>CM062297.1:304568614-305141114 GCA_031216915.1 Pictodentalium vernedei | reverse complement strand
TCGACATTACGGATTTTTACATTACTGGTCGATTTTTTCGACATTACTGGTTGATTTCGACATTACTGGTTAATTTTTTCGACATTACTGGTCGATTTCGACATTACTGGTAAATTTATACACTACTGGTTGTAACAGGGTCCAAATCTATCATAGGCAAAAAGAGAACAGACGTTTTTCCTGGGTACACGCCCTTTTACACAAGCTTCGTGGAGCAATTCCACAGAGGTGTTCGTGGACGTAATACTGTAACCGAGATCCTCCACACAAAACCCAGGCAGTAATTGTAAGTGCCAAAAGAACTTTCATGACCTTTGTAGAAGTGAATGTCTATTTTACCTATTGCTGCTACATCTTCTGCTACCGCCTTTACATGCAAGATTATCCTCGTAGATTTTACCGCTAGTGTCACTACCACAATAACGTCCATGCTGCGGAATATGTTCAGTCTATCTAAGGTGCGAGTATTGTGGTCGACGTTGTTGAAATCTCTGAACTTCTGAGTAACAAGAACAGAATCCTAACTCACTTAGTGTGTCTATAGGAAATCGCGACCCATACTCAAGATGGAGCTGCATAGCCAGACCTACTTGGTGAGGAGCAATGCCAGCTCTGGGTCTAACTGTCTGGACAATACAATGACAAATCGCTGCCTCCTTCAATTTAGTACCCTTGCCTACAAACAGTTTGTTTCAAAGCAGCGGGAGAGGCTGGAAGATACAGTGGGCAATTCTGAACTGTTGACATATCCGTTTATGGAGGATATATGTCCTTGTTTGCCTCCTTTGACTCGATGTTCCTCTGGATCAGTCCAATTGCCGTTTCGATGATCTCACGTTCCTGCTGTTCTTTGTCATCTTACTTTGGCAAGTTGTAGAATGCTGAAGTATTTTCGAAGTTGCACTCCTAGCAGTCACTTTATTTGGAGTTCCATTTATTTCTGTGAAAACGATTTTGTGGCCAAAATATTCTTGTACTCTTCTTTGCACGCGTTTCACACTAAATGGCTCCTCGCTGAACTCACCCATTTTTCTATTAGATCGCGGATTGTTCCTCATCATTCTCCTCAAAATAGTTCACACTCTGTAGAAAAGCATCCTCTCTGCTACTGTCAACACTTCTCACAGCTTTCTGTCCCTTTATGGGTGCGTGGTTCATCGTCTGCATCTTTCTATCAGTTCTGAAGTTTACACCGCACCCTTAGTGGTACAAACAGTTAGAAGCAAAAGATCCGCGGAAAACTCTATATGCGCTAGTACTTCTTTTCCTCAGAAATCGTTTTTCTCGAAGCATTTTGTTTTCACACTTTCTTGAAGTGATCTTGTTCTCACATTATATGCAAGATCAATCTTTACTGAAGACCTAAACATATACTCTGGAATCAATTTTCCACAGAAAAGAAAACACAGTTCGACTCATATTGAAGAGTAGGAGATTCAGTCCTTGGTTTTACTGGATCCTCAGGTTTCTGTATTTCTTGTATTCGTTTTGTTGTTTGCAAATGCCCTTTCCTTGTATCGAACTTTTTGCATTTTACATGAACTATCTGTCCAAGTTTGGAATTAATGTTTTCTTCTCTTTTCTCGGCTGCAGTATTTATTGCAGTGCAGTCTTTCTGGCCAAGCTGTACTGTTTCTTTCTGTTCTACTATTAGTGGCTGGGTACAAACCACACACCACACTCTTCACCCTCCATGTTTCACACAAGCAGTTCAAAATACAGAAACCTGAAAAAAGCAAAATACTCTGTTACATGTATCAAATATTGCCAAGTGAAAAAACCATTAGCAAAAGGTAAAAAATATTTTTTTGATAAACTTTGAAAAAGATTCTTATAATCCCTAACACCCACAATTACATATTTGATGGCAGCATACTCTTCAAAAACTCAAAAGGAATTAAGAATTGATTGTAGTTCTGTTAATATGTGCTAATTTCATATTTCACCCAGGATAATACTTTGGTTAGCAGTCGTTAATGTCTTACCAAAATTCCATCCAGACACAAATAAGGCATTTGAAAGTCAGTTTTTTTCAGCCTAAATTAAATATTTGTTCAAATGAAAATATGTATTGCTTTCTGTTAACCTATATGGTTGTTATTTTATAGAATTTAGAAAATGAAAATAATGTTTTGTTTTTTTTTTAAATTACAAGCCCAAATTAAGTACAAAAATATGTTTTTACATTTTCCATACCAAAAAAATATTTTTTCCATATTTTTCGTTATTTTTAGATAAAAGTATATTTTTGAACTGAAATGTAAAAAAAAATTGAATGGAGGGATATTTTTATATTTTTTTCCAGTAAAAGTGCAATCTTAGCGGAGTTGAATGGTATATATTTCATTTTCCTTCAAATTTTGTCCCGGTCATACCTATATACATTTTAAATTGACTAGACTAGTAGTGGCAAGTGATGCTTTCGTTGCAGCAGATGGTAGCGGTTGGGTTGACGCCTTCAGCAACAGCAGTGACAAGAATAGAAGCTAATAGCAGAAGTATAGGTTGATTGTTGAAGACGACAAAAGAAGCAGTGAATCGAATCATGAGTCTACGTTTGAAGCATTTTGACACGTATTGATTAGTCAGATTGTGAACATTTTCAATGCACATTCTTAAACGTACACTGAATGCAACAAGACACCATCTGTAATACTTCAGTATTGCAGATGGCGCCTTGTTGCACTCATGGGACGAATTACTTCCAGAGATGATCTGGTCATACGGTCCACCGGGAAAATTCCCGGTAGGTCCCCTATTGAAGGTCTCCCTGGGGCCCGAAATTGATGCGGCCCAACACGTGTTGGTGCATGAAATTTTGAGAAATGGCCAACAGGCGAAATAGGTCTGATTGCATGGACTGCCGGAATACCAAAACGCTCTCTGACATTTCGATATCCTGCGGTCCAGGCTGAATTTGATCGCCCAGATGCAAGGAAACAGCGTTCTATCCGTTTGAAAAATCAAAAAAGTCTCCCATCAGGTTGAACTATGGTCGGCATGCAACTGTTTAGATGGTGAAGTTTGGAGCTCCGTGAGGTTATTAGCAGGAACAAACGTTCCGTAGGATATAACTTCATAAGAAAGGGTGTAAATCACTCCAGTAGTATAGCATGTACCCGATCGTGCCCCATTACCCGGACTTTTGGGGGTGCAGCTAGTGTTAAATTCCCATAGGAACCGGACTTTTGGGGGTGCAACTTTGGGGGTGCAAAAGTACGGCTCCTTGCAGCTAGATCCGGTAAATAGTGTACGTACTGCATATATAGTATGCTATGGCAAGTATAGTGATATATGTATGCATGGGGTACCATTTCAGGAGTGGCGTTGCAAGCAATATCCTCTTCGCATGGTAACTCCCGAGCAAACTTCTTCTCGGCTGGCGCATGACGTGGTTTTTCTCTGCAAACTTTCTCATGTGATCTCCATTGTCGTCTGTACTAATGGTGGTGTTTTTAAAGATGGGTGTCATTTCTTCAAAGTGATGTCTGAGGTGGTCTGGAACATGAATGTCACACTCAACTAATCCGAACAGATTGCCCGAAATCACATGCTGCGTTACTTCACTCTTGTTTATTGTCCATGTTAAAGTGTTGCACCCAAGTTTCTCCAGGTAACGTTTTACTGCAGGATCTTTTCTCATTTTCAACCACTGACATTCCCAAATTTCAACAAGTTTGTATCCTTGATCAGCAATGTATTTGGCGTTCTCGATAGTCTCTTTGTGAAGATCTTCCATTTGTTTTTCTCGAACACTGTTGAAAAGAATTGCTTCTCCATTTCATTTGGTGTTTAGTCGACAATTGTGGCCATGCCAGAAGCAACCGTGAAATTGGTACACCGTCTGCGTTTCTTTACACCATCCGTCTACGGGCAGATGTCTCCTTCCAATTTGTTTTCTCTTCTCCATTGAACTGATGCCGGATTTCAAGACTGTCTCTTGTAGAGATATAGTTTAACCACTGATGGGCCATTCTGCCATACTTGTGTGAATACTCCGGTTTGAAGTCATGTTCTTTACGTCTTCTTATATACATCCCAGTTGGCATCTCTTGCATTAAACACCACAAGTAAAGAGCGTTGGAGTCATAACCAACTACACTCCCACACGTATAGCATTTTTCCTAGAAGTGTAATTTTTAGCTGCCCCTCCCCATGCCGTATATCTCTACAGGCTGCATGACTGCATTCATCTATCTCCTAATCGGGAATAGGAATAGAAACTCAACAAATTATTTTGTAGTTTACGGATATTTTCTAAAGCTTCCGAAACTTGAATTGGGTCGTAACAATATACATGCTGCAGCACACACGAAGTCAATTCGTCAGCAACACCTGAAAAATGTTTCGTTTCTCTCAAAACACTCACGCAGTTGACTTTTCCACCCAGACAGAAATTGACAATCTGTTTAGAGAAAATGTAAAAAGCTCAGTATGTAGACTTTTTATCCTACATACGACGTTACAGCTGCTCTCAGCCACTGCCCCTCGAATCATTATTTCGAAAAGTCTGAAGGAAAAGCGCGATAAGGGCAGCAAACGTTTTTCTGTGTAAAAGAGATATCATAATTTTTTTTAATTTCGGCGCGCCCCCTCGTGCGTTTTCATTATATCACAAGCTGTTTGCGACCAATATCTACACAAGTTCGATTATTTGTTACATTAAAGTACAAATTTCGATACCTCTCCATTTCCGAATTATCTTCGTGCGTAAAATTTTAATAACACAACACCACACCTTTGGGGTATATGTACAGATTCCTATATAAGTCCGTCGCCAGCTCGAATTTGCGTAAATGTTTAGAATCGTATAAAAATGTCTATCGATCCACTTTGTATTCTGAAATCACGGTAAGTTTTATTAAATTTGAAAAAAAATATATGATAAGCTGTGTCTTTACTTTTTATTATAGATTACGCATCTTTCGGTCGAGTTCAGTGAGCAAGATCAGCCTTTCACGGGCATTCCGTTTAAATGCCAGGCACTTCCACTTTGGTTGGAACCCTAGTGTGTTTCAGCGGAATGAGCTGATTATAACCTGAAGTAAAATTCAAGGACATCTCACTGGACTGATAAAATGCCGTCGTATGGTATTTCACACGATGCATCAATTGTGCAGACTGACTGTTGTTTTTGAAGTATAACTATAGAACAAGTCGGGGGCGGGGTGGTCGGCGCGTCAGCGCCATTTGTTGCTGCTGGTGTGGGGAGAGTGGCTTCCAGAAGGTATAAAAGGCGACGTGCACTGCACAATCGGTCATTCGCCATCCAGCAGCCGAGGTGAACACATCGTCAGTGAGCAGCTCTGCTAATTTGAAATTTTCTCCAATAATTTCAGGCAAGAGACACCGACAACGCAACCAACATGCCGCCAACCTCCTTTGTGTGCCACCAGTGTGAAAAATCGTTCAGCAGGAAAAGCAGTTTGGAGAGACATGTAAGGACTGTACACCTAGAAGAACGAAGGCACGAATGCAAGAGATTCGCTCGGAAAGAAAAACTGGAGCACCACTTGGAGAAATGCACAAGTCAATGGAAGTGCGGAGACTGCCAGCGAGAATTCAGCAATCTCATACCCTATCGACTGCATCTGAAAACAGATCACCAGTACCATACTAAGGGGAAAGAAGACAAGAAGATACAAGGTGTAACAAGAAATCTCCAGAAAAAAGTTTTATAAAAGAGACGATGAAAAGACATTAACTTCATTAGAATGCGAACAGTGTAAAAGAATATTTTACGACAGAAGCAACTTGGAGCGACACGTGAGAAGTGTACATATGAAGAAAAAGATATATGAATGTCATAACTGCTACATGAAGTATTCCAGGAATGAAGATCTCGAGCATCACTTGAAAAAATGTGAAAAGCGTCGGCAAGAATTCAGTGAACTGTCTCAAACCAGTGTACATATGGAAGAAGCTCACCAATCTGACAAGAAAACAGCCAAAAAACGAAAATCGAATGACGACCAACAGCAGTCAAGTGGAAAGACGAAGAAATTTAGAACATCATTCATGGAGTGTGATCCTGCAGTGTTTTCACCTGAACTACTATACGGAGAGGAATGTGATGATATGAAAGCTCTCTACAAAGTGAACTGGGGCATTATACGGACCCACCATATCACGAACAGAAAACTTCAAGACACTTACAATTTTCGCATCAAGACCGGCGACATAACAGCTATGGCCAGTGAATTTACAGAAACAATTTTTCAACAATAAGAATGGAAGTTCAAAATAAACCTGAGCTACGGATTCATCTTACGTAACAATGAAACTGACGACCTCCGATACTATCACGTATCCCAGAACAATGCCAGATTTCTGGATACACCACGTCTTGTTTCGAACCTAGAAGATTTTAAAAAGTTTTTGAGAGATGTTTCCCAAGAAGATGTATTGGAGTGGGCAAAACAACAACGACCAGATTCTAAATGGACTTATAAAGTAACCAACATAACATTCTACATCAATAAAACCAAAGATCATCCTATTGGAGGCGCCACAGATTTACCTGCGTACATCATGGACAATCCAGCCATAATTGCTGTAGTGAAAGACCAACACAACTTCAAGTACGACGATAACATGTGTTTATTCAGATGCTTAGCCCTTTCAGGAGGGGCCACCTTCCACAACTTGAACACAGAAACTAAACACCTGTTTCGACAGTATACAAATGGAGACACGGAAACCTTCAAAGGAGTGAATCTCAACCAGTTACCTGAAATAGAGAACTTATTCAAAATGAACATCAACGTTTATCAGTTGCAACACAATGAAGATGGGTAAACAAATGCTGGTCTTGTCAGACGATCAATCTGCCGTTTTAGTTAGACGATGTATATCAACATTCACGAAGAACATTTCAGTTACATCAGAGACATCAATCATTACTGTAAGTCATTTACCTGTCGGAAGTGTGGCAAATTGTGGAAAACAGTGAAAGTGCTACATCGCCATGAAAGAACATGTACAAAAGAAGTATCTTATGTTTATACTGGCGGTGTTTATCATGTTCTAAAAACATTTTTTGAACTCTTAGAAGATGAAGGCATCTCAGTTCCAAGTGAAAATAGATATTACCCGTACCGAGCAACCTTTGACTTCGAATGCTATTTCGATACAACTCATCTACCTACAAAAAGTGAAAAACTGACCTAGGAAGCCCGACACGTTCCATTGAGCGTAAGTGTAAGCAGCAATGTACCAGGATTTGCAGAACCGGTCTGCTTTATTACAGAAGGAAATGCACAAGAACTGGTGAGCCGTATGATGAATTACTTGGAAGAGATTTCAAACCGGGCCTGTGCGTTGTTAAAGTCAGAATATCAACCTTACATTGATGTACTCAATACGAAGATCACAGAAGCAATTGAGAGCGACCCATTGTTAAATGAAGAAGGACATACCAGATCACATCCCTTGGAGGAGCTACATCACCAGTTTGTTGCTTATCTGAAAGAAATGCCGGTTGTTGGATTCAACTCTGGAAAGTATGATTTCAATGTTGTGAAGTGCGAGCTACTTACTTTCTTGAAAACGAAACAGGATATTGGATTCACTGTGAAGAGAAACAACAATTTCTTGTGCCTTAAAACAGAAAAGTTTAAATTCCTCGACATTGTGAATTATCTGGCACCTGGTTTTTCGTATGATAAATTTCTCAGAGCATATGGATGTTCAGTGACGAAAGGTTACCTGCCATACGAATGGATTGATGATTTGAAGAAACTGGAACAAGACCACTTGCCGGACTACGATACATTTTACAGTTCGCTCAAAGGGGAAACTATATCTAAAGAAGAATACATCTACTGTCAGAAAGTATGGAAAGACCACAAGATGAACACCTTTCGCGATTTTCTCATCTCGTACAACAATCGTGATGTCCAACCATTCCTAGAAGCACTAGAGAAACAGTTTGCCTTCTACAAAGAGCGCGGGATTGGTATGATGAAAGATGGAATAAGTGTACCGGGACTGACATTGAAGTATTTGTTCAACAAGATCGACAATGAAACCCATTTTACCATTTTCAACGAGAAGAACAAAGATTTACATCACCTGGTAAAAGACAACATCGTGGGAGGTCCTTCGATAATTTTTGACCGTCATCAAGAAAAGGGACTAACAAAAATTAGATCTTATCAGTATGGAGAGGAAGCTAAAACCTGTGGGAGTGTAGTTGGTTATGATGCCAACGCTCTTTACTTGTGGTGTTTAATGCAAGAGATGCCAACTGGGATGCATATAAGAAGACGTAAAGAACATGACTTCAAACCGGAGTATTCACACAAGTATGGCAGAATGGCCCATCAGTGGTTAAACTATATCTACACAAGAGACAGTCTTGAAATCCGGCATCAGTTCAATGGAGAAGATACAAAAAATGGAAGGAGACATCTGCCCGTAGACGGATGGTGTAAAGAAATGCAGACGGTGTACCAATTTCACGGTTGCTTCTGACATGGCCACAATTGTCGACTAAACACCAAAAGAAATGGAGTAACAATTCTTTTCAACAGTGTTCGAGAAAAACAAATGGAAGATCTTCACAAAGAGACTATCAAGAACGCCAAATACATTGCTGATCAAGGATACAAACTTGTTGAAATTTGGGAATGTCAGTGGTTGAAAATGAGAAAGGATCCTGCAGTAAAACGTTACCTAGAGAAACTTGGGTGCAACACTTTAACATGGACAGTGAACGAGAGTGAAGTAACGCAGCATGTGATTTCGGGCAATCTGTTCGGATTAGTTGAGTGTGACATTCATGTTCCAGACCACCTCAGACATAACTTTGAAGAAATGACACTCATCTTTAAAAATACCACCATTAGTACAGACGACATTGGAGATCACATGAGAAAGTTTGCAGAGAAAAACCACGTCATGTGCCAGCCGAGAAGAAATTTGATCGGGAGTTACCATGCGAAGAGGATATTGCTTGCAACGCCACTCCTGAAATGGTACCTTGATCACGGCCTCGAGGTGACACAAATTTACCAAGTCATACAATACGAACCAAAAGCGTGCTTCAAGAAATTTGGAGAAGAGGTATCACAGGCTAGAAGAGACGGTGATCGGAATCCAGATAAGGCAATAGTTGCTGACACAATGAAACTCCTTGGGAATAGCGGGTACGGAAAGACAGTAACCAACAAAGAAAAACACAGAAATATTATTTACTGTAATGACGACGAAGCTTCTCGCTTAATAAACAACGTGCACTTCCGACAAATGAACCCTTTGAGCGAAACAGTATACGAGCTGGAAATGAATAAGAGCCGCATCAGGCTGAACTTACCACTTCATATCGGATTCTTCGTGTACTGATACGCAAAGATGAAGATGTTGCAGTTTTACTATGATTTTATTGATACCTTCGTGGATAGACGTGATTTTCAGTACTGCCTCATGGATACAGATTCTGGATACATCTCATAACATATTCATCTGCTGTTGTGTCAGTACACCCATGGCAGAATCTAAATAAAGCCCTTTGGTTAACAAATTGCTCAGGGCAATCTTTAAAAGCATGCTAAAGGAAGTACCGTTTCAGCCCAGTCTTCCAACGATTGACCTTGTGTTTGTTTAATATTTTGAAATTTTAACTGGGTGGTTTCTTATGTACTAAGTTCACCGAAACGGGCATCTAGACAGAGGTCAATTGCTGGTTATATTTTGGTTCCTTTCACACCATAATGAATACACTTCACTAGCCTTACCATCGAGACAGAAACATAAAATATTTTTTTGTTTTTCTGGAGTCCATTGCACCATAACTGCATTACACTTAAATTTAGTTTTGAAAGCTTCCCACGATTCCATGTCTTCAAATTTTAAGCCTAGTGGTACAATCAATTTTCGTGGACTTCTACTACCAGGCTGCTGAGATTGGGGCATTTGCATCCCCTCCCGTTCGGTCGGGTTCTGCATGTCCAATCTCTCTGGTTCACCCAATCTGTTCCGCAATCGTCGGGATTGTAACGGCTCCATGTGCACCTGATTTGGTGGAACCTGCACACATGGTATTATATATACTTTATTCACCAGTATACAAAAAAATTGAACATAAAATACATGAAATATACACATTTACAATATATATTTGAATGAAATAGAATTGCAAATTCATCAGTACTGCAATTGTATACTGGCAGGGAAAGACATAGCCAGATTGGCTGTCTTTTTGCCTTTCCCTGAGTGAGAGGGAGAGAAGAAAAAAAATAAATGTAATATAGATGAAGAAAATAGAAGGAAGGAGAAAGAAGGAGAGTGTAGGAGAAGGTGGAGAAGATAATGGTGCAATATAGTCAATTCCTGTTATATTCTTTTAAAAATAGCTCGAATATAGCACGTCGTGTGGCTGGTGTGTGTGGTGGTCAGTGTCCAGTTCAACTAGGTCGTAGGTCCGGACCTTACCATTGCATTAATTAACAGCATACAGCCAAATAAAAGTTACTGGAGAAGAGAAAAAAATGCTAGTGCAAAGGTCGGATCCATTGCCATTTGAGACGAGAATACCAGACCAATTACGTTCAAATTAAATTACCGACACATCTTGTCAGCTAATAGAGGCAGATATTATCCTGGTATTGAATTGGTGTGAATCAGCACGAGCTGACGAAAGGTTGTTTAAGGTTTTCATTCTAGTCCTATGTCTGTATAGAAGGTCAGTTTGACGTGTGTTCACATTGGTTTGATTAGTCAAAAAAAGGTCGCAAACGATGCTGGGAGATTTCCATTTTGCCAGTCAAACATGAACAAAGAGGCATGCAGGTTATACAGGTCTTTTATCTTTAGGATACCATCTTTAATGAACAGTGGGTCAGTATGGGCGTTATATTTCTTATTATTGATGATTCATATTGACCGTTTTTGTAGTTTAAACAGTCGATTGCAAGCTTTTGAGGCTCCTCATAAGGGAATTTTGTATATAAAATGACTCTGTATTAGTGTAAAATACAGGGTTTTCAAAACCTTGTGAGGGAGAATCTTTTTCACTTTACTTAGTGCGAGATTGGCGAGAGCAACTTTCGAGCAAATTTGGGATATGTGTCCATTATAAGATAGATTTTCATCAATATTTATACCGAGGAATTTTACTGATTTTTCGTTCTGCCTATTACCAACGTTGTCAATGACCTGATTATTAATACATATGTTCTCATGAGGATTATCTTCTTTATGTGTTGCATTAATAATTATGTATTTCGTTTTCTTGGGGTTCAGAACTAAGTGGTTGGCGGAGCAACAATTGAATATTTTTTGCAGTTCCTTATACATGGTATTGCAGATGATAAAGGCTGTGATGGTTAATATGAGTGTGAAACTTGATTATTGGTCATTGGGAATTGTGTATGTTAGGAAATCATTTGATTGTATTGTCTACACATAAACTCACCCTGACGTGCTGGCAACGCCAGCCCAGGTATAGGTGACTGATCACCCATATTTGTACATGCAGTTTGCAATTGGACATCAGACTGTCTAGGCAATTGATCCTAGCTTCTTAAATTTTGAGAATTTATATTTGAAAACTGATTAGACTGAGAAGCCGCATAATTTATTGATGCCAATGGCAAACTCGGGTTATGTGTCTTGTACCTGTTGCGTGGGGTTGGGTTCCCATACACCGCTCCTTAATTAAAATCAGAATTTTGAGTTTGCCCATTATTTTCGATAGGAACTTGGTGATGTTCGATGTATTTCTAAGTAGTTGTGGACGCAGTTGGTGGCCAAATGCACCCTCTTGTGGAATTACTACACATTCATTCCCGGTTTTTGAATAGTTGGCCTTCGAGGCACATGTTTCCCTGATGCTCCCTGATAATGAATATTAGGGGAAAATTGTGGAGCATACTGACCTACAGTTAAAAGTAGAAGCCCTTTCACGAACTGTGCGCTTATCTAGGCTTAATTGCGCTTAAGAATTGCCATATCGAATGGCATCCAAAGTATTGCAGGTTCTCCTGGTTAGTCATAGCAAACACAGGCAATGTTTCTGCCAATGAACCCCCGGGTTACCCGGAGGTCCATTGACTGAAACATTTCTTGTGCACAGGCCACATGTACGGAATTTGCTAACCTTACTATGGTCATAGCGCGTAGATTAACGCGCGGATCGACGTGCTATTTGTGCTCATTTCATGATAGGACTTCTAGTTTTAACTGTACACTCTCGTGGCATACCCCTCGCGTTCGGTCAGGGTATGAAACATAAATATTTTCAACAGGCGTCACATAAGCTTGAACATTTCCAGCCCTTGTTGGTTTAGTCTGTTGAATGTAAGAATGCTGGACCCCGAGGGCACTCCCTTAGGTTCCACCAGGCTTACACCTTCTTAGACTGGTACCTGAAAATATCCTGTCATCATATTGTCAGAACCCTGGGGGACGTAACTATACACGAAAATAATATTTTTGGCGTTACGTACTGGCCAGCTGAAAAATATATTTTCAAAACAATTATTGAGCAACAACTCAATATGAATCAAAATTCAAAATATTGAACTCTTTTTAACACCCTTTCAGGAATCATCCGCTTGTTCAAAACAAAGGCACCGACCTATATTTTAAACAACTCAGGAAAAATATCAAAGGGCACCAACTCATTCACAATAAATTTCCTAAGGGCCAAAAAAGAAAAAAGAATTCAACACACATTCAACAGCAATTGAAATGGGGCAACAACCTCATTTCAACTTTGACCTTCAGTGATATTATCCAAAATTCAAAATAGACGACAAGCTATTATCTTTTCAATAACAAACATGGCCGCGCGTGGCACTCACCCTGCAATTAGTCCGAGTCATACCGTCGCCAAATATTGAAAAATTATTATTTGGGTTACCTTTAAGGCCTATTTTTTCAATATAGTTTTGTCAACTCACTTCTGCTAATAACAACGAGGTTACTGATGATAGCCTTGATATCGCTTCCCTACAACACTTCCGAACTGACGAAGTTGCTGTGCTTCTGTTTCTCGAGAAACGTCTGCTTGCTGCTTCGGCTTCCAGAGTTCTGCAACGTTCCGATTCTCGAATGCCTGAAATCTGGCGAGATCTTCTAAATCATCCAATCAACTGGATTCGGCCAACATCGTTTCTTCTCGCCGACGAGACAACGGAAACACACGTCGGGCGTAATTTCAATTCTCAATTTCACAGCACCGTGTGTGAAGGCTACGCATTACTGTATTAGGTCACACGTGACTTGTAAACAAAAACATCCAATGTAGCACATGTCATGTTTGAAAATTGGAAGAGCAGGCTTACACTTCTTTTTCAAGGTCTAACATCGCATTGAAGTGTGGCATTACCAGGGAGAACTGGTTCATTGCAACGCCCTCCTCGAGGACTGATTCCTTGGGTACACGAACAGGTTGCGAATGAATTATAAACCTTGATAATTTGGTGTAGCGCTTGTCGAAAAAGGATGCATATCTTGAAGTTCACCTTTCACCCAAACTGGTCGTTTGTTTTGAAAGCTTTTCAAGGTCTAACATCGCGCTCATAGACGTGTGAAATTTAGTAAGATCACCAAGGTAAACACACAAATATTTTCAGAATCTGGTCGAATTTCTCCAGTGTAAGCAAATAGTTCTGCTAACGCAATCCCATGCATCCCATCATCATTAGATTCTTGTGATTTTACTAGATTGTTAGATCATGCTTTATTATAGAGGGAGATTGGGCAATTTGTGTGATAAAGTGCCTTCAAAGATTAAGCCACCAGTTCTCAGTTTTGCAAGAACAGTGTCCTGTAAATCGAGAGAACATCTTCTGACCAATATTGAATGTGTAGGGCTGGTAAGTTCCCCCTTGCACTCTCCACAAAGACACATGTGTTTTTAGGAGTACTTATGGCTGTACCGAAACTGAGTCTTATACCTTACTGCAGGTTCTTTCTCAGAATACCCTCTTGTCCTGTGTGCACTTTCCAATTTCCAATTGCTGAATCTATTAGAGCCATTCCTGTGCCCTTTTGCTTGATGTTCCATGAAATATTATGCAATACTATCACCTTCACCGATAAGCAATGGGCTAACAGTCACTGGCAAACATCCCACATCATGAAATGCTTGGATGATTCCAGATATTGTCTAAAACATGTACCAACGTCAAACGTTTGCCATGAAAAGGGTGTTGTGGTGGTTCTGTTAGGGGAGGGGGGGGGGTTCTTGATAGAGAATGAGTCAATTGAACTCATAATGTTACAAATAGGCTTGACGGATCCATATTATACATGAATCACTACAGTTCGCATGCACGATTAGTATTCAGCTACAAAAAGCAGCATCAGGTAAAGCATTAGTATACTACTGAAAAAAGTAGGGGATGTCCAATCTGATGTTGATATTTTCGGAAATTGGTATTGGATACGCGTTATTGGACACATCAGTATGTTACCAAGTTCAGTGTGGATCATGAATGTCACTGGCCCACAAAAACTTCGTGTAGGTTTTTCGCACGAGCGTCGCGTTAATGTCTGTGGGTAGGTTTTCAAATTTTCATTTGTACTGAACGGACTTTTTCGGAGGTCTCATCGTTCTTTTCTTGGTATAAAATCGTTCATAAATAGTTTCTGGTCGAAACGCAATTTTTGAGGTATGCGAAGACTGACACGTGATGAACATTTACGTGTCGTTGGCATGTTGGAAGCTGGCAACAGACTGCAGTGGCTCAAATTCTCAACATTATTCAATCGGTGATTCGCAGGTTGCGGTCACGCTACCGTCAGACAGGTAATGCTGATGACAGACGTCTGCCAGGCCGTCCAAGGGCGACAACTGCTAACCAGGATCGGTTCATCCGAACCACATCATTACGTAACCACCATCACAGTGGCTCAGAAATTGGACAGCAGCTACACCGAGCGACAGATGTGTGCGAGTCAGTAGTCAGACTACCAGAAATCGCCTACACAGCTAAAATTTGTACGCTCGACGACCTCGAATAATTCCACGTTTGACTGAACGTGACATTGCAGCAAGGTGTAATTGGTGTGGAGCACGACAGCGCTGGGACAATCGTCGATGGAGCAAAATCATGTTTTCCGATAAATCGAGGTTCACTCTCGACTTCCACGACAAGCGAAACAGAATGTGGCGGCAGCGGAACGAACGATACCATGCCGTAACCGTTAGGCAGCACTACCGCTTCGGTGGTGGATCGGTTATGGTGTGGGAAGGCATAGTGGTGACAAGCAGAACAGCATTACATGTCATCCAAGAGCGCGCCACAGGGAAGTACCTCCGTGACAACATGTTAGCAGCCCATGTGGTGCTATTTGTGCGACTTCACGGCCGTCGATTCATTTTCCAAGATGACAGTGCAAGAGCACACAGGGCCCATGTCGCTAAAGAGTTCACCCAGGTGCAGAACATCACTACACTGCCTTGGCCTGCATTAAGTCTAAACCATTCACCAATCGAGCACGTCTGGAATATGCTTGACAGGAGCCTACGACAACGCCAACAGTCCCCTACCAATGTCCAGGAACTCGCCGCTGCACTGCAGGAAGAATGGAATAACATCCGTTAAGATAGACGTTTGGTGAGGAGTATGCCACGTCGGATCCGCGTTTGTCTCGCGAACCAAGGAGGATTTACAATGTATTGAGGTATTGGATTGAATGTGGTAAATTCTTTGACTGACCGTCCATGTCTTCTACAACTCAGTGTGTGGAATGTGAGCTTGTCAGTCACCCAACTATCGCTGCAATCATTCACCAGATGTCACAGTGTAATGCCTCAACTGTCCTTTGGATGAAAATATAAATATATTTCTTCATATATCTCACTTTTATCAAACATCCTTACTTTTTCTGAATAGTATATTAGATGTTAGTGAAGTATCTATCGCACTTCATCGTCAATTCACTACTATATATCACACTAGACCATCACCACATGCATGTATTCACAACCTGAAAAGAGAAAAGGTGTTATTTTACATCAACAATATATCCTAAATGTATTAGATTCGGCAATTTCATTGTAATCCTGAAACAAGTCCCACACTTAATTTTTGTTTTCACTTTCGCTAATTTTAATTGTTTCTTGACACGTTTACAAATTGAACTCCTTCATTCAGCAAAAGTGAATTCCGGTGAATTATAACAAAATCATTTCAGTCATAATTGTTGATACTACACTCGATTTTCAGTCATAAAATACTGGTATACCTCCTGTTTTTATATCGGAAAGCGGCCATTTTGAAAAATGGCTGCCATCATAGATTTATCGGAGATATCAAGTGGGTCTTCATCTTAATTGGATAAACATATCTAACGCTTTATTTGTGCCAATGCTAATGCTTTTATCACAAAATGCTCATTTTTTTCACGTATCTGCAGGACCATACAGAAATCACCGTATGAAATCAGCGTGTAAATTTTGTCTTTGAACACAGCAAGGCCCACACACTCAGTGGAATTTTAGCACCTTGTAACTACGGAATGAGGGGGGAATGAGTGTGAAACTGTTCGGCGATAACATATTTATTTATTCATTAATTGGTCTTTAAGGTTTTCTACACAACGACTAAGAGTGACGGCTTCAATATCTTATTCCGCAATGTTCCCCCTCCATTAAAATGAAAAAAAACCTCCGTCTGCGAGATTTTTTACGTAGCAAGAAAGAGTGGCGATATCATATACCTCAAACGTTCATGCCATCAGACCATTTTTCTTTTTTTGTGGAGGGTGGGTGTGAGCGCTTCTGATTGGGTTTTCTTCTGACTCCTGTATGTACCCATTTTGTTCATTTGAACCCTGTGGTGAAAAGCTTTGTAACCACAGGTACAAATTATGTTCCAATCACACGGGGAAGATGTGTGCTTCGCCACATGTCTGCTGTTAAAACCGAAAGTGTTGCGTTGCAATAGGAACGGCCTGAGTGAAAATCTAGCATTGTTTGAAACTGCAATCTTTGTGGCGATTAACCCTTTACCCAGCGTAATGCCCCCTCCCCCAAAAGCGTTCTTCATAAAAGTTGCATTTCAATTTTCTTTATTTTTTTCTTTTTTTGCCTCACAAGCATAGCTCATGTCCCCTAATTGGAACGAGCTTGTGGAGGCAGTAAGCTATGTTTTTGACACAAAGGTGACAAAATAAGTTATTCAATAATTAGGTAACGGGTTAATAAATAATTTCCTGTTATCGATTTGAGAAGCAAATGAACTTTCGAAAGACAATGTTTAGCACCTAAATTTGTGTCTTGATATATATCTCAATGGGTGTGCTCGTGAATCTCTGTTCAAATTAATAATCTACTGACCACAGACTCCACAGCTTCAGTCAATATCCAGGCCCTAAACATGATTTCTGATATAAAGTATTTTGCAATACATCTGTTGCACATTACATGGGGTGATATTTTATGGTGTTTTATTACAATATTAGATGGCAACCGTCCAACCGACAACACACAGTTCTAGAAGAGTGTTGACCCCTTTTTGGTCATTGCTTTTAATTGCAGCTAGAGTTTCCGGTACCCAGTGCCATAACTGTGTGATATTTGAATTGAAATAATTCCATTTTGTATTTTACTACCGGTTCTGGTGAGCGAGTGGTAGGTAGCGACAGATGTATCTTGTGAGATGAAGCATGTAATGGCCCGTTTTTAGCCGACTTCTGAATGAATCGTCGGATACGCGCATTTTGTCCAAGCCCAAAGGGACCAATGGAATTGACCTGTTGTCGTGAGGGGAGGAGAAACGTTTCGAACTGGGGGGGGGGGGGGGGGTACACCAACATAGATATTTATGAAATGTTCTCATGTGCCTTAAGGGTATGATATTAATATTTTACACACTGCTATTCTGGGGATAAACGCTCCTCTACATTGAAAACATGCACATTTTTGCTTGATATTTAAGAAATGTCCCTATCGGGCCGAAATAAATATTAAATTGGGAGCCACACTTTTGAACCTTTTCTCCACTTTAAAGGCCATAGAGGAGACAAATCATATGAGTAATGAGGGACCCTCCCCAACCCTGATTCTCGGGTGGTGGTATTATGGTGCAAAACTAGTTGTCTCTTCCACGGCTTTACTATGGCCTTTAACACGGAGGGAAATACACACTTTTGGCTCGATATTTAACAAATTTAGTTTAAACAATATTTATTCAAATTTCTTCACCGGTTCGAAACTGTTTGTTAAATTTGGAGACAAACATATGCACTTTTTTTTTCTCCACTTTAAATGCTGCAGAAGAGACAGTCATATGAGTCATGACGGTCACTCCACTCAACTATGTATTTCGGGTGGTAGTATTATGGTGTAAAAGTAGTGAGCGCGTCCATGGCTTTTCTACAGCCTTTAAAATAAAGGAAATTGCATACGCTTGCCTCGATATTTAACAAAATTCTTCACCGGGTCGAAACAGTTTGTTAAATTTGGAGCCAAACATATGCACTTTTCTTTATCTCCACTTTAAAGGCTGTAGAAGAGATAGTCATATGAGTTATGAAGGACAATTCAACAAACCATGATTCTCGGGTGGTGGTATTATGGTGTAAAAGTAGTACTCTCTTCCGTGGCTTTTCTACGGCCTTTAAAATGGAGGGAAATGCACATTCCTCACTCGATATTTAACAAATTTCCCCATCCGGCCATAGCAGTTTAATTATGGAGCCAAACATATGGGCTTTTCTTTTTCTCCCTTTTTAATACCCTAGAAGAGACAAATCTTATGAGTCGTGAGGGAGCCCCCACTCACCCACGCCCTGATTTTCTGGTGGTGGTATTATGATGCTAGTTATTTGGGTAAATGCACATTTTAGGCAATATAAAGGCAAGCAATTTCGGGCATCCGGTTATTTAGATTATAAAGTATATTTTAAACCAACTGATTCACATCAGTTGTTACACACAAAATCATTTCATCCCCAACATACGTTTAAAGGTATCATCAAATCACAGCTCATCCGTTTCCACCGCAATTCAAGTGATAAGGTAAACTTCAATGAGGCTTGTTGTACTCTATTTGGCGCCCTCAGATCGAGAGGGTGCTCACTGCGCTTTTTGCGTACCTTGAAATCTCAAACTCTGAAAAAGCTCGAAAGTCCACTGAAACCACTGATTTCGAACCACTGAAGACTGAACACAACAGACCGTTGCAGAATGGTAGTGGCGTGGTATTTAATTGCGAAAAGCCTCGTTGTAGATTGCATACTTTTATGCCTGATCAGAAAGAGGAATTTTCCTCCGAACAAACGAAAAATCATTATCAGATCCGTAACCCCCTCCATTGTGATTCACCAAATATTATTTACCTTATCACATGTAAGCGCTGTCGGAAACAGTATGTTGGTCAAAGTCAAAATCCTTTCCAAGAACGTGCTACTAGACACAAATAGGATATAATACATAAAGATGATGCCCCAGTAGCACAACATTTTAACCTTCCTGGCCATTCTTGTGACGATTTCGAAATCCATCCTATTGAACAACCATCAATTAAAGTCACATTAGAAGAAACAGATGAATTTAGAAAAAAACGTGAAGGTTTTTTGATCAATACGCTTCCAACCCTCTGGCCATTTGGTATGAAAATATCAGAGTGAGAATGCGAAAGGAGGTCCATCATTCCTTTCACTTTAACATACAACAGAATGAATATCGAAATAGCAAAAATGTTAAAAGATGAATTCAATTTAACCAATGCTAAATTAAATGAACTTTTGAATCTTCGACCCGCCATCTCCTATAAGAAAAACAAAAGCTTGCATAACATTCTTGTAAGGACTAAATTAGAGCCCATCAAAGAATAACATCAGTTATTGCCAGTCAGTTTAGCCAGTTCCTAAGCACAAGTAGTAAGGGGTGTCACTATGGGGACAAGCATTTAACACTGAGTTCCCCATACACCAATGTTGTCACTATAGGGACAAAATTAACATATGATTCTCCATAGGGTTTTGTCCCTATAGTGACATTTTTGTCCCTATAGTGACAACATTGGGGTATGGGGAATTCAGTGTTAAATGCTTGTCCCTATAGTGGCACCCTTGGGGTATGGGGGAATTCAGTGTTAAATGTTTTTCACCACAGTGACAGCCATGGGTAAAAAGCCTATGGAGAATCCTATGTTAATTTTGCCCTATACTGGTACCATTTGGGTATGGGCGATTCAGTGATAAATACTTGTCCCTATAGTGGCACTATTGGGGTATGGGGAATTCAGTGTTAAATGCTTGTCCCTGTAGTGGCAGTCATGGGGTAGGTTGTTCCAAACATTTTTTGTACTGACAAATATATGTTTATCAATCAATCCCTCCATACTTTAAACCGTATAACACTTTACTGTGTACAGGGATCGGTTGGCAAACATATAATATTAAAGGCAATCAACGCAAACAGTGAAAAGATGAGAAGTGACTCTTGACTCATTGTTTTACTATTGCTGAGGGATAGTGGACACTGCTGCATTTTAAACAGACATTAAAGATTTATTTCAGGTATCAATGTTTAATACATGAAGTGAGAAGCATATATACACCGAGATCTGAGTTTGCCTATCTACAGAAAACCTTTTACATCGAGATTTTTTTTGATTGATACCACTTTATTTCAAGATTTTTTTCTGAGAAAAAATTGAGAGATCTAGTGTTTTTTAAAAATAAAGTGGTATCACTTGGGCGTTTTTGAAAAAAAGAAAAAACTAAAAAAAAAATCCAAGCTCTGATACATAAGAAGTTTATACAATAGAAAAATGTTTTTTATCAATTATAATAAAACATTTCCTCTCTGTGGGTTGTTTTGACGCCTGATGTTTGATTACATAAAATAATGTATATAGGTTTGCTCAAACCATCGACGTATCTCTCTGCCATTCTCTTGGAAATTTCTTGGATCGAATTTGATAGTAAGAACTGTCTCTAAATAATATCCTCTTGCAAGATGATCTAAAGCAAATATACAGTACATGCCACACACCACAGTACGAGCACTTTGTAGTTTCATTGGGTTAACAGTCCATGGATCTGTGTTTTTCACTATGAAGTTGTAAATGACTTTATTTATTGGTGGTAAGCCATAGGAATCAAAGTAGATGGCTGAATGATTGTCTTTGAAATATATCACCACCAAATGATCTCCTGGTTCTCCTGATGAATCTGTGTTCACAATATAAGCTTTTCTATGTTTAAGCTTTTGTTTTGGTAATAAGTCTCTTGAACACACTTTTCCATTCAATGATGATAACCTTGGAGAAATGTTCAGTATATATTGTAGCTGAGTGGTTTCCATCTCTTCTTAGCCCTGAAAAGGGCTGTTATGAAGTCGTTGATCAAGATATGCTGTATAATATGACCAGTCTCTTTTAAATAATTCTGCCCACTTTTGAAGGTCTTTTTGGCAGTCTATTTCAAAGTCTGTACGACCACAGAATTCTGATAAGTCACTTCTTCTTGCTCTCCTGTGTAGACTATGTAGTATAGTCACTGGACACAGTTTCTGTAAACATTCTGTAATGTTTATATCTATTAACCTACTTTTTACATGCATAAAGTGACCCACTAGAAATATCCAATTGGGTGAAGTAATCCGTTACAGGAAAGTCAACAAAAATACCTGCTCCATACATCCATAGAATGACACACTGCACTGCTAGAAATATCCATTTGGGTGAAGTAATCCGTGATCTCACATTCAGAAATTCCCCCTTTCATTTCAGTGGGAAGGCTGTTAAACAATCAACAGGAAACTCCCCAAATTATCCCTTTTGAATATCACTTGACACGGCAATCAACTATTTCTGCACCAACAATGAAAACGTTTTTTCCTAACTGCACTGACTATCCATGTATTGTACAGACAATCTGTATGGTCAAAATTCTGGCCAATTTCTGGGTCACTTGTAAACCCGTATAAACCCTAACAATGAAAATGCAATCAATTTCCATATAATTACACAGCTTTAACCACCCGAAATCTGATTAGTACGACGTCTCGTGCACAGATATCAAGGTAAACTAAACCATCCTAGTACCATGCAGGGATTATTATTACTATTATTGCCATTGTTCCCCTACCCGTTTTAACACCTAGGAGCATATTTAGTGTACATGTGACACGTATTAATTCGGTTTGATTGACGGTTGGCTGGCCGATGCCGACTGGACTGTCGAGTCAGACAGATGGCGTCGGCGAACCAACTGTGAATCAAATATTTGGGACTTATGGTTAACATCATTCGCGTATGAGCTATAATCGCTCGTGAAAATTGTCCGTCTCCAAGTCGGCGCATCCCCATTACAATTCTAGACCGTAAATATATCAAATGTGAAGGAACCCCACGGAATGTGAGCAGAGTACAGATTTCTGCATCTACTAAACATCGTTTACGTTTGTGTGCCCTTCGGAATATTTTGAAGGCATTTTGATTCCCATAAATGTGAACGAAACTCAGTTCGCTACCATCCCATTCCCATACATATACCCTCTGTCCACTTGTTCATTCTCCGTGGTCGTATGCTATTTGCTAAACGATTGACTTTTGTATGCCCTTCAAAGTGTTTTGAGGGGCATACGATGCGTCAATCGTTTGGTAAATGGGTCGCATGCTATTTTACTAGGCGATTGACGTATTGTGTGCCCTTCAAAATACGTTGAAGGTAAAGGCCTCGGATTCCCACAATGTGAATGAAGCTCATTCCCACATCCTAGCAGAACTCGATTCATTGTTTTTTCTCCGTGATCGCATGCGGAGGAAACAAGGAGGGTTTCTTTCTCATACGTTATAATCACAAATGTTATTACTTGTTCTCATTCAACACTTTACATTGTATTTTCTCCCCCAGAAATATGTATACAGTGCACATCACTGTAAATACCCACTGATCACAACTATCTTATCATCTTTGACTCTTGGGGACCACAAACAATTCACACATAGATACTGTATCTCATTGACTAACTTTAAACTACCTCTATTCACAACCAACTCATGGACGGGAAATCCTTGGGCCGCAAATGTAATTTTCAATGGCGGGTAATATAACACTAGATGAGATTCAGACAAGCGGTGAGTATAATTTTGTTAAGAAGTTCAATGATAAAACTAAAAACCTATCCGATGATGATGTAAATGAATCACAGCTACCCGACCACTACGATACTTGTAAATACTACATGCCCACGGAATTTCGTCAAAACATATCGGACACCAAAACGTCATTAAGTGTATTTAACCTTAATTGTAGAAGTCTTAATGCCCATTGGGATGCTTTAAACGACCTAATAGGTAATTTACAAACTGACAGCAACACGTTTGATATCATCGGTTTGACAGAGATATTTAAAATTCCTGAAAATATTTCTTATAACCTGGCGGGCTATCAAGATATTTTAACCAATGTGCGGACAGACGATGGTAGAGGAGGTGTTGGTCTATTCATAAAGGAAGGTATAAACCATAAATTACGACCTGACTTAACTGTTTTTATTCCTCACGTGTGTGAAACATTATTCGTGGAGATTTCAGGTAAAAAGATTCCGCCGACCATAATCGGTGTAATATATCGCCCAAATACCCAGCCTAGGGCTGACCTAAATTTGTTTCTGACGAAACTCAACTCAATAAATGGCCTTATTAATTGCGAAAATAAAAAATGCGTTTTGCTCGGTGACTTCAATATTGATCTGCTCAAGATCTCCGAACATAAGCAAACTGATGACTTCATCGACAATATGTTCAGCTTGGGATTTCTGCCTACCGTGACAAAGCCAACTAGAGTAACGGAATATTCTGCTACCCTGATAGATCACATTTTTGTTAACAATGTTAAAACTTTCAAATCCGGAATTATTATTACAGATCTGGCTGACCATTTCGGAACGTTCTATCTGGAAATAACGTCAAAAACGAATGTCGACAGAGAAACGATAAAGACAAGAAACATATCCCAAGAAAACATTACTGCTTTTAATGAGAAGCTACGGGAATTCAATTACAATACTGTGTTGAACTCTTTCTGCCCAGACGAGGCATATAACAACTTCATAACCTTATACTTACAAGCCTTCAATGAGAGCTTTCCTCTGAAAGAGAGAAATCAGAAAAATCGGTACGTCAAAAAACAACCCTGGATGACCAATGGTTTAATAATCTCTTCATTAAATAAACTCAAACTCTACCATAAACAACTAAAACACCCTACCACTGAAAATAAAAGTTCTTACAAACAGTACTGCCAAGTCTTCAACAAATTAAAACGAAATGGTAAAGCCTCTTATTATAATTCTATACTCAGAGAGAATCAACATAATCTTAAGAAAACATGGCAAATATTAAATGACGCAATTCAAAAACCCAACTCAAAAAATAAGTCCTCTGCAAATTTTAAAGTCAGTGATACAGAAATCTCCAACGATGTCAGTATTGCACGAGAATTCAATTACTTTTTTACAAGTGTGGGTGAATCAACATCAGCACAGATAGCAGCTTCAAATAAACACTTCTCCAGTTATCTTCGAGGTAGTCACCCAAATAGTTTCTTTATTGAGCCCACAACACCTGAGGAAATTATTAATATAGCTAGGAGAATGAAGTCCAAAACCAGTAAAGATTATAACGAACTGACCTCTCGACTCATCAAGGAAATTATTGATTCAATAGCCACCCCCTTATCACATATAATAAACTTATCTTTCGAAACTGGCAAAGTCCCCGACAAGATGAAACTTGCAAAAGTTATTCCAATATTTAAATCAGGTGACCCGAGTGTTCTTAACAATTACAGACCGATTAGCATACTTCCTATTTTCTCCAAACTTTTAGAAAAGGTAATGCAGGTTCGTCTTGACACTTATTTGGAGCATAATAACATCCTTTACCCTCACCAGTACGGATTTAGAAAAGGACATTCAACTGTACATCCGATACTACATCTTTTAGATCATATAGCGAAGGAAAATAACAAGCCCACCAAGGATAGCACAAATTCGATATTCTTAGACCTGTCAAAAGCTTTTGACACAATAAATCACGATATTCTCCTCAAAAAGTTAGAGTTTTATGGCTTTAGAGGTGTAGCAAACGAATGGTTTCAGAGCTATCTCAGTGAACGAAAACAATACGTAGAGTACCAGAACATAAAATCCTCCCATCTCACAATTACCCATGGTGTTCCACAGGGGTCAATCTTAGGCCCCGTGCTGTTTTTGATTTACATCAATGACATATCAGCTAGCACTAATCTAGATCTCTTATCGTTTGCTGATGACACAACGGGCATTGCATCCCACCATAATCCAGAAATTTTATGTCAAACTGTCAATGCTGAACTTGAAAAATTAAATATGTGATGCAGAGCTAATAATCTACTCCTGAACGCTAACAAATCCAAATATATAATTTTCAACTCGTCACATATCAAACAGAAAAATAGCAAGAACAGTATCAGCATCGATAACAATCCCATAACTCGGGTGGGTTTAACAGAAACAGAATCCTCTGTCAAATTTTTGGGAGTACACCTAGACGACAAGTTGAGTTACTCCAACCATATATCAATGTTATGCACCAAAGTAGCTAGAGCGGTCTGGGCAGTAAATAGAGTTAAAAAAATCTTACCACACAGAGCGTTAACTACCCTATACTATGCGTTAATACACAGCCACTTCGTGTTTGGAATCCAGATATGGGGACACTCCAAACATATCAATAAACTCTTTCTCTTACAAAAAAGAGCAATCCGAATCATAAACAACAAAGCCTATAATTGTCATACGGATCCCCTGTTTGTAAAAGACAAAATACTAAAAATTCAAGATCTCTATACACTCTATACGTTACTAATGGTGCATGACTGGCACAATAACTCACTACCCACAACGTTTAATAACTATTTCACCACTGTCATTAACCCAGATGGAGTTGTGACGAGACAATCAGGCTTACTAAAAATAAACACGTCCAGAACCAAATTTATCGAATTGCTCCCATCAAATTATTTTCCGACAATATGGAACAAATTAGACAATGCAATACGGAACATTCCCGACAGAAATACTTTTAAAATGGCCTTAATTAATTTACTAACTAACTCCTATTCTACTTCTGTATCCTGCTCAAATCCCTATTGTCAAGATTGTAACGCTTAAGTATACAATTGCTTGTCTCTGAATCTCATCACATTCTGTCACAGCTTGTTTCTCCATCGCTTGGAGGTCATTTGTCATCTCTCATGAGGAATGGGTAGTGCGCGTGATGTGGCTGTGCGACTATCGGCGTTCTTCTTTCACTCTCGAGCGCATGGGTGTGGCGTGGAGCCTATTTGCTCCGCTCTGTTGAATATCTGAACTGAGCCAACGAAAAACTAATTTGTGAGGCATCCGCCAGGTGTCGCCTGGGTGCCAAAGTGATCTGTGTACAACCGAGACACAGGACGCTTTGACACGCTGGTGACGTTACTTAGAGTAAATTAAAATAAATAAATAATCGGTTCCCCATGCTTTGAAACAACAAACTGCTGAGCGAATATGTGTCTTTGGATTTCTACCTTGTTTCTCGGCGCCAATCTATATTCTTAATACTTGTGCTCTGCTATTGACATGAGTTAATGAATCGTTGGTTGTCGGTCTGCCGCGCCACGCGTTACTATTAAGTCGCCTCCTGTCTGTTGAGGCCCTTCGGTCATACCTTTTTCGATGCTTGACGCCAAACACAGAGCGATGGAAACTCAGCATACTATAGACTTATTTGGCCAAATCCCCTCCTTTTTCTGCAAATAAAGCTATTTCTAAATTTTCATAACATTCACCTAAATGAGATCAGGTTCGTCTTGTGGTTTACTGGTCCCCAAGAGTCAGGAGTTGAGTGCAATCTTACATTAAGGAGAAGGCAGGTAGACAGCCAATCTGGCTATGCCCTCTCCTTGTAACTTATGTATCACAGAATCAAAACATAATCTTTTATCTTCTATGTAATCTGTATTTCTCACATGTGTTCACAATTATTGTACATCTCGATGGTACATTTGTTACAAAATAAAACATTGTATTGTATTGTATTGTATTGTATTAATGTTGTCGTGTTCGATTGACATTCTTCACAGATACTTTTCATTTTCTGTTTAATGGATTTTATCAGTTCTATCACAAGACATTCTTGGAATAATGTTTGTATTTTTTCTTCACACATCTTACAATTTTCACATTTATTCATTGTTAATAGTCAAATATCACTTCTCTAAATTTGTTGATTTCTATCTCACTATCAAATTCTGCATAGACAACAACGTTGATCACCTCTGGAAGCGCTTGAGCAAACTGGCGATCTATTTGAAGGTTGCCAGACTTTATAGGATGAGCTAATGGTCCACTACTTGACTAATCAATTGTCAAATCAATCCCCCAAAGGGTGTATCCTTTTGCATAATCCTGCATACATACATTAATTGTTTGATTTTGTCCAAAATACCCCATCGCTTCAAATAATGATAAATATGAATTTAGATAAAGTCCACCTTCGAAATTTGGTTCAAAGGGACGTGCTTCAATGGAATGTCCATCTATTGTGATTTCCAACTTGTTCAAATTGAAATGTTGAAAATTAAATGGAGTTGTGCCAATATCTCCATTTATATCTTTATTCGAAACTTAACCAAGAATTAATCGTTTTGGCATCTGTTTATGAAACAGATGTTCTTCTATTTTTGATCGAAGACCACTTCCAACGGTAAATGTTTTCATTTCTACACGTCTTAAGGGGATTTTATAATTTGTTTGATCTATTTGCGCATTAAGATCATTTGCAAATTTAGGAATTAAGTCCAAGGCTGGTATTCTGAATATGGCTTTTTGAATTTCTATTTTTCTTTTATCATCACCAACCAGACAAAATTAAGTTGGAGAACGATGAATTTTTATTCTCATTTCCACACCGTTTGGTAAATGTTTGTCTTGCACAAATAGATCTAAATGTAATTTTCCTCTTAGTTGTACAGATCCACTGTCTGCAATTAATTTGTGACAATGAACCAAACCTTTGTTATCACCATCTTTAGCTATTGATGCATGCTGGCCGGGGTATCTACATACCACATCTCACTACCAGCCAGATAAGTTTTTTTCACATCTCTTGAATAGCTTAGCAGATTCTCAAAAAATCCTCGATAAGGATACATGTCTGTATTGGTGGTTATCAGAGAACCGTTCAGTGTAACATCAATTTTACTGAACATATTGTGAAAGAAATTATTGATAGGAGTTATATTTGTATCTCCACCCAATACACTCCCATCTTGTTTTGTAATTTTAAATTGAGCTTCAAGTGTACATGATGTAAGATCTAACCACTTGGTTGTTTGTCTTGGAATTAAAAATTCTATTGGTGAAGAATTGTTTAAAGATGCAATAGGAAATTGCTCAATTTCACCAATATTTTCGACACCACTTGATGTTGGTGATACATTATCTGGATCAAAACCACTACAAAAATACTCACAAGATCCATGTAACATCATGATTTAATCAAATATATCAAGTGGCCTTGAATTTTCTTTTGGATGAGATTGTCTTTTTCATGTCTTCCCTCTTTGAGAACGAACAACAGAGTGGTGTTTCGGTTCTTGTTTCTGTCTTTTTATTCCCAAAGCAGCTTTACCAACTGATGTCATAAGATCTTTTGCATGAGTGAGCATTACTTTTTTAGATGGTTTACGGTTTCTCATCAATTCATTTGCTATTTCTAAACCATGTTTTAATCCTTCTTTCTTTAAAGTTCGAAATGCATTTTTTGCAATTGGTTTTATTAATGGTATTGCTGATCTTATTGCTGAACGAAAAATAGACCCTAATCCATATCCGTATTGCCGAGATACACCTCGATACACTGGCATCATTTTTATAAATTGAATTTATGTTGCTCTCTAAAATGCAACTTGATGACACTCTTACCACTTGAAAACTGAATGTTTTACCAGTGTTTCCAATTATATTTATATTGGTCTGATCAAAAGAAGATTTTGATACTGTTATGTAATGTACATTATCAAATTCTTTATGAGTTTGCAGAGATTCGTCAGGTGTTTCAAACGGTAATACACGTAAAATAGGTGCTTCTATATCACCAAGAAATGTATAATCTGCAATATCAGAATAAATAAAGTGTTGATTAAAATCCATATTTAAATCCACGTTATATTTGAATGTATCTTTTGCTGTGTTAGGAAAAATTACTGGAAACATACCATCTTTACATCCCATTTTTGTGATAAACTTCCTGATAATTCAAGTCCAACTGTTGCAATACTATTTGATACAATTTTTATACGTGAATGTCGAGATGAATAACCAAGACGAAATGACACTCCAAACTCTTTTAAAATACCCCCAAGTTTTTCTTGAATTTCTGATTCTATTGCTTCTGCGACATGTCCACCATTTGCATATACCCCCGGCAAAATACTTAGTTTAACAGCGGCAACACCCTTACGTACTGTATGTTTGAAAAACGATTTATTAATATTATTAATGCGAGATGATATTTTCGGATCTGTCACAATGATTTTAAAATTTGTTTCATCATCTGTTATATTTCTTGCCTCAGATGGTAAAATTACTTCAACGAAACCCACTTCCCAATGTTTTTATTAATATGAATCGGTTTAGATAATTGTGTTTGAAAACAACATTGTGTGTTATTTGGAACCATGTCCATAGAACTATCACTCAGTAGTATTACGTAAAATGAATTCATTTTTCTTATCATGTGGTTTCAACTATTTTAAACCGGGGCTTGGAAGACAAAATCCTAAAGAACGACTCAATAATACCAACCACAATTCTTTGTTGGGGGATTGTAAACTACGATGAATGATAGCCATAATTATAATTGCATAAATAACGATTATTTGTGTGAAATAAGTCACTTGATTTTTTGCAACAAGACTCCCACAAAAATTAAATTGTGATTGTTGACTTTGTACTTCAACACTTGCACTTTCACCACTCAATGCATTTTCATTTACTGACCCATTTCTTTTTATACTAAATCAGATTCTGATATCCAACTATCAAATTTCGAGGAATAACCTTCCCAGTGTACTTTAAGCTCCTTGATGAGTTTCTTACCCACACCTCTTGAACGTTGTGCAAGAACCGAATCAATGATATATTTTTTATCATCTTTTACACTTTGAATTTCTTGTGGATAAAATGTCCCCTGTATATTTTAACCATCCATATCTTCAAGTTTATAAGTGGTTGGGTGTGTATGTTTTACATGGATGGTTTTAAATAATTCTTTTGTCAAATTTGGTAAATACCCCTTTTCAAATGTATGTTTGGTTTTGTTAATACGTACTATATTGCCAACTTGAAATTTTATTTTTCTCTCTTTAGATTTTTTACCATACAAATTTTGAGTTACTTCTATTTCATTTTCTATTGGATACAGATGCAGGAGTTCTCTGAATACTACAATGGAAACTGTGATTGTATCCATCAACTAAATTTTGTAATACATCAATATATCTTAATGTACGTTTGTGTTTAAAATATTTCCACATTTGTGTTTTCAATGTGCGTTGAAAACGTTCAACAATACTAGCTTTTGTCTCAGGATTTTATGTTATGAAAAAATTAATTTTTGGTTTCTTTAAAATTTTGTGCACATCTTTATTTTTAAATTCAGAACCTTTATCTGATTGTAATGATAATGGCTTACGTCCAGAAGTTTTCAAAAGTCTTTGAAAAGATTTTGCTAATGTTTCTCCTGATTTATTGTGAATGGGTAAAACCCATGCATATTTTGAAAATACATCGATGACACAAACTAAATAACGAAATCGGTCATTGTGAGATTGTAAACTTTGTAAACCCGCTAAATCAATCTGCCATTGATGATCAATTCCACCCACTACAGTCTTTTGTCTTGCAATTTTTTTACGAATGGGCTTGTGTAAAGTGTAAGTTCTTTCTCCTTTCAACCATTTTTTCACTTGATCAGCTGTAATGGATTTATGTTTTCTATGAGCTGCTTTGTATAATTTTTGTATACCCCCATAACCAGCAGGATGTTTTGTATTGTAATATATTTCAGTTAATAGGGAGTTTGCGATTTCAAACGTGTACTGGTACGGGTACGTGTAGCTACACGTACCCGTACACGTTGGGATTTGAGAACAATTGAGTTGCGAAACGACTTTTTAATTAACGTGTACGTATACGGGTAACGGGTCAGTAACTCTGTGAGTTCAGGGTCATTATGTTGTTGACCAACAATGGATTCCTCAGATCTGCTGATGTTCAGTGCGATTGAAGACAACATAGAATTAGTGTTCTTATCCACAACTGATGAACGTTCAGCTTCTAACATGAGGTTTCATTACCAAAGCTTTGACTTGTCACGATTTACAAATGATGAATGCCGTCAAATGTTTAGGTTTGACAAGGACGGTTTAGCCAAGTTAACAACCACATTCCAATTACCCAAATCAATCGTTTGTGAGAATGGCACCGTTGTATCTGACACAGCAGGGTTCTGCATCATGCTGCGCAGACTTGTATATCCAAACAGATTAAGCGACCTCCTTCCAATTTTTGGTCGATCAGTTTCGGAACTCTCGCGGATTTCTAACGAGTTCATTGATAGACTTCACATAGAATATTCTCATCTGTTGACCGACATTAATAGAAGCTGGTTGAGGTTCGAAAATCTTGACCGTTATGCCGAGGCCATTTCTAGAAGTGGCGCACCCTTAAAAAAATTGTTGGGGGTTTATTGATGGAACAGTTAGACCAGTGTGTGGGCCTACCAGGAACCAGAGAATGCTCTTCAGCGGCCACAAACGTGTTCACTGCTTCAGATTCCAGGCAATTACGACGCCAGATGGACTGATAGCGAATTTATTTGGGCCCATGGAAGGTCGTAGGCATGACTCGGGAATGTTGAGGGAAAGTGGTATTTTACCTCAGCTGGAACAGTATATGACCAAGAGGAATGGAAGTGTTTATTCACTTTATGGGGATTCCGCCTACCCCCTGAGGCCTCACCTGAACACCCCTTTTAAGGGAGCTTTTCTCAGTGAAAGTGAACGGGATTTTAATAAAAATACGTCCAGCGCCCGTGTGTCTGTGGAATGGTCATTTGGAAAGGTTATATCAAACTTTGCTTTTCTAGATTTAAAAAAAAACTTAAAATTATACTCACAACCCGTGGGAAAATATTTCTCAGTTTGTATGGCAACAAATGGTATGATATTCTGATAGTTCATAATCCTAGCTAAACATAAAACACAACAATGATTGCAACGTGTAACACTTTACTGTAATTTTGGCAGACAAACATGAACATTGGTTTTGAAGGAAATTCCACCCTGTTGTAAGTTTTGCGCTACAAAGTACCAAAATGGAGATAATGATTGATTAGCGATTGCTAAATGTTCAGTAGCATTGTAAGCCAACAATTAGCAACAATATTGTCAGTAGCGTGTGTATCCGCCGTGTGCACGGATGACTGCGTCTACCCTCCTCCTCATGCGTGAGGTGAGTCTCCTGATTCGCTGAAGAGGTAACTGCTGCCACTCATGGTGTATAGCTGCTTCCAAACCGGCCAAATGTCGTGGAGGTGGGTCCAGTGCTTGCACTCTGCGTCCAATCATATCCCAAATGTGCTCCAGTGGATTGAGATCAGGACTCATTGCAGGCCATGGCAGTTTAGTAATCGCGTTGTTGTCAAGAAAAGTTTTCACAAGTCGAGAACGGTGGGGTCGAGCATTGTCGTCCATGAACACAGGGCGAGTGGCCAATGGATGGTTGTCAAAATGGGGAACAAGAACAGGTTGCAGAATGTCCCGGATGTAACGATCGCCATTGAGATTGCCTTGCACAGTTACCAAATCAAGCTTACAATCATGGGACACGCATCCCCAGACCATAACTGATCCGCCACCGAATGGGACTGACGCTTGGACGTTCTTTGGCACATATGCAGTATTTTTGGTTCTCCAAACACGCTGACGTCCGTCAGTAACGTTGAGCAAAAACCGACTTTCGTCCGACCAGTGGACCTTCCTCCATGGCGTAAGATTCCAGTGACGTCGGGCTAGACACCATTCCAAACGAGCTCTTTTATGCCGGTTGGTCAACGCTGGCCACTTAATCACTCGCCTTGCCTTGAGACCTATTGCCTTCAATCTGTTTCTCACTGTTCTCTTGCAAAGGGGTCTGTTGGGGAGCCATAGCTGCTTCAGAACACCACTACTGGAGAATGGCTGACGTCGAACAAGACGTGCAAGGTAACGATCCTCAACTCGACTAGTCTTACGTGGCTGACCTGGGGCCAATACTATCAAAGGCTCGGCAGACTCATTTACCAGTCTATCGCTACGAGCGCGGAAAATACGAGTGAACGGGTACTAAGAAACAACGAGTCGCGAGTGGAACCGGCAGTCGTAACGACGCGGTCGTGAATACTGTGCGGCGTGAGCAACGGCTGTACTATAAACTGACACAACTGCCGAGTCCTCGTAAAATAACCACGTTTACGACTGTGTCCGCTACGATCGTCTATTCGTTCGTAAATGTAAGCCTGCGCTCGTAGAGTCACTGGATCACGAAGAAATTGGAGTTGTCCCTCCTTGAGAAGAAAATGGCGTATTCGTCTGATGACGATATCGAGCTGAGCATTTATGATGAATTTAGCAGGCCAAGAAGAAGGCGACGGATATTTGAAGAGAGGCGTTTTGATGCTCCTTCTGAGAGAGAATTCAGGGAACGCTATCGCGTGCCAGAAGCAGTTGTGGACTCTCTTATCGACAAGATCGGACCACAATTGGAACCTCGCTGTAACAGAAGCCAGCCACTGACACCGAAACAGCAGATTCTCGTTTTCCTGCACTTTCTGGGAACGAATAGTTTCTATCATGTGATACAGGCATGTCACGGTGTTGGCCGAGATACGGTGAAACGGATTGTTCACAAGATAATCCCTATGATATGTGGACTTGAAGCAGAATTCATCAGATGGCCCGACGACGCTATTGAAGCCGCGATGAAGTTTTTCGATATTTGCGGTATGCCAAATGTATGTGCTGCTTTGGATGGGTCGCACATTAGAGTAATACCGCCTTCTTCGGATGAAGCCAGTTTCATAAATCGGCACCACTTCCACAGTCTGAACGTTATGGTTGCTTGTGGGGCGGACTGCAGAATTTATTTCTGCTCAACGAAAGCTGTGGGTAGATGGCACGACTCGCGGGTACTTCGTGCCTCGGAGCTGTGGCAGGCGTTTGAGATTGATGGTCGACGTCCTTTCCCGGGTGCCGTGATTCTTGCGGATAGTGCGTATCCATGTCGGGAGTGGCTGATTCCTCCCATCGACAGTGACTTGACGGGGGCTAGGGCGAGATTCAACACCGCACACAAGAAAGGTCGGAATCCTGTTGAGCGGTGCTTCGGCATTGTCAAACAACGTTTCTATGCTTTGAAGACAGGAGTGCGAGTTCGAAAATTGGAAACTGTCTCTAAGTTGATCAAATGTGCTTTCATTCTTCATAATATGTGTCTAGACTACGGTGACGATGGAACAGACTTTGAGGTTGGAGACGTTACCACAGTACCGATGGCTGAGAACCCACCCGCAGACATTGCACCAAATCAAAGAAGGCGAGAGGAACTAATCGGTTATTTTGCATGATAATTGCATTTTTCTGCTGGGAGTTATTACATTCGTGTAACAGTTTTGATGAATTACACGAACACACGGTTATCACGATGAGTGGAAACATTATTAATCCTATCTCCTAACAACAGTTACTGTCCAAAGGCCAAACTGGGCTTAGAAAGAAGAAGGAAAAGAAGGGAAAGGTTAGTAGTTAGTACACCTACGTAGTGGACGGACATCCGGCATGCACGTTCGTCTGACAGGGCTTAGGAATAAGAAGGAAAAGAAGAGAAAGGGCGGTACGCCTATGTAAAGGGCAGACGTCAGTCAGGCCCTTGGGTCGGACAGAGCTTAGGAAGAAGTTCTAAGGAAAGGCAGGAGAGGACATAAGGAAATGTCATTATCCCCATCTCGGTATTGAGGGACCCCATTTTAGGGAATTCCAAATTGTTGAACCCCTCTTAGGATCTGATAGGTCTAGGGCAACCTTTTTTGATGTATGGGCCATGAGGGATACGAGAAAACGCCGCTCCCCGTACCCTCTCCTCCTCGTCTCGGTATTTGGAACCTCGTTCAAGTGAATCCCAATTATGGAATCCATTTCAAGAATCTCTCTGGGTTTTGGCGCCCCTTGTTGTAGTTTGAGGCCATGGGGGCTATGAGAAAACGCCGCTTTCTCATATCCAGATATTTGGGCACCTAATCAAAGGGGATCCCAATTAGGGCGCCCCTTCTAGTATCTGATAGGCCTAGGATACCACTTTTTTCGTACGATGCAACGGCCATACCAGTTATACTTCTTGCCCTCTTCTGCCTTTCCTCTTCTTCCTAAGCCCTGCCAGACCCAAGACCCGCCACATTTTCACCCACTACGTAGGCGAACTAACTAATACCCTTTCCCTTCCTTTCCTTTCTGAAACCCTGTCAGGCACGGGGGCCCGACTGATCTCCACCCACTAAGTAGGAGTACTAACTACTACCCTTTACCTTCCACTTTCCTTATTCTTCAAAGAGACCTACTAGGTCTCCAGTAAGGGGTATCAATGTACCATTAAAGGTGTACCGGATGTAAGCAAGAGGGGGCTTGAAGATAAAAGCTTCATAGTCCTCCACTAGGTCCTAAGTAAGGAGTTTCAAAGTACCCTAAAGGGATGATAATTTCGGTTATTCCCGAAATTATCTTGATGATTTCCGGATATTTCGGGTTTATTTGGGTAATTATTCATATGGGCGACATACTCCCATTCAATGGAACGTCCCTTCAAAATATAACCCCACCCTATCAGTGGGCACTGGGACACCTACTAGGAGACTACAGGTTCGTTTCGGTGATTTTCGGACATTCTCTGCTTGATTTAGGTAATTCCCTTTTTCAATCGAACGTACCCCCAAAATGCATCTCTGTCCTATAACAGATGTTTGGGTCACCTACCAACCCCGCGACCCCATAGAAACCAAGATGCGGTACTTATAGACAAAATGGCCACCGAAAACACGTATTACCATAACGACACGCGCTGCGTATGCGAAATAATAATACGTATCCCCATGGAGATGACGTTACAAGATGGCCACTTACGCGCTACCATGAAAACCCACGTGACACCCACAATGCACCACGGTATGGCCTCACTTCCCCTTCCGGTTTTCACTCTGGGTGGTGAGGGTTGAAGGGTGCGAGCTATATTACTGACCAGACACAAGGCTCTGTCTGGCTAAAATATTTTGCCCCGAAGGTGCGGTTTTCACCATCCAACCCGATATCCATCGATGATAAAAATGATATCTCCCAGGAGATCCAAGACCCCACCTCCACACACACACACACACACACCTACACACCCTCACACACACACACACGCGCGCGCGCGCACACAGCTGATAGGACGGAGTGCGTCTAACAGTCATGATGTAAATCGACCATCGATATTTTTTTTCTATCTTCCATTTTATGTTCTATTTTATTTTATTTATTCATTTTGATTTTTTATTCATTCAGATAAATCATAACCCCCTCCCACTCACATACAATGAACGGAGATAATGTTATTCATTGAGTTCTCGCCTCAGCTTCCTGACCCTCAACTTCCGCTCTTTCAGTTCATATTTTAGACATTTTATTTCCAGTTTCAGTTTCTTTTTTTTAAGTTGGATGTAATCGTCTCTGAGAAGTCTATCGATTCCTCGCTTCGATGGGTTGACATTTGATTTTCGCGCAGACTGTTCAACAGCGCTCTCGACGTCGGACGCATCTTCGCTTCGAACATGATCGTTTGTCTCGGAAGGTCCCATTTCCGGAGAGGTCGATCCGCGCCCAGGCGTCTGTGCTGCGTTGCTGTGAGTGGGTTGCGACGTAGAGGGTGCAGTGGAAGTACTGGGTGGAGAGAAGGACACAGGTCCATCTGGAACGTCTATTCCTCTCACTTCTCCAGAATCCTTCCCTATTATGTCGAGAACGAGGTTGTCGATTTCGCTCAGAACACCTCCTTCTTCTCCAGTCTTCGAGAATTTCTCGTATTTCGCCACCGTCGATCTCTTCAAATTACCCCATGTTTGATCCCTTAATTTCGTCCAAGATAGTTCAGGACAACCAACTGCCACCATCCTACCAGAAATCTCCCTCCATGATTCCCCTTTCCGCTTCTTTGTGATTGCTGGACCAAATTTACCGAACAGTATTTCCCGCCTCTCATAAACCTCTCTTAGAAAAACCAGCTTCTGTTCACCCGACAACATTCTGGACGTTTGTCGATATGGATGTAAGGCAAGTGTTCAGTTGACGTGGGTTTATATAACCAACATGCATGTTCACCACGGATTGAGCGTGACAAAGCATTACTGAAATGACACAGTTTATTCATGACTGGGACAACTGGATGGTCAGCTGAGAGCACGCTCTGATGACCACGATTGTTCTTTTACGCGGGTACTATGAAAGACTCGTTGGTCAGGACACAGTCGTAACCAATTACGCTTGCATGTTAAATACCAGTCTATTCCGCTAGTACTATGAAACCTCCAGTCGTTAACTTACACCTGCGTATTTACGACTGCCCGCCACTCGGCAGTCGTGTCCGTGCAGGCGTTTGTGATAGTATTGACCCCTGGTCTCGGTCTGTCCTTTGCATGGTCAGTTTGGCGATGTTTTTGAATAAGACGGCTTACTACAGTGTGGTTAATGTCCAGTTGCCGTCCAATTGCTCTACAAGACATTCCCGTTGACTTCATGCCAATAATCTGCCATCTGGTAGCCTCAGTGTATCTCCTTCGAGCCATCTCGAAAGTAAATGCCTCAATCATTGAAACTGTCACACTCTTATACAGAATCCAGAACGATTTGAAAGTGCTATTTGAGAAAATCATGGGTGGTGTGTTGCACGTGCATGTAATGGTGTGTTTGTGCGACTGACCATACAACAAACCCCACCAATATTGCGAGGGAATGCAGTTCGATTCCAGTTTACATCTACCATTTCCAAATTTCGATTATGAATCTTGATGCAATAAAAAATGCTGGGTGGTGCTTGATTAAGATCTTTGTATATATAATCCATTTCCTTTTACTTCAACAAAATGAGCAGGCTTGCAAAATTTCCGCCTGCTACTTGGATTATCGGAACCGAGACGGTATTGGGGTGGTGCCGTGTAATATAGCTCACCCCCCCCCCCCTTAGATACCACCCACATGCATATATCCTAGGTTATCTTCCCCCACCCTGGATATCTTTCCCCTCTCTACCCATGACAATTTTTTTTCTGATTGCTTTGACATTATTTGATGATGAAATAGCAAAAGAAATGTTTTTTAGCAGAATTTGTTTTTTTATACGCCCGTTTTGAAAAAAAACGGGTCGTATTATGGTATACCGCTGTCCGTCTGTCCGTCTGTCCGTCCGGTCACATGTCGTACGATAACTCAAGAACGCTTCGAGAGATTTTCGTGATTTTGGGTAGGTGGTGTATATCGATGGAGGGAAGCTCCCTTTCGTTTAGTGTCGCAGTTCGATTAGTCATTCCAGAGTTATGGGACTTTATTACTTAGAAAATTGTTGATTTTTTACACGTCGTACGATAACTCGAGAACGCTTTGAGAGATTTTCGTGATTTTTGGGTAGGTGGTGTATATCGATGGAGGGAAGCTCCCTTTCGTTTAGTGTCGCCGTTCGATTAGTCATTCCAGAGATATGGGACTTTATTACTTAGAAAATTGTTGATTTTTTACACGTCGTATGATAACTCGAGAACGCTTCGAGAGATTTTCACGATTTTTTGGTAGGTGGTTTATGTTGATGGAAGGAAGCTCCCTTTCGGTTGGTGTCCCCGCCGTTCGATTAGTCATTTCAGAGTTATGGGACTTTATTACTTAGAAAATTGTTGATTTTTTCCATGTCGTACGATAAGTCAGGAACGCTTCGAGAGATTTTCACGATTTTTTGGTAGTTGTTTTATGTTGATGGAGGGAAGCTCCCTTTCGGTTGGTGTCGCCGTTCGATTAGTCATTCCAGAGTTATGGGACTTTATTTTTCACATGTCGAACACTAACTTGAAAATGCTTAGAGCAATTTTCATGATTTTCTGGTTGCAAGTATATGTTGATAGAAGAAATCTCCCTTTCGATTTGTGTCGCTGTCCGATTTGTCATTCCAGAGTTATGGGACTTTATTCATCAAAATATAGGCAATTTTCCACATGTTGGACTTTGAGCAATTTTCATGATTTTTTGGTGGCAAGTATATGTAAGCTGACAAGTACACATGTATACTCATATTGTGTGGTTCCCTCTTGTAATTAATAACGGGCGTATCATGCGCTCATGGCGCAGCTGTTTATTTAAAAGTTCAACCTGGACATCTTGCCTTCCCCCAGTAACCGACCTGTGGGAAAAATCATCTCAATATTTTTGCAACTATTCTGGTAATGGCATGAAACAAACACATTTACAGATATAAACACTGAGTCAGGTTTGGTTGCACTGTGAGGTTGTTGGGGGAGTGGGGGGGGTGGATTTCTAGGCCTGGATGGATATACCCCACCACTATTCCCCGCCCCCACCCCCAAACAAAGAAACAAACAAAAATCACCGAATTAACATTATTATTTGATTACGATATGGCGACAACAAAATGTGTTGGCAGGAAAATTGGTTAGCGATATAAACACTGAGTGGGGGTTGATCGGAATGGGGGGGGATCCAGGGCTGGATATCTCCCCCGCCCCACCCACACTTCCAACCAACCATAACTCTCACTGTTCATATGCAAAACCAGTTTTCTGTCTATTTTCGCCCTTTCATCAACGAATAATGTCAATTTTTTGAAAACAAATTGTCATGGTGTGGGGAGGGGAAGATATCCAGGCCTGATATCCGCCCCTGTCCCCAGCCCTCCTAATTTAAACCAGCCCTAACTTAGTATTTTTTCCCGAAACCAATTCATCTGCCTAAAACATTTAAACTTGACATTGCATTACAAAATAAACCAGAATAGTTGAGAAAATATGGAAATATGTTTTTGTGCACATGTGGCAAGATATTCAGGTTTGACTTGAAAAAAAAAAAACATTTCGGGAAAAAACATTTTTCTCGCCATTCCATCATAAAATAATGTCAAATGTGTGAAAAAAGCCATGGGGGAGGGGGGTGTATCCAGGGTGGGTGGAGATATGCTAGGTTATCCTCGGGTGATCCTCAGGGGATATCTTTCCCTGCACCCCTCCCCCGGAGGGGGAGGACGTGGTACACATGTACCATTATCGGTACTTTTAACAACACATTAAAAGTCATAAAATACAATAAAACATTATATATTCCCAACAAATAAATTGGTCAGGGGAACCAAGGTATGGAGTTTTGAATACTCGTGGGACATCCCGTCACTTCCGGTATAAACTTATTGGGGGTGTGGGGAGGGGACGAAACTTAAAACTTAAGGCCTTCTCTCTACGTCTACTCTGCGCCTTCGGCAATCTCAGGTAGGTGCCTTCAATCCTATAAACAGCGGGTTCTATTATTAGACACGCGCGCATTGGAAAAAAAAGACAACCAACCAGTATCGTACTCAGAGAACACTGGAATAACAACCCGGCGGTTGTAATTATGGACTGCGTGATTCTTGAAGTGGTAACTTTATATAATCATCTTAACTTAATAAGTTTGTCAATGCAAACATTCAGTTGTTAAAAGCTATAACTCAAGGTTAGATTTCAAACAGGCTACTGAAACATGTCATTTTGAATAACGTGCGTTTTCATTCCAAAATCCACCAGAAGTTTATATTTAATAACTCAATTAAAATGGTTAATTCTGAGACGGGCTTTCTTCCGAAAGTGTCAGTATCCTGACGTTTTCGAAAGAATGCCTGTCACAGAATTAACTACATGTGTGGGCCTGAATTCCCTCTCCCCTGCTCTGGGGGACGCAGCACATGATGTCCCCACTGAATATATTTTTCGGGGGTACGAATACCCATGCCCATCCCCCTCCCCAAACACATGATCTGCGCCCATGAATATTTGCACAACCTCATACAGATTAATGTCGGGATTGTAGGTCGTAGGGAACTGACAATAAGAAGTTAAGAACACTCAATTGAGCGTCCAACAATTCCATGTTTTAGCATACATGTATAGTCAGTGACTAGTGCAGATTACTCTGTGATGTGTCGCAGACAGTGCCCCGAATGTGGCGTGAGTTCGAGCGTCACAGGAAACGGATGCGACTGCCGCCTGCCGATTCCGAAAATTTCAGCCGTCGACCGCCAATAAACTGACAGGTAACAATGTCAAACTACAGAAATAAAGGTATGTACAATTTATATTTGTTCCCTTTCCCATTCCCGGCACGAGGAGATCCTGAATTGGCAGTCTGGCTCCCACAAATTCCGATGACTTAGGGCGCAGGAGAGCACAAAATTTAACGAATTAGCAATGAACATACATGACTGCGTAAACTGATTATTGGGGGCTCGGTGGTATAGCGATAACCGGTTCTCGTTAGATCACCGAAGTTATGCAACGTCGAGCGATGTTTGTAGTTGGATGGGTGACCATTTCAGTGACTGATTTTGCGCTCCCGCGTTGTGACCTTGGGTAAGACACTTAACCCCAATTGCCCACATGAGGGTACGATGACGCTGTGTACTAAGGCGCACTGCACGTCGATAATGCACATGTCTTCAACCAATCTAACCCTGCCATTGCCATGGTGCAGAGTTCAGAGTTACGATGTTGGCGAGCTGACAGCTGTTCGTCGTTGCTCGGTGGTTCTCTCCGGGTACTCCGGCTTCCTCCACCCACAAAACTGTCACCGACATGATATGACCCTGGCTGTTAATATGTCATTAAACACTAATAAATAAATAAATAAACTGATTATTCTTCGTTATTCGTACAATTCATCGAGTGATTGACTTCAGTACCGATACAACGCATGGCTTCAGAACCGATACCACGTAAACAGCCAAGTTTTAGCGTAATCGGTACTGGTACCGGTTGACAAACCTGTCGAGAATAGAAGGGATTTTTGTAAGTATATTTTGTTCAGTCAGTTTTTAAACTGACTGATTTTTTCGGTCAATTTGTAAAGTGAATGAGCGAATCAGGAACTTTACAATTTGACTGCAAAATTCAGTCATTTTACGTATTGAAAGATCTGGGACTGACTATAACACATATAAAGTACATTTTATGTCGGGCGGCAATATGTTTCAGCAAAATGGTTTAATGGGAACGGTTTCCCCATTCTTCCATTTGGAAAGTTGTGTATTGTTAACATTCCTTATTCTTGAATAAATGATGGACCGAGTTAATCATTTAACCAGTGAGAACGACAAAAATTGTGTTTTATTTTCATTTTTGTTGAAAAAAGATTTCAATCAAACTCTGTACAATTATTCGTCGTTTGAACGGGCTTATCGAGTTCGTTCCAATGAGTGCGCATGTGATTTGTTTTCGTTAATTTGTTTTGAACAGTCATAAACATTTGTGAATTTTGTAGTCGGTTCGTTAGGTGAAGGGTCAAAAGATCTACAAGTTGCGATTTTACAATATTTTTTTTCTCCTTCTTTGTTGTTCAAGCGAGTGTAACCGAAAAAGTATTAAACCTTTTTTGTTTCACAAATTAAATGCGTAACATTACTGGTAATTAAAGATATGACATTTGAGTATTTTCAGAAGTGACTGGCATTGATTTTTGAAAATACTCGCATATCGTAACACGTTCCTTCAATTTGCTGCATGTGTTTTCGCTCAGTAACTGAGAGAAATAATGTAGCCTCCTCAAGACAAAATGATGTAGGTCATTGGCTGCATGGAAGGAAATCACATGTACCTTAGGACTGTCCAACTCTATTTTTATTTGCAAGGATGGTGACTAGGAAAAAGTGATGTTAACATTAAGTACTTGGGGAAATTGGGCCCAACGCATCTGCAGAGCCAGTGTTTAACACGACCTGTAACCAATCTGAAGGAGACAAAATTTGGGTATGAGAAAGTAAATTTGTTCATAAGTTTAGTTCTGGTGTGTCGAATTTCTCAAGTAAGGTATACGAGCGTGCAGGCACTAAAATGTCCAACACTCCTATGCCATTAACCCATAACTCATGCAGTCGATGACGTCATAATTCCTCATAATGTTATGCATCGGCAGTAAAATTAAAATTTCTGAATAAAATATACATGGGACAGAATGGTTCACCAAGCATTCCCCACTACTCACCCAGACTATATGTTTCCGATTCGCCAAAGCCAACTGGTTAATATCAAGGATTTTAACAATTGGTAGTTTGGGAGCAACTTAGTTTATGGGGGCCTGGGGTAGGGTGGGTTGAGTAAGAGTACCCTCAAACCTTTCTCACACAATTTGTGGGTGAGGTAGGGTAGAGTTGTATTGCCAGTGATTACACAGTTAATACAATGATGAGAACATATATTTTCTTACAACCACAACTTTTAGAATTTGAGAATGCAAGAAGAAACAATATATTATGAAAGCATTTAGATCAATAGAGAAAAGGCATATCTACTTTGCGTAATTCCAAGGCGACTCTTTAAAAACGCTTGTTTTTTATATTGATGTCATTCCATTGCGGTGTATAAAAAAGTGTTGCAATTTAAGATAACAGAATTAAGTTTTCTGATTCTCGAAAGTTCTGCTTATTAATATTAAGGTGGTTAACATTCAATAATATAGTAGAACTTGCTTTTATTGGGCCTTGGATGTGTGTGTGTGTGGGGGCGGGGGGGGGGGGGGGGGGCTCCCTTATTTCTCTGTTGATATGTATGTTGTAACAGAATATGTATTCTCATAATATTGGCGGTGTAATCATTGACAACATAACCCTACCCTACCACAAAATGTTGGGAGAATTTCGAGAGTACTCATATTCAACTCCTTATAAAACCAGGTAGCTCCCAAATGTTGAAAGGCTAACATCCTTAATATTAACCAGAGGGCTGTGGCAACTCATAAACATATATATAGTGCGAATGAGTAGCGGGAGGCAGATCCATGGTGACCCCCTTCTAGCCCATGTAACTTTTAGTGGGAAATTTTGATTTCATGTTCTTTTGCCCACAAAAATGAAATTATGAACGATTTTACTTTTCCCATACCCCCATTTTTTGTGGATTCGCTTTATTAAAAATTATTGGAGAGTGCCTTTAAAAAAAAACAAATTTTGATGAACAAATTCCGACTTCCAAAAATAATCTAGCAAACAAGTTAATTCGTGAGGGTGGTTTGGGAAGCGCACGCCTCAGTTTGCACACACGCATACACACCATTAAAAGCCCCCCTTCACCCTTCCTGACATACGCACTCCCATTCACACATACATCTACACCCCCACACACACAACTTATCCCCCTCACTCCCACAAGAAGAGAGAGAGAGCGAGCGAAAAGTTGCAAAATATGTCTCAGTAAAAGAATAAATACTAATGAAACTCGGTTTAAGAAAGTTTGACTGGCCAGCATTATGTGCGAAAGTCGGCATTCATTTTCCCCCCTAGAACATAGCCAATGACCACTCAATGGAACGAACGTGTTGCGCTCGTTCCAACGAGAGGGCATAAGCTATGTTTTGGAAGCAAAAAAAAAACTCCAAATTTTTAGTGTATGAGCATTTTTTTACGAGTCTCGTCTGCTACAGCATCTGGTAAAGGGTTAATAGTTGACACCAGCAACAATGGCAATATCGGATTATGTGATAAATATAGAATCTTGAGCTCATTCCCGTTTTATATTGAAATTTAGGAAACTCGTCAAATAGTTTCATTTACAACTCTCTAAAGCTTGTTGCAAGTGAAATCTACTTGACTGTTTCCTAAATTTCCTTTTTGAGCGGGAACTCATTTGAGATCCTGACTGTATAGTTTAACTGTGTTTATATGGTTGGTCATGCATTTTAAAGAAACTGGGTCGTAAAAAGACATTTTACGCATATAAATCAGAAAAAAGAGTTTCTTGTTATTTTTATTTTTTAGCTTTTTTGATTGTTACATTTTTTAATGCATTTTTGCATCATTTCTAGAAATAATGATTTCTCTTCTTTTTCATTTTGGAGCCTTTGCAATCGTTCTTCTCTGTCGATTTCGAACTGTTGCTTTTCCAATTGTAGTTTCTCCCTGCTCAACTGTAACTCTTCTTCTTTCAGAAGTCGATCATTTGCTGATCTTTTCACCAGATAGTTGAGAATACAATTTTTCTTATTAGGTCTGGACTTCCTGCTTTCTGAAAGAAAACAAATCGCATTATTCGTGGGCACAAATTGGTAAACATTTAAAAAAAACAGAACATTCACACAAAGTGTCCTGATTTTATTGAAGTACATTTCCTGGACATTTTCATATATCCTACACACAAATATCCGAAGCTCTTTCAAATTTGACCTTTTCATATGATTCATATAAGTATACGTGAATGAAAGAAGGCGAAACTGCATTTTGAAGTACAAAATGGACAAAACTGCCCTATCTCGTATACTGAACTCAAAATCCACTTCTGATAACAGTAAGTTGGATTTAGTTCGAGTCTTCAAGATGAATCAGTATTGTCTTTGTGTTAATTCCAATTCTTCTGGGAGAGGCCCTTCAGCTCAACGAGAGCGGTTTTTAGGTGGCTTTGTCCCAAAGATCAAAGTTGGGAAGAAACGTCATCGAATCACGAAAAATGCATTTTGGAACTGTTTCAAGTGGACAATGTGTCTGATTATCAGTAATTGTATAGTTCCTTGAATCAGATGTGAGTAATAAGATTTAGCACATACCCTTCACCTCTCGTCCAATCAGAATTTGAGAAAGAGCCATTGAATCTGTGTTCTATATCGTGCAATATCACAGTTTTTTCCATAGTACCATAGTTTTGAAGACAAAGGCTGATGATCAAAAGAGAGGTTTGGAAAACTGTGATTGAACATGAGGTGTGAAAAACAAGAGGTGTCGCGTCAGAAATCAATAAATAGTCTGTTATCGGGGACAAAAATCAATGAAGTGAGAAAACAATAAACATTTTAATTTTTTTTAACTTCGAAAGGAAATGCGGAAAATTAGCAACAAGACAAATCACGATAATGTTATCATGTCAAAGATCAGCGTTTATCACTGCCAAAACCGAAAGTTCTGTCCGTTCAAATTTCAAGTTTTATTTTTTTACCACATTTTTCGATTTATATGACAGTAATGTATTCGGGAACGACAAGTTTCAAAACTCCGGCGTTTGCACTTTTTGAGCTGCCAGATGCGTCCTTACATTCGTTGGTAACTGAATCTGAAACGTGACCTTTTCCTCGTAACTATTCATAACTTGTGTACTCGACAATATATTAATTGTCTCCGATCTGAGTAGAGACGTCGTATTAAACCATTTTGAGTTGCACTCACGAACATTTTCTAGTGAGTTGTACTCGAGGTGAAGAATATGTGCTAAGTAAAAAAAACATTAAAAAAAACAGAACATTCACACAAAGTGTCCTGATTTTATTGAAGTACATTTCCTGGACATTTTCATATATCCTACACACAAATATCCGAAGCTCTTTCAAATTTGACCTTTTCAGGAGCATGCTGACTCGTACTACATGAAATAGACTCGGCCTGCGGCCTCGTCTATTTCATGTAGTACTCGTCAACCATGCTCTAACCTTTACACAAGCAACACTACTCATCACGGCTTCTCCGATAGAGTAAAGTCAACCGATATTTACAAATTGGATCAAAAGAGTCGTAATCTCTATTTCCGTCGAATAAATTCCACCGGACACACCCGAAATCTATTTTTTAACGTTTCTGAAAGGAAAAGTATAATTTCGTCTGCTAACACTTTGGTAGTTTGAACAAGTGAGCAAACAAATAAAAAAAAATTGTTTATATTTTCTCAGCTTGAAAGTTGAATAATAAGATAAATCTAAATTATTCTTTTAAAAGCAAACTCAATTTAAATCATGAAATTTGGCCTTTCGCTAATCGAAAGAACTGTCTTGTGTTTTGGAGTAGGAAAGTGTCCATTACATTTAATAGTTAACAGTATTCAACGATATTTAATGAAATAAATTCAATGAAATGGAAGTAATTAAACTTTTGAATGCAATTTTACGCTTAAAGCAACGATTTAAAAATAGCATAATGTGATTTGTTGTAAACACTCTTCTGGGGAAACTCGAAAGACTGTTTTGGGGTGTTTTTTGGTATAGTCGCGCCGTTTCCAGATCCGTTTGTCTTCGCCTCAAACGGAGTCTAATTTTGACCGTTCCTGTCACATCTCATGCTAATGAGTTAAAGTGGGGAAAAGTCTACGGGGTGATACACGTTTCGCGATGAGTTGATTTCCAACTTTTTCGGGAAATAGTCATCATGGCGGTATTATTGTAGCGTTATATAAGGGCCGTTGAGAGATCTCGACGAAACCTTGCAGCATTTTGACGCAGATAATATGTCTTTTGAGAAAGCCACTTGATTGAGACATGTATACAGTATACTTTCATGCACAAAGATCCTAGCAGATCTGAGATCTCCCGTTTGAAAGAAGAGCGCTGTTAATTGTCTGGATACTAGATATATATGCCATTGACTTTTCCAGCATGTGTTGGAATATTTCTAATCCAGTTCATGAAGAGACACAAGCCTTGAACTTGTAAAATACTCTACGCCCAAAATGATTAAACAAAGCAAAAGTTCGAGAAAATAGGTATAAATGCATTTGCAAACTAGATGAGAACGTTACGGGAGCTTAAGTAATAAGTAGCGATTTTTTAACTTTTCCTAAAAGGAAAAGACATTTGAGTTTCTTCGAGTTTATTTTCTTTCTTTCTTTCTTTCTTTCTTTCCAACACTTTTGGAAAAAGGAATTCTCGAAAAGTAGTTGTAGGATTTTATTTAAACTTTGCATGGTCAATGACGGCCATGAGTTGTAGTTCCAGTAATATTTTCACTTTCGGCTGCCTATTTTTTCTGCCCAAACCACCCAAACATGGATGGCCCTATATCTCGTGAACGGAAAGTGCCTTCGACTTAATTTTTTCGCCGTCGGCCGTCGTGTCACAATTACTCTTCTCTAAAAAAATGGTAATCGGAAATTTTTTCCTAGATTATATTTTCTGCCCAAATTTTCCAGAAGAAGCTTCAAAATCCGCCATTTTGCTTTGTAATCTGAAAAAAACAACTTGCAATTGTTTTTTTTCAAACTTTGCAAGAAATTTATTTTTTTCTGGCAAAACCGCCCGAAAATTTTTGATAAAAAAGGTGTTTTCGCTACTTTAACGCGCCAATATTCTGTTTGTGATGGGTTCACAGCCGCTGTGATTGAAATCTGGACATTTGGGGTACATTAAAACGTTTCTCTTATTTTGAAGGCCAAACCTTGTTTCGTATGGCTGCTGTTGGCTGCCAAAGACACCCCAAAATGGCGAAAAAATTCACACACAAAATTTGATTTTCATTTTTTGTTTTTTATGCGTTTTGTTAAGTTTTGAGACGAACAAAATATTTTTGTGTGCACTAAATTTTTTGGTCGGGTTCGAACTTGAAAAACTTTGGATAAGAAAGAATATTTTCGCTACTTTGACGTGGCAATACTCTATGTTTGGGATGGGTTAAAAGCCGCTGTGATTGAAATTTGACATTTCGGGTACATTAAAACGTTTCTCTTATTTTGAAGGCCAAACTTTGTTTCGTTTGGCTGCTGTTGGCTGCTAAAAACACCCCAAAATGGCGAAAAAAATTCACACAAAAAATTTGATTTTCATTTCTTGTCTTTTATGCGTTTTATTAAATTTTGAGACGAAAAAAAAAAAATTTTGTGTGCACTAAAAATTTTTGACCGGGTTCGAACTTGAAAAATTTTGGATAAAAAAGAATATTTTCTCTACTTTGACGTGGCAATACTCTATGTTTGGGGTGGGTTAAAAGCCGTAGTGATTGAAATTTGAACATTTGGGGTACATTAAATCGTTTCTCTTATTTTGAAGGCCAAACTTTGTTTCGTTTGGGTGCTGTTGGCTGCTAAAAACACCCAAAAATGGCGAAAAAATTCACACAAAAAATTTGATTGTCATTTGTTGTTTTTTATGCGTTTTGTTAAATTTTGAGACGAAAAAAAATAGTTTTGTGTGCACTGAAATTTTTTGGTTGTGTTTGAACTTGGAAAATTTTGGATAAAAAAAATATTTTCGCTACTTTAACGTGGCAATACTCTATGTTCCGAGTGGGTTAAAAGATGATGTGACTTTCATTGTGATACCTACGGTGTATTAAAACTTTGCTCATGTTTTGAAAGCCAAAGTTTGTTATGTATGGCTTCTGTTGGTTTCCAAAAACGCCACAAAAAAACGTCGCAAAAATTGAAAACCAATCTCCACTTGTTTTTTTTATGCGTTTCATTACATTCGGAGACGAAAAAATTTATTTTTGTTTGCCTGGAAAATTTTTGATCCGGTTTGGACTTTTCGATCAAAAAGCATACTTTTGTCCTCTAAACGCTATTTCGACCACACAATAGTCTGCTACTGAAGGGGTTAAAGGCGGTAGACTAGTAATTCACATTTTGAAAGAATTTTAGGCTGTTCCAACACCCGTAAGCTGTACAACGCGACCCCCCCCCCCCTCACTCCCCACATACTCCCAATAATTATAGATTCAACAGATTCTGACGCCACAGACAGGAAACATATCGAAACCCATTGATCATTTTGTACTCGACGACCTCAGCTGCGACGAAAGCTGTTGTGACGTTACTTGGTAAATGCGAAATCGAAAGTAGAACCCAAGAGTGTGTTATGTTGTTACGGGCATATGACTAGATCCACCCATCCCATCCCGGCCTTCGTTGAATTTGATGACCGTGGCAGGAGGGGGGGGGGGTGCGGGTTTCTGCCTCGAGCCGCCAACATATTGCGCTTCCTATGTGAGAGTGGTGATCAGAATATGTTTGTAAAAAGTATTTGGTGTCGGTTTTTGCAGAGGCAAAGTATAAAGTCGTTAGGAACATCATAACTTCGATGGGGACCTACTTTACCTGGCGACAGAACACCCTGTAACGCCGATAATGTTAGTTTACAAGGAAGGAGTAGGATGTACTGTGCAGTTTTGTGCATACAAGTTCCCCCGACCTGCCCGACTACAAGTCTTAACAAGTGCGATGAGGTCCGCCATTATAATTGTGAGATTTGGTACGTCCTTTGATGTAAAAGGACCGATGCAAAATGATTCTTACGCTGCACATATTATTTGGCAGAACTCGTTTATTCGGATTAAATAAATGAACTTTCAGGTGGCAAATACATGCATTTTTCAGCCTATAAGTGACTTTAGTTAATCGGTCTACACGATGATATGAAAAGATAAAGACGCCTTTTCATAAATGATTTTTGGTTCAGTAACTTAAATGAGGGGGGGGGGGGGAGGTCGGAATGCCGGCACCTATTGTTTTCTAACCTGAAACCTGAGGTACGTTTAGATTGGTCAAATAACACTTTCTAGGTGTTAGAAATCTATAGTTTGTTCCTTATAAATGTGAGAAATGAGAGACAACGGCTTATTTGAAAAAATTAATTTATTAATGCAATAAGTATGTACATTTTAGGCGCTTATTGAAAGGATTAATTCATTCATGCAATAATTATGCATTTATTCATACAGTAAGTATATACATTTTAGGCGCTCGTCGTTTTATCAGAATGTTACATTTCAATCCTTTTTTGCATTATACTATCAACATATTTAATGTTGATAGTATAATATGAAAACTAATTGAAAATGTAAAATTCTGATAAAACGACGAGTTGAGAGAAAATCCGGGTCCGGTAGAGAGAATATCCCGGGCCCCCTTGGCACCATGGGCGAGCAGATGCCAAAGGCATCTGCCGTGAGTGCCGAATGCACCAGCCCTAACAGGAGCTCCCCCACGAAAATGTTAAAAATCATTTATTAAATGGTGGCTTCTGGTGGCTTTTGGGATGAAAAATCTCGTTATCTTTTGGTCGTCAGAATGACCTTTTTAGCAGTAGGTTTCACATTTGTAAGTTCTCCAGTGAGTACCCAGTGGCCCAGAGGCTAGAGTTATAGCTTTTGACTGCAGTATCTGCACAATTCTTCAAATGATAACTTCCTTATGTCAAATTGATATAATAAAGATTATAAAGTTATCACTTCAAAAATCATGCAGTCCAAAATTAGTTTAAACAATATTCATTCTTTATTTTGTAATTTGTATACAGTTCGCAGAAAAAAGTTTAAAAACAATAAGTGACTGCAATACAGCCCCCTCCCCTCTTCGGCGGCCCTGCGCATTTGTTTGGTTTTGTTCTTTTTCATGAGATCAGTAAATCTAAATAAATTTGGGTGTACCGCACTCAACTTGCATGGATTGTGTAGACCAGGTAGAATAAATTTACAACCTCCATATACTAAAGTCTGACCGCCGCGTCTGTTGGTGATAAACCTTAACTTCAACATTTGCCATTTTAGACTGATATGTAATTTGACGCAATTTCTTCTTATTTATAATAAATTACATTGATTATGTTCTCAGCCATGTAAGACCACAACTGATAACTCAGTAACTTGTTGCATATCTGACATTGATTATGTACTCAGTCATTTAAAAACGCAATTGATAGTATAAGCATTGCCTCTTCGACAAACCCATTTCAATATATTGAAAGAAATAAAATATTGTTTAAAAACATAATTGATAGCTCAGAAACTTGTTGCATATGTGTGCAGTTGAAAAACTCTTTACTAATATAGAATAAACTATAACGCAATTTGACTCCATTGCGCGGAAAAAATGGCTTAAAAAAATTAATTAGTAGCTCACTTACCATCCTCCGAACCACTCCCTGGCTGTGTTGTACCTTCCATCGCACGTTTCCTTATTCTTTTCGCCCTGGTTTCTTCTGACGTCTTCTTAGTTGTTTTGTCGTCTTGGGTAGATTTTTCTTCTTCAACTAGCTCAGTGATTTCTTGCAGCAATTCTGATTTTTCACCGTATTCTTCCTCTGTTCCCGATCTAAAACAATTAAAACAAATCAGTTTTCTTGTAACGTGCATGGCGTTTGTACAGCATCCAATAGTTCTAAGAATTGTTGGCAACATAATCGATAATAAAGAAATGCTACTTTACAAATTGAAAAAAAAAACGTTCTGTTCCAGGAAGTGAGAGGTGTGCTCAGTGGATGTACAGTGATGTCCGGTGTCATTTGCTTTCCCAAAATATGCTTTTTTGTTCCCCCGTGGAGACTCCAGAGGTAAAACAGTGCTTGTTTACCACGGTAAACAAGTTCTGTTTTACTGGTAAAATTGGACCAGTCACCAATGCTTGATGTAGAAATCCTCTAAAATGGGCAACATGGGTATACACTAAACTTGACTTTATCTCTATGTTGCCATTTTGCATAAATATGTGGGGAAGAGAACATGTTTTTAAATCTATTTGTCACAGTGTATAGTCGTGCTTGTATAATTTAAGCAATACACATACAGATGGAATGATGCTCATACTGATTGTTTTTCAATTTTAAAGTAGAAGAGTGGTGGCCAAGTGGATTAATGCACTGGTCTCTCGTGCCGGGGGTTTAATCCCAGACCGGAGAAAGATTCCATGGTTACCGAACACTCTCTGTCGGCATCAATTGTGGGGTTGATGCTGTCATAGCGCCCCGTCCTATCGGGTGGGGACATAAAATGGCTGACTTCTGTGCAGGGAAAGAGACGCCCTGTGCAGGTTAAAGATCTCTCCGTGGTAGCCTGGAGCGGAGCTGCAGATTCATCCCACACACCTGGCTGACAAAACCGGAATAGCGATGAAGAAAATATCGCTTACGAGGTCGGAAATGGCGCATTGGCCCCACCGACATACAGCCCGTAAAAAACATTCCCGACTAAGCTTGGAAAATGACTTCCTGGCTGACATTTTAAAGGAAGGGTTGTATGTCAGTCCATAGTATAAAATTGTCAATTTTGATTGCATGAGCACATTATCCTTGGGTGACCAGAGCAAAACGACTCATAACTAAAGTTTAGACAAGTAACATTTGATTCCATTAATCAAAGATTTTCATAGAAATATAAGAGGAAAAAACACAAAATATGTGGAATGGAAGAATTTTATGCTGCATCTCTGTCCGATGTTTGCCATTAGCCCAATAGAATTTATGTCCAGTACATTAATATTAAGGGATTTTCTAGTTGTATATACACATATGAATGTAACAAGAGGCCCCACGGGGCCTGAGGGCACTCACCTGATACTGGCCGAGTCATATCACCAAAATATCAAGGGGTTCTGCCTTGAGGTTATTAACAGTTTTTCAACATAAAAATATTTTCCCTGCTTAGTAACCCAGAGTGTTCATATGTTGGATCCCCATATTGGGTACTCAATAATTTATCTGTTTATTTATTGGAATTTAAGGTCACTTTCAGCATCTAAGGCTACATCATTACATAGACATAATTATATCAAATTTGGTCAATCGTTTATGCCTATCACTGCCCACTTTGCAGGGCGTTCAATGCAGGAATTGGTTACTGGGCCAAATTTTATCAATAAAGCAGAACTTGAACAAACTTCAATCTGCCGCTTCTAAGAAAACCAAAAACCCAATATCAAAAGATTCTGACTGGAGGATCAGAAAAAAAAATTAAAGAATATTTCTCAAATTGAACTAAGTTATCCATCGGGCTCCCATAGGGAGCCCAAATATGAAAGCTTCCGAAGCAGTGGTCTGGGAGAAGAAGAATCTTCAATGTTTTTCACAGTACCTGCAGTGTTAAAAAATGATGACTCAGCACTTTTCCAAAGTCCTGGAAAAGTACCTTATGATAAAACCAATGGCAATTTTTTTTTTTTACCATTCCTTTCTGTCGGTCCTAAGGAAGCTTCACATTGTATAAAGATTCTCAGTGCCGTGTAGTTTTGGAGATATGGCCATTTAAAAAAAACAATTTTTTTAGCTCCGGCAGTTCCCGTGGGGCGACATGAAAAACATTTTCGGCATAAATTAGGTACTTATGACCCAATAAGCCCTCATATCAAATCGACCACTTGATTTGGAAAATAGAAATTTTGGTATAATTTCGGCTCCCACAGTGAGCCTAAATATGAACCTAGGGACTTGGCTTTAACAAACTTCACGCTCAGCGCCCTAAGAATGCTGTACATCAAATATCAAAAGATTCTGACTGGTGGATCTGAAAAAAAATTTTTTTTAAAGAATATTCCTCATATTGAAATAAGTTATAATTTGGGCTCCCAAAAGGAGCCCAAATATGAACCGAAGGACTTGGATTGAACAATCTTGAATCTCACCTCCCTAAGCATACTGTATACCAAATATCAAAAGATTCTGACCGGTGGATGCGAAGAAGAAGATTTTAAAAGAATATACCTCGTATTGAACTAAGTTATAATTCGGGCTCCCACAGGGAGCCCAAATATGAACTCCGGGACTTGGCTTGAACAAACTTGAATCCCACCCCCCCCCCCCCTCCCCACCACAAGAATGCTGCATACCAAATGTCAAAAGATTCTGATTTGTGGATCCGAAGAAGAGGATTTTTAAAGAATATTCCTCATATTGCACTAATTTGAACATTTGGGCTCCCACAGGGAACCCAAATATCGACCGAGGAATTTGATTTCAACAAATATGTAAATCAATGTTCCAAAGATGTTATATGTAAACTATGAAAGCTTTTGGAGCAGTGGTTTGGAAGAAAACGATTCTTTAATTTTTTCCCAGTGCCCACAATGTTAAAAAATGCTGACTCAGTATTTTTTCAAAGTCCCGAAAAAGTACCTTTTGAAAAAAACGATGGCACTTTTTTTAACCACTCCTTTCTGTTGGTCCTAAGGAAGCCTCAAACCAAATAAAAATTCTCGTTGCCGTGCAGTTTTGGAGATATGGGCGTTTTCGATTTTTCTATTTTTGGCTCCTGGGGTTCCCATGGGGCCGCGGAAAAATTTATTTTTGGCATAAATCAAGTACTTATGACCCAATAATACCCCACGTTAAATTTGTTTCAAATTGGCCTCCTTCAAATTTTGCCCCTTCCAGAACAAAGGCAAATATTGCCCGTGAAACTTCTCTTGAACAAATTTGAGTCCACACTTCAAATGGATACTGCATACCAAATATCAAGTCTCTGCTACTGCTGGTTCATGAGAAGAAGTTTTTTTTTTAAATTTTGGGCATTTTGGCCCCACCCCTTCTCAATATGACTCGCAACGTAATTTGAAGAAAAATCAAAATGCCCCCATATAACTATTTCTCACATGAAATTTCATTAACAAGTGGCAGTGGTTTGGGAGAAAAAGACTCAAACACCAGGTTCACGACGTACGACGAACGACGACGGACAAAAAGTGATCAGGAAAGCTCACCCTGACTTTCAATCAGGTGAGCTAATGATGTTCATTAGTGCACAATATTATTTCTCTAGAAGAATTTTCTTTTAATATTTATACTGTTTATACTTAAAACGGTTAACCTAATTTCATGTTAAAAGTTGGTGATAGGCATAGTACAATGCCTGGTTGTCCTGGGTACCAAATCTAAGTCTTGTGTCTGGGAGCAATGTTGTTTACCCAATACCCACACTAATTGTTTGAACAAAATGGCGCGAGGAAAACAAATTAGGCCTCTGGGAAAAAGTGAGTATTTTCGCGGCGGAACCACCCATCCTTCCTCTAGTAGTGTGCAAAATCTTTGTAGGAGGAATATTATTAGTTTGGGCTGTCCACAAAATGGGTACGGTTTTTCATCAAATTGACGTAACGTAAACACATCGAAAATGACGTTAAATCAAAAAAATCCAGAGACAGATATTTTTTTCATTTTCCGAGCTCTACAAAACACAAAGCTCTTCAAATCGGACAATTTTCAATTTTAATGACCTATGACCCCTAAGAGAGTCATGGGTCAATTTTCATAATTTCTTTAATTTCCGACACATAAAAAAAAATTAACGCAGATTACATATCCAAAATTTCAAAACAGTTGCTCTAAAAAAACACCGCAAATTTGCAAAATATTGAAAAAAGAGGGTCATATGACCCTGTTTTTGAAAAAGGGGCTATATCGAAAATCGCCGAATAGAGTTTTTGCAGACAAAAGTTTCCAACACGTGTGTAAACTTTTAAGGTTGTACGATGAAGGATGTGGCCGAAACCGTGCATGGTCTGAAGAAAAAAGGCAATTTAAACGATTTCATCAGGTTATTTGAACTTCGTTGAATAATATAACTTGAATTTGTCTGAGATTGCACTGCAAATCTCTGGATGTTATTCAAGGAAGCACCACCAACGCCATTTCGTCCACCAACGCCATTCTGCTACCATATTGGAGGTGTCTATTGGCATTTTAATCTTATATAGGGCTACTCTTTTCAATCAACATGCTACTTGAGGCCACAACCGCCATTGTTGTACCAGTTTTCAGTATTCTGCGGGCATTTTTAATTTGACGTTTTTGGACCGCTCTTTGTTTATAAAAGCGTAGCGTCAAAGAGTGCAGATTTTGTTTTCTCACCAAGAAGGGAGGCGTCCCCCTTTAGAGTGTGCTCTAACGGTGTGCAATGATGGAACCCTGTATCGTCCACAATTTCCCAGATGGGCGTTCCACAAGAGGTGGGGGGGGGGGGGTAGAGCCTTGATGCCGATAACGTCATATGTCCGTGATATCTCCGAACGTTGTGATCGGATGGATAATGATTTTTTTTAAACTGAAGAAGAAAAAAAATTGAAAATCGGATCTCGACTTCCGGAGATATGACGGAGATACGTCATAATTAGCGTCAAGGTTATACCCCCGCCACCTCTTTGTGGAAGGTCCACCTGGAACACTGTGGACGATACAGGGTTCTAACTTCGCGTATCATTGGAGTGCACATTTGGGGGGGGGGGGGGGGGGGCTCTCTTTTGGGAAAAGAAAACTTCCACTTACTTTGACGCTATGATACATAAACAACATGGGGTCAAAAAACGTCTAATTACAAAATGCCCACAGAACCTGACAGGACGCTGAAAATTGGTACAACAGTTGCACTTATAAATCAAAATTGGATCACAACGTCTGGAAGTATTATGGAGATATTACGTAATTGCCACCGAGGCTATACCCTCCCCCTTTTTGTGGAAAGCCGACCTGCAAAACCTTGGAAGATACAGAGTCCCATCCTTCCATATCATATCACACTCTCAAGGCAGTTGGAGGGAGAAATGGTGTTGGCCATGCTTCGTTGAATGACATCCTGAGATTTGCAGTGCAATCGCAGACAAACCTCTAGTGTTTTCACAAAGTTTGCTTTCAAATTACTTGCTAATGATTTTGTTTCCCAAACATTGACTTGCTGCAATGATCAGTTAGCATGAAGAGACCCACGGACCTTCCATGTAAGATATACAGCTGTAATCTCTACCTTTAGATAGTATCTGGCCTGTTCTCAATGCTCCTGAAGACTTGCTTATACTTGAGGAGTGCATCAGAAGTCGTTTGTTGGTGACAGGTTCAAACAGAATGTGAATAAACCAGTCTGGAAATAATTGCAAAAACTGTTTTTTCCGATCGAAAAAGACCGACCCATCCCTACCATCTATATGGCATGTTTTATGCAGACCCCATGCTGGAGCCACCTTAATCTCTGACCCTCCATACCCCTCCATCTCTCTAGCACTTTCGATATACAGTATGTAACATCAAATAATTACAGACAGATGATTTCTACACATTGATGGAGGGGGGTTAACTTTTTTAGCGGTATATTATGCTGATGTCACATCTATTAATAGGCCGTTAGACCGTTTGTTTAGTCTGTCAATACATCCCACTATTCGAAAATCTTGAATCTGGAAAAATCGATTCCAATAAAACTGAGCTTCGTGGCGACTTCGAATCGCATCGAATACTCCAAGCTTTGCGACCCTAACTTAGCCTTCCTTTAGGATTTTTCCTGAATCTCCTCGCTTCCAGTCCTGTACGCGTCGCATCACTTTCCCCCACCGTTACCATTTTGATCCTTCGAGGTTCTAAAATACATTGCTCCCACCCCACCCCCACAACCCCGCCAAAAGACCCCTTCAAAACAAATAATGAAAATATAAATATAAAAAGTTCCGTTTTAGTGCCGCTGCATCTTCTTTCTTAAACTGGCCCAGCAAAAGATTGCTTCTTTCACGACATCTTCTAGCATCCACACCAATCTCTAGTGTAGTGGAGATAGCCGCCCATTTTCCTTTATCTTTAAAAGTGTTATTTTCCAACACTTCTTTGAGAAGGTCCAAATCATTTTGGGCGCTAAAACGAATCTGTTTCTTTCACTGTGTGTTTTCGAAACTCATTCTGTCCTCTGTAACGTATAGCCATGTGCACGGTTGACAACTACCGAAGCTTGTATGGACTTGGTCTTAATGTCCATGTGTTTACACAAACACCTGTTACTCACTTTAGACAAAACACGTGAAGACTGCCCCAGTGTATTTCAGAAGCTAACATATCAGCTTTGATACAAACTCATTGCATCGTTACGTCTACCCTTTTTTGAAGGAATAATTATTCTTGTGCAAAAAAGCAGAAAAACGTGTGAACGGAGACCGTGCTCTATAAAAACACAAGAAACCTAACAGTAACAGACCACAGTTCGACAATGAAAACCACTAAACAGTAAGAAGCCCGGGCCACCCCACCCACAAAACAACAGTTAACACCACACGTATAAACCACCGGGGCAGCTGAAGGAGAATTGCACTCCGGGACTAGCGGTATAATATTGAGCCAGTGAGATGCACTCGTGTCTTTTCCCTCAAGTAAAGCGAGATGGGGCTAGGCCCCCGTCCCAAATCGAATGCACCCGGGTACCACAAGCAAGCATCTTCCTACTCCAACCCTCTCCATTAAGTGTACGAAAGTGATAATATTCGCCAAACTATCTGCAGCTCTCTCCTGATTCCCACTCCTTCTTCACCTCTTTATCTTACCAAGCGCACACACAAGATGTGGACGCCGGAGGGAATGAAACAACAAGGCCTAAGGTGCTCATCTGATATAACATGCTCATATAATTTAGGCTGTCAGAATAATCTCTTCGTAGATCTATGATGATCAAATCATATCTGCATGTCTTTAATTATATTCACCATCCATGCATTTCCTCGAGTAAATATTTGTCCAGGTAAAAATTTTAAGATAAAGCTGAGATACCAAAACTGTGAAATTTTTAAAGGGGTCAGTGCTATTTTATTATCCCCACTGGCTGCCCCAAATGTCATTTGAGGATCATGCCTCACGGAAAAATTAAGATAGAGGGCTCCAACCAATTCCAAATAGCAAATACCAACAGATTTCATTTGGTGGTTTTGAAGAAGAAGGTGTTATCAAAATTGGTGTTTTTCGTGTCCTTTTTCACTCTTTGACCCCACCCCTTGTGGGCCCATGTAAATCCGGTTAAATGAGTTTTTGTGCAGGACATTTTTATAAGTCATAAGTTTTCAAAAAATCTTTATTTGACTAGTCAAAAACCATTAAGATCAATCTGGAATGCCAAATTGTCGAAATCTCTATTGGTTCCAGTGTTATTTTATGAACCCCTCTGGGTACCCCAAATATCCTTCAAGCCTTGGACAAATTTAGATATTCTATAGGGATATTCCCAATGGTAACAAACAAATATCAAAAGATATCTTTGCATGGGGTTTGTAGAATAATTTCATAGAATTGGTGCATTTCATACCTATTTTGCACTCTTTGGCATCAACCCTTGCGACCTCTGTAAATCCGGTCAAATCCACTTTTGTGCAAATCATTATCTTTGTTCATAAGTTGTCTAAAAATAAGCATTTGCCTAATGAAAACCATTAGGGTAAGGCTGGTATGCCAAAATGTCGAAATCTCCATAGGCTTCTGTGTTAATTTCATAACACCATATGACAACCCATGTAAAACCCGGGGGGGGTGGAGGGGTTGCCGGTTGGATGCTACCCGCTCCAAATATGCTCCATACCAAATATCAATGACCTGGTACGTACAGATTTAGCAAAAGTTGCGTTTGATTTTTTTTTTATTTTGTATTTTGAGGCCCATGCAAGGGCCACATTTTTTCCCGCTAAATGTGCCCCAAAGGGATCAATTTAAATAGACCTGGAAATCCTACTTACAGTGATGCCATATATCAAATATGAATCATTTGAGGCAGTGGTTTAAAAAAAAAACAGATTTTTAAATGTTTTTTTCTATTATCCACAGTGTTAAAAAAATGCGGACTTAGCATTCTTTCAAAGTCCAGAAGCTGTATTCTACGACAAAACTAATGACAGTTTTTTACTATTCCTTTCTGTTGGTTGGTTCCAAGGAAGCTTCACACCAAATAAGAAATCTCAGTGCATTGTGGTTTTGGAGATATGGGCGTTTAACAAAAAATATTTCTATTTTTAGCTGCCGCGGTTCTCACGGGGCTACTGGAAATTGTTGGGGGCATAAATACTTATGACCCATTAATATACTTCATAATAAATTTGGTTCAAATCGGCCGCTCGGTCAGAAAATATAAATTTTTGGCGGGGCAAAAATTCTTGCTCCTCCCATAACGACGGTGAATATTGCCCCTCGAACTTCTCTTAAACAAATTGGGTTCTACAACCCAAAAGGGAAGCAGCATAACGGTCTCTGCTACCGCTGGTTCAAGAGAAGTTGTTTTACCAATTGGCGCATTTTGGCCCCACACCACCCCCCCCCCCTCCTTAATACGAGCAAAAATATTATTTAAAAAAATGCCCCTATATAACCGCTACTCAAGTGAAATTTCATTAAAGTGTTCCCAAACATCACCTTCACGACGGACGACGGACGCGCGACGGGCAAAAAGTGATTAGAATAGCTCACCCTGATTTTCAGTCAAGTGAGCTAACACGCCACTTGCCAACAGCCACAGAGAATGACTAAACGCAAGCCAATGATTGAAACTTGTCTGGCTAGGACAAGTGTTTGACTCTCTAAATAAGGAAATAAATATGTCCACAACCAGCCCACGACAAGGGCATGTGGTGTATGCGAGGGGTCATAAGGTGGGCATGTGATTGTGTTTTGGTTGCTGTATGTAGTCATCGAATTGCCAACCTTTCATTCTGTAAGCTAATGGATGATTCCAGCTTTTACAAACCGTCATATTGGTCTGTTTTGGTGGCGTTCTTTCCATTTTGTAACCGCAATGGAAATCATGCTGGCGCTGCTCCCAAAGCAACGTTCTGTTTGTGTTTTCTTCTCTCTTTAACGAAGATTGTTTTGCGGCATTGATTAGATGCCATGACTTCATTCCAATAAGCGCATCACACCTGTGTGTGCCTCGGCACCTAGCAAATGAACCACTGGTCGATTGGAATCCTTATGGTAGCTTGGTGAGCCAGGCTGCATAAATCTCACACCCTAGAATAACGTGGCTGGTGGGGGCTGGCCCTCCGGTAAACGCATTCAATACAATGTGCAATCTCTTTTCACGAGCTGGATCTTGGTTGCTATCCGACCTCCTTGGTTCTGTCTGACACTATAAATCCAATGATAGCCATTCGGTTCGCAATGGTTTTAAAATCCCACGTCGTACCTGCGCCCCTTTGGCACGTGAAAACTATTTTTTTTTTTTATTTTTTTTTTTGCTTTGCTCCCCTTATGCTTATGCCTTGCTCGCTACCTTTCAGCAGGTCCCTGCTACAAACACCTTCCATCGGAAAGCCATTGCTCAGTGACGTAGCCAGGCCTGGGAGAGCCCCCCCCCCCCCCCCACCTATTACACACACACACCCACGTCATGATCCACTCCATTTAAAATGAAGCGCGCATTTAAAAACACATAAACAAACAGGGTATAAATAATTTTGAAACAAACAGGGTATATAAAATAATTTTCAAAAATAATTCAGTAGTTCGATTGTTATCAATGGGGGGACTTGAATGTCCCTGGGGAGAACCTCCTGATTATCCACATTGGGAGGGGCACCCTTCCCATACTCCTCATCTCAGTGTTGTGCACTTTGGGATCTGCCTCCGGCTCAGTAATCAAATTACGTGCTCCCCCCCCCCCCCCTCATATTGTTCCTAGCTCACAACCATCGTAGTAAGCCATCTGATTCAATCGAACTTCCCCACTAATAAATCAATTCTCCACCCCAACCCCAACCCCGTCCCACACACCCTCACACCACACACACACACTCACCCCGCACACGAAAAGAAATAAATTAAGAATAAAATAATCAAATATATAATAGTGATCGTTCATAGGCGTAGTGGCAACGTAACAGAAACATCCTCGTGTGATAATTCATCGTTGGAAGAAAGGGAAAATATATTCTCCAAGACTGTTCAAGAAAACAGCTGCGTTTTAGATCTTAAATATTCAATCCACAACAAACACAACAAACACAACAACAATTTCCCCTTGATATCAGCGAAGAATACTTCCAGAACACAAAACAACGAGAATAACCTGTTATATTATATATGTAGAGAGAAAATGAAATCATTATTATTTAAACAAATCCATATCTACCCGTTCGTCGAAACTTGTAAACCTACTTCTACACGTTGGATAAAAACGTGTACGTGTGGAAGTAAGCGAACTTTATGATGTTGTCGACAAGATTTTCGTCTACCCGTACACGTACACGTGATGACTTTTCCTGACCAAAACGAATTATTTCGTGATTAATGCCAGTGTTGACATGTCCTTGTCACAACAAAATTAAACTAATTTGTTTCACAAACACGCTCATTATTTCGATTGTTGCAATTAGAAAGCTTCTAGGAAGCACGGGATTGTAGCTGGCACGAATTTGTGCATTAAACTGAAACACATTTTGTCTTTTTAAATCACTGGAATTTTCAAATTTCAACCCGGCAGTTTTAAGTGTAGCAAACGTGCAAGCGTGTGCAAGAAGTGTGACGTACTTCACAAATTATCTGCTACACGTACCCGTACCCGTGCATGTTTGAAATCGCAAACTCCCTAATAAATCATTCAATAATCGTCCCATTTTTCAGAAATTCTACGTTTTGTCAATCTAAGTTTAGGTGTTGATTTTGCTGTTTCTCCACATCGATGTGGTTTCTTTCCTATCCCTATTTTATGTTTTGGAGATATTAGTAGAGAACTTTTTATCCAACTATCTTCTGGAGAACTGTGATGTTTGCTGGGTTTGGACACCTGATCGCTATTCATCCACAACCAACGTTCACGATTTCCAACAAAATCTTGAGGGATATTCATAGCTTTTAAACCATGATTGAACATTTCCCAACCGATCGGTTTAAAACCTTTTCGATGTCTAAGAACATTATTGACTAAATCGATGATATTTGAACCCTTTATGGGTTCTCCATCATAATTTAAAATACCCTGATCATCCCAACTCATGTGTGGATGAGATGATAAAGCAGATAATAATGAAGTTGCTTGACGTTTCATTGTAACAGGGACACTTTCTATAATACGATCTCGAAAAAACATTGAATTTCGATCTGGCTCAGGCATAACCACTGATGGTTGTAATGTCTTCTTATGTGAAAATTGAAATTTTTGTAAATGTTCACCATACTTTCATTTTTTCTCACCTTCTGATAACTCTGAATTTCCTAACACAGAAGATAATTCATTCTGCAACTGTGCTGTATTAGTAATTTGAGGATCAGGTGGTAATCTTGGTCTTTGAGATTTTTCATTTCTAAAACGTTGCATTTCTTCTAACATTTGATAAGGTACAATAGCCATTCTCTTCATATTTTACTCATCAGTTTATTTACAAGATTTGTTGCAACTCCAATAGCAGGCCCAAGAAAACCGACTAATGGTAAAAAACCACCTTTTTGATTTAAAATTTGTTTTTTCTTTTTATGAGATACAGATTTACTAGCAATAGATCTTAGTTGTTCACGCATTCTGCCATACAATTAATCAATTCTTTAGGTGCATTTCTCATAATTTGTTTTTGAAATGCTGGAGGTGTTTGACTTAGTGTCAATAGCACCCCACCATATTTTCTAATTAGAGGAATCTTACGAGATTTTTCACCACCTTGCTCTCACTGAGTGCATTCATAAAATGATATCATAGACCAACATGCATTTCATTTTATTCAACGAAAAAAAGAACTCATCTCCTTAACACGTTTATGTGCATTCAAAGCCGTGAAACGTGCCGATGTTGGAATGCTTTCTTTTAGTGGTATATGTCCCACATTTTGTCTAGAACCCATAGGTTCATGTGATATTCTATTCCCCGTATTTGATATACGTGTCAAGACTAATGGTGGAACTATTTTTTTTTTCGAAGGTTACTCACTAAAACTGATTTTGTTTTTGTCTCTTTCTGAGAAGTGACTAAAAAATTTGCATGCATGTAATTTTTACTAACATTTCGTTTCTTTTTAAATGATTTTCGTTTCTTACTTTTGTTTTTTTGGAATGGTGAATAAAAATTTCGACTTGTTTTATGACCATCCCACTGAATTAAATTACGAATAATAACACCCCCAAAAATCCACCACTACCTGGTTTTAAAATAATGTTTCATTTGGTTGCAAGATCTACTCTTGGATTTGCAAGTTGTTCAAGATCTTGTTTATGTTTATCCATATAGGTTAAAGTTTGTTTTGGCAATTTAATTTTCTTATTAAGTATGATTCTACTTGCTAATGTAAACCATTTTAAAATTTTCTTGAAACCTTTCTTAAGTAATTATTCTCTTGCAAATGGATTTGTCTGCTGACTTAATTGTTCTAATGATCGGATGAATGACACCATGATGATGTGTACTCTTCAACAAAAATTTTACCCAGTGACACAAAAAGTTATGGGGTGCAGTTTTTTATTCTTTTGTATAAATGATAGGCCCACGTTCATTTTGTGTCACCCAAAGATGAAAAATACCAGTTCTTAATATCAAAGAGTCGGGAGATTTAGGATGAAAATCAATTAATAAATAACTGTGATCAGTACTCGTTGCATCTTCTAAGATGCATTTAAATGTGGTAATTGAACTTGATTTGCCAATACTTTAATTTGTCCTTTATCTCTAGTATTTTGAAATAAAATCATATAATGTGCATTTAAACTTATGGTACGACTAGATTTAGATTGTTGAAACATATTTTGAGTTATGTATATGACACTTGCATTTCTATGATGTCCATTTCGTGTGAACCATAATTTAATTTTTTCTTCATCTTTATCTCCTAACATATCATCGAAAACTACAAGATTTGGAATAGTGACATCAATAACAATTTCATATTCATCATCAGGGATGCCTTCTATGAATTTAATATCTTCACTCTCTTTAAGTAAAGTATATGTATTTTGCCATTCTTTATAACACCAGATGATTTTTTGTGGGGGAATTTGAAATAAGTCATGTTTCATATCAATCAGCTTTTTGACAAATTCTGTTTTTCCTGAACCACTAAGCCCTGAAATAAAGATATTACAAGGGTGTTGAAACAATAAACATTCACTTGATGCCATTATTTTTTGTAAGTAACTGTTGTCAAAACACTAACTTATATACTTTCTGTTTCCATAGCTTCTTCAATTCTATGAGTGGGATTTCTTTTTAATGGCGATTTTAATTCAAATAAAGTTTCTGAAGAATCTATTCTTCTATCTATTTGTGGTACACATTGTCTATATAAATAATTCATGATTTGTTCATCATAAATAATAAAATCCCATATAACTCTTGTCCAAATATTTTCTACATTATCTTTATAAAAAGCATTCATGATTTGTAATGCATTACAAGATTCCCCATACAATTCATCCTTTTCAAATTGATTATGAATAAATTATTTTGTTATTGTTAGATAGCCAGGAGTGATCATTTGAAATGCATATAATAATGTCTTACGGGTGATCTTGTTTTCTAAGATGTGTCTTACTGGTTCCATGGTTGAAATCAAACTGATGATTCTTTTGTCTGTTCTGATGTGCTTTGTGCATCAGGTATTACATTACACCATGTACTCTGTTCATCAGGACAGTCAGGAAATTCATTTTCTACATTACCTGTAAACATTTTGTCTAACTTAGTTTTGAATTGTCCTGAAGCTTTTCTTGCAATTATGGTACTAAATGTTGTTCTTTAATCATCTAGTACCATGAGTGCAAATAAAGATTTAGAATCTGGAAAATCATCAAGACACTTGTCATATTTTTTCATTGTTGAAAATATTTGATTTAAAGTAAATCCATAATCCATCACTGATAATATTTTATCTGGAGGTGTTTGCATACATGTGGGTGGTTTATATAATTGACAATTTCTTATCAATTGAATATAAGAACAATTTGGTGACCATGTAACATGTTCTTGTAAAGGAATATCCTTTTCTTCCCAAGTATGTAAACCTTGTCCACATACAAAACATTTTACTTTACCATCTCCTACATAGAAAAACCCAGCTTTAGCTAAATCTTCTTTCTTGGATTGTAAAATAGGATTTGTAGTCATACTAAAACTCGAAAGTCTTCTTAACTCTGATAAGTAAATAGGATATGTAGGATTAAGTGATAGAGACATCTTCCCTGTTCCCTGTTCAAAGTCGAAATAAGAAATCTGAGTAGTATTTATACCTTATACTCATAGGGTAGTGTGTCATAATTACTGAAAACAAAACGGTTTGTGTAAACAGATCTGAATGTTTTGCTTTGTGTTTCACTTGTGACTTGTCTATCTTTGTTACGTTTTAATTCTATGTGTATATTCAATGTTTAATTTGTAATTCTCTCTGTCTCATGCACACTAAATCATGCTTTCAAAATTAACTTTTTGTGATGTCATGTAATCTAATGTGATACCCTTAACTTTACATGTGGTGTGTATTTCTCCATCTTTAATATATTTGTATCCATAATTGTTCGGACCTAAACCCACAAACTCTGTGATTTTTGCCCCTGAGTGTTCATCTGTCCACTGCCCTAATCTATTGTTTATAATTTCTGGATTCCAGAGTGATGGTTTAGGTATGTAGATACAACTGTCTGTGTCAAAATATAAAACTTGTATTCCTAATTGTTCTAAAACTTTGTATAATTCCATACGTGCATAGGCTGTGACAAATGAAGCTACAACAACATTGGCTGAATTGTGTGGATTGTAAACATCTGTAGCATCAATGTAGTTTACTAAAACAAATTGATCATGGTAAAAAAAAATCCACATTCTTCACAATTTTGTTTTTGTTCTGTATTATTTCAAAATATTCAGATGGTTCATTTGTGTATTTTGTTTTAGTTTTTATATTGTTTTGTGCATTTTTTCCCCCAGAGACAATTTAACATGGTTTTGGCAAATGATCTTTTTCCCGGGTTTTTTTTCAACTTTTTCTAAATAGATATTTTCAGTTTGTACATAATCATTTTTAAATTTTTTTTTGTCTGTTTCTGTTTTCACCCAATCTGGAAACCCACTAGCTTCTTGTTTCATTTTTAAATATTTGTTCACATAATATTTGTAAATCTCTGAAGGCCATTTATCCCAAAGCCAAATCTGATAAGTGTCAAGAAGAGTGTACCCCAAATCCAATGCTTTGCAAAGTTCAACAGATGGCCATGTACCTACAAGTGCACGTTGTTCTGGTGTGTGTTTACAGTGATCTAATTCGTGTTCTGCACACATTTTACAAAGTGTGAATGTCATTTTCTTATTACGATGAATAGGCAAAACTGGCAAAAAAAGATTTTGAGGTGGTTAAACTTTACATTTAATGAGACCTCTGTAATGGCTTATTTTGCCAGTGTCTATGTTTTCCTTTGTGAGTGTATCTAGATGTCCCACTGGATATTCCCTGTGTTTGTTCACATATGGGTAAAGTGAACAGATATCTATGTATTTAATTTCTGTGTCTGTGTTTTCGTCAATTTCATAGTGTAATTTAATGGCATTTGTTCTCCCGCCAAATAATGCTTCTCGGGGTTTAATTGGGTCAATGTGTGGGAAAAATGTATCTAAAGAGAGGCTTGAACTTCAGGATCTGATTTGCATAGATGATCCAATTTGTGTTCCCAGACTACATGTATATTATACCCCAATGATTTGAAATGTTTTATGCGTGATTGGGTTTTGTTGTACAGAGATTGATAGAATTGTGAACTGATTGGATTTTTCTCAAATCTGTCAGGATAGCAAGTTTCACATCCATGCTACATACATCTATAAAATTCATAGATTGTATTTGTCTCTTTGTGAAAACCATCTACATAATAATTTCCAATTTTTATTTATCCACTGTTTAGTGCATGTCGTATGTGTATGCCTTCTTCTTGTGCTAGTAGCTGTAAGTATCTAATGGCTTTCATGGAATATCTAACGGCAGTAGGATACCCTATGTCTGAAATGAGACCAACTTTGTTTTCTGGCATTGAATTTTTCCACCAAGCTTTATTACAAGAATCAGCTAAAGTTACAGTCTCCCTGAAAGGATCTATCCCATCACATTCGATAAATTGTTTTCTGAATTCCCCACACCCTCTATGTTATATATCCACATCAGACTTACAGTACATGTCCATTTCTTTGGCAAAATTGAAAGTAGCATTACTAGTAAATTTTTGATTGTACCATTTAATAAAATCTTCCCTCACTGGGGAGACATAGAGTCAGGTATGTACAATGTAGCATCTAAATAAGGTCCAATGTAGTTTTGATATGATTTTGTGTTTGCAAGATGAGGAAAATAACCTTTTGCTAGTTCACTTAAACCAAATGTTTTAGGGAATTGTGCCAATCTCATAGAAAGGAAACTCATTGAATCGATGAGTCTAACACCACAAGCTTTCGGAGAAATAATTTTGTTTCCATTCATGATGACATCAGGTTTTGATGTGGCAGTTTCAATGAGATGTCTTAAGATAAATTGTGCACCAAACCCTCTTGAATTATGAGCAATAGCTGTTGTATCTAAATGTTCCTTACTGAAAAGCCAATTGCAAAAATCACTCAAAGTAGATTCTCCTTTAAAAATATATTCCCGTTGTCCAAATTTCTCACAGAAAATACATTCTTGATCTATAGGTTTGCAAATACATTCCCCACATGCACAGCGTGCAACACAGTAATTTGGGGTGTGGAGACCTGAGTCTTGGGTTGTTTCAAAATCATAAAACACAAATGGTACTTTCGGCATTTTGTCTTTCTCAGGTGATTTGTATTTTGGAATGAAACCATAATGTTTGCTTTTGACTAATTAATGGCAATATTTACATGTTTTAAACACATCATAAATGTGTTCTCCTTTTGTTAGATATATTAATGAATTGCACTTTTTACATTTCTTGACTAATTGACAAGTGTTTTTTTCTTGGTTCTATAATATATTTGTGTGATTTTTATAACAAGATGAACTTACAAAATCTCTATTACAAGTGTAACAATGTACAGAAAGTTCAGGTGTACATGGTGGTGGAGAATAGCAAACACAGCGTTTGGTGCATCTATGGCGTTCTCTGTTATTATACCCTACATTGCAATATTCACAATAGTAAACACAGCCTAAAAGCCTGTGATTTTAGTGATGGTGTCGAAATGACGGTCATGGTGATAGATATGAATAACTTTACTCTCTTTTGAGGTTTGTGGTGGTTCAAATAGGAAATTTTCTTTAGCAAATTGTGGGTGGATTTTAATTACGTACTCTGGGGCGAGTACCCCTTGAATTTTACAATGTTCTTCATATCCACAAGGTTTATTATAACCAAGACCTGCTTTGTCCATTAACGCCTTTGCCTCAATTTCTTGTGATGGTCTATTGGATCTTTTTATTTTGTCCCATTTCACTCCTAATGTTCTGAATTATCTTCATCAACGTGGCATTTTCCCAGTACAACAGCACGTGCAAAGCACATAGAATCATTGACATTTTTAATTTCAACAATACTTTTCTTATTTCCAACCATTTTACTAACAGATGCAAATGGGTGCATTTCACCCCGACCCTTGTGGTAGTGAAGTGTGTGTTATTTCTAAAGATAATTTACCATCATGGATAGTAAAATTCTCATTTGATTGAATAACTTTTTCAATTTCATCAAACACTGTTTTACCATTCGCCCCATAGCCTTTGGAAAAGGAATACAAATACCTACCTCAAGACCTGGATGGTGGATGGATATCCTCATGGGGTCGTTGTCTTGTATATGACATTCCTTTCTCACATCTTCCACCATTAAATCAAACATTTTACTTAGAAACTCAAATGGATTGTTGACAATGAATTGATTCAAAGTCACTTCACATATATGGGATTCTGAGTGAAATTTTCTGGATTGCCGCAGTAACTTAGGGTGAATAGAATACAATCTCTGAATGGAGTTTGTATTCTTAACATATTCAGTCAACCTCTGTTTCTTGCTGCTTACAACAACATCTGTATCGCTATCATCTGACTCAGTGTAGTCCACTAATGACCACTTCATCTTTTTTAATTGTCAGAGGAGGTCAAAATTATGTGTTTCAGTCTTGTTAACTCCAAAGCATGTGTGTCACAAACTGTGAGCCCCCCACCTATTTATACTCTTGCTGAAATCATTTTCTTATTAAAAAAAAAAAAACAACATTCAGAAAATGTTTTCAAATCAAATTGTTTAACTTTTTTCATTTCAATTTTTCACCCACCTTGTCAGTCAGCGGTGACGTGTCCCCAACACAGGAAAGTCTTATCCATAACTGTCACTCCACGCGAAAAATTTGACAGACGCCATAGATTTTTTACTCAGAGCATCATTTTAGGTAACAGGATGTATCACTAAATTTCCCCTAAAAAAATCAAATAATTTTTTTTCACTTTCCTTGGGGGAGGTCAGTGGATTATACAACCACCGGCCATGAACCACCAAAACATGACGTACAAATAATTGCAAAAAAATCCATTTATTTGTCCTTGATTTTAGATTAAACACAAAGAAAGTAACTAAAATATGAGACTAGCCACTTTTTAAAAATGAATGAATGAATATGGTGATGTGCATTGTATAACAAAAGTTTGAGAACATGGTGAGTCTGAAAAGGGGTGTTTTATAATTCACCGCATCTGGAAACGGCATAACAGCAACTATCAACTATCAAGCTTTTGAGAAATAACTCAAAGACATCTCTACCCTCGGACTGTCTTATTTATTGGCACAGATTATTTTCTTGAGATAACAGCGTGATCATTGTTTTTTCCCCCTTACACCTATAATCTTGAGGTGGAAATTCTATTTTGATAGATGATTCAAGTTTCATGGATAACGATAAGAAAAATCGTGGTTATGACCCCAACAATGTGTATTTTACAGTCATTTAGAGAAGTGCAAAAGGCGATAGAAAATAATACAATGAGTATTTCACACGCCTTTTCCCCCACTGGTCAGATGTTGGATGATGAAATACTCATCGGATATGCAATGAGTATTTTTCACCACCTTTCCACACTTAGATGATACTGAAAATGACTCTTTCCCTCCAAAAATAATTTGGAGGGAAAGACTGACATAGTGTCATAAAAAACATCTGTCAAAATAGTAAATGATTCTGCCTAGCATCAGTGTTAAGTTCATATAATAGCAAAATTAAACTTTGACAATTTTTTAACTGGCTTGAAAATTGGTAAAATATTTCAAAGTGGCAGCATACTTTTCCAGCGTAAGATTCACTGATTACCCTTTACATACTCAAACACACATGTGGAGGTCTTTTGACAAAAAACTAATAATGTAAATTATGCTCTCTCTGTAATATCAGGATAAATGTTTTATTCGGCACATTGAAAGGCAAGTTGTTAGTAATTGTTTCAATTTGGTTAAGATTTGTTAGCTTTAAGAACAATATCTCTTAATTGCGCCTTTTTTTCTGAATTCGTAGCAGACGTTTCTTTAATAACATCTGTTATGAATTCAATACAGGCATAAAAGTTAAGAGAAATTGCGTTTTTCAGTTTGGGTAGAGGAAAGCGATATTTATTCTATTTTTTGCACCACAATGATGAAAAAAAATTTAAACTACAAAACAGTGAATGAAATATGTTTTGTAGTGTAAAATGAAATTTTTTCTCGGGGGTTAATGTCACTGTAATAATATGCTGATTGTTGAACATATGTAATATGTTTTTCCTGTCGCTAAACAAGCAGTCTGCAAATACGCATCCCTGAACAAGTACGGGATTTTTTTCTGCACAGTTGCATTTAGTGAATTATTGAAACATGTGTGGAAAACGTGTTTGAAAAAATGTATCTGAATGGAACATGAGAGAAATGTTTTGCCAGAGTGAGGAAGTGTTATTTGTCTTACAAATCGACTGTCAGACACACATTCATATTGGATTATAAGACATTCGCGCATTTGAAAGTTAGAAGTTGTCTGTAGAGAAAATGATATTGGAACGATCACTTCCTCTCCTAAAAAAATGTAAAAAAAACATTGATTCACGCTAAATCTGTCAGTGTTATTATATGTCATGTGTTCCAGTGATAAATAGAAAACTTTACCAGTCGGGCGATGTATAATAGGTAGCAGGTTTTTTGAAGGGTGAACATTTTATTAGTATAAAGTGTATGGAACAACCTACCCCATGCCTGTCACTATAGGGACAAGCATTTATCACTGAATCGCCCATACCCAAATGGTGCCAGTATAGGGCAAAATTAACATAGGATACTCCGAAGGCTTTTTACCCATGGCTGTCACTATGGCGAAAAACATTTAACACTGAATTCCCCCATGCCCCAAGGGTGCCACTATAGGGACAAGCATTTAACACTGAATTCCCCATACCCCCAATGTTGTCACTATAGGGAAAAAATTAACATAGGATTCTCCATAGGGTTTTGTCCCTGTAGTGACATTTTTGTCCCTATAGTGACAACATTGGAGGCAGGAAAAAGATTTTAAAATATTAAAAAATTAGTAACCCGTAATGCAACCAGAACGCCGTGCAAATGTTGCGTTGTAGCTGAAGTTGAATATGGAAATTAGTTGAAAGAATAATCATAGTTCGTGCCATACGTTTTAAAGGAAAAGCAGCCAATGTGCCCGCCCATTGACGGGTCTGATATTGTCAAACAGGTAAGTAAGACCTGGACCATGATTGACTGTGATACAGAAGTAATGAACACTACCTTCAAATTAATCAAATTCAAGTATGTTACAGAACCATTGCAATTTGGTGGAAGCATCCACTCAGTAAGATGTAATCGTATACTACCCTGAAGACTAGGAAGGTTACTGTGTTGTTCAGTCTTCCCGACTCAAGGAATTAATTGTGAAATTACGAGCACGTGAATGCATTAGGCAATGCAACAAGGAATGTTCTGCTGTTTCTTGATACATGGTTATCATAAAAGTTGGCGTCAATACCGCCACAACACAGCCTTAACCAACAATTGCATATATAGGAAGTTTGCAAGTTGGAGCCAGTCTAAAATAACGGTGGACGTAGGAAACTCCTAAACTTTCTGATTCGGGTGTTATCTCTAACTGAAACTGGAGTGATATACCCCTGGTTGGTAATGGTTGGAGCTAGAGAAGACTGGTACAGATTTATTTGTGTGACATAACAAACGACACGATGATTTAGATATGATCGATGATTATGGCTTTGGGTGATGGATGAGGTAATGGGCAGTACCTTGTTGGAAATGTATATAGATGTAAAATGGTGATGCTTTTTGAACAATCGGGCAAGCTTATGCACCCCGTGTTTTTCTTAAAGAGTGCGCCAGCAGGTTCCGGTTTAAAGGGAGGATTTGCTGGCACTACTGGTGGCGCCACTAATTATTCTTGTCGGAGTTAACTTCATTTTCTCCAGGTCCCCGGCCATAGTTATTGCAAGGTTATCCCAAACACGGTCAGCGTTCTCTAGAGAAACCTAAATGATTGAAATACATCTTTTCCAAGATCTTGCAATCGATCGTGAACTTATGAACTTTCAGCATATCTATACAAGACCACCCTTTGGAGCAGATGTGTAATATGGTTATTCCACGAGCTGGAATTATTGAAGAGTACTCCCAGATGTTTGTAATTGTTAACACCAGAGACTGGGATTCCGCTTGATATGAGAAAAGTGTCTGCTTTTTTAGTATTGCACTCAACTAACCATCACTAACGTTGCCAAATGACGGTTGAACAAGGTCGGAGCCTAATCAGGGTCTCCACTATAAGATGTAGAGATGTGTCCTCTGCGAAGTGACGTATTCCGTTGAGTGGGTTTTCAGGGATAGTGGTAATATAAATAATAAATGGTTAAGGACCAGACTTGACATTTGAAGAACACCAGATTTAATATGGGCCTTGATCTGAGAAAAGGGTCAAAAAATCAAATTTGAGTTAATTTCACATCTCTAATCTCAGTAAAACAACCTTTTCAACAAAGTTTATTTCAGGATCCTCTGACAATTAGAAATGGCTCAGAATGGGGTTTAAAGTGAGGTGTCAAAGATCTCAATAAGTTAAATTGAGCGTTTGACGTTTCAGCGTCATACTCATGAAATACGTATGGGTGACGTCATCGATCTTGATAATGAAAACAAAAACCAATTCCCAATACTGACAAACAATTGACGTTTACAGACAGTTCCAAGTTGTTTCTTTAAAAAATTAAAGTATTAGGGAACACAGATCACACATATCACCATATTAGCTTTCACTGCGGATATATACTATTCAAAAAACGTAGGGGATATTTGAAAAGTGAGATATATGATATTTATATTTTCATCAAGAAGACAGTTGAGGCATTGTGCTATGACATCTGGTGAATGATTTCAGCGACAGTTGGGTGTCTGACAAGCACACATTCCACGTACTGTGCTGTAGAAGATATGGACGGTCAGTCAGAGAATTGACCACATTCAGTTCAAGACCTCAATACTTGTAAATCCTCCTCGGTTCGGGAGACAAGCGCGAATACATACTCCTCACCAAACGTCCAATATTAGCTTGAATGATGTTATTCCATTCTTCCTGCAGTGGAGCGGAGAGTTCCTGGGCATGGGTAGGGGGCTGTTGTCGTTGTCGTAGGTGCCTGCCATGTATATCCCAGACGTGCTCGAATGGTGAAAGGTCTGAACTTAGTGCTGGCCAAGGCAGTGTAGTGATGTTCTCCTCCTGGAGGAACTCTGTAGTGACTAGGGCCCTGTGTGCTCTTACATTGTCATTTTGGAAAATGCACCACATGCGCTGCTAACATGTTGTCATGGTAGTACTGCCCTGTGACACGCCCTTGGATGACATGTAATGCTGCTCTGCTTGGCATGGTTATGCCTCTCTACAACATAACCAATCCACCACAAAAACGATTGTGCTGCCTAATGGTTACGTCATGGTCTCGTTCGTTCCGCCGCCGCCGCCACACTCTGTTTCGCCTGTAGTGAAAGTTGAGAGTGATCCTCGATTCACCGGAAAACATGACGTTGCTCCACCGACGATTGTCCCAACGCTGCCGTGCTTCACACCGATTACGCCTTGCTGCGATGTGACGTTCAGTTAAACGTGAAATTATTCGAAGTAGTCGAGCGTAAAAATTCCAGCTGTGTTGGCGATTTACGATAATCTGACCACTGACTCGCACATCCGTTACTCGGTGCAGCTGCTGTCCAATTTTCGATGCACTTTGATGACGGTTAGGAAATGCTGAGGTTCGGATGAAATGATCCTGGTTAGCAGTTGTCGCCCTTGGACGACCTGACCGACGTCTGTCATCAGCATTGCCTGTCTGATGGTAGCGTGACCACAACCTGCTAATCACCGATTGAGTAACGTTGAGAATTTGAGCCACTGCAGTGTGTCTGTTGCCAGCTTCTAACATGCCAATGGCACGTAAACGTTCGTCACGTGTCAGTCTTCGCATACCTCAAAAGTTGCGTTTCGAAACTAGAAACTAATGATGAACGATTTTATAACAAGAAAAGAACGATGAGGCCTCTGAAAAAGCCCGTGCAGTACAAATGAAAATTTCAAAACGTCCCCCACAGACATTAACGCGGCGCTCGTGCGAAAAACCTACACACACAAAGATTTCGTGGGCCGGTGACATCCATGATCCACACTAAACTTTGTAACATACTGATGTGTCCAATCACGCGTATCCAATACCATCTTCTGAAAATATCAACATCAGTTTGGATATCCCCTACTTTTTTAATTGTATATTTTCATGGTGTGACTGTGATAAGAATAATCTCGAATAGAGTTGGATAAGAATTTTTTTTAATTTTCATCAGTAGAGAAATATTTTACTACTCACCTTACATCCACGTCATGAACTGTACTGAAAAGGAAATAATATAATTAACAAATTAGAAACAAACGAATATATCAGTGTTTTAACAGACTTCAGAACAATACACTTAATTGACGTTTTTCTTTTGATGTTTCAGGACATTGTGAATTAATATACTGAAATCTCAAATGATAGCAGTAGAAATTTAATAAAACACTTTTTTGTGGCTCAGTAGGTAGAGCCGCAGGCTGCAAGCCAAGATGTCCTCGGTTCGCATTCCACCTGCGGTAACCGCCTTATGTCCTTGGGCAAGACACTTAATCCTAATTGCCCACGTGGGGCACTGTGGCGTTGTGTACTAAAGCGAACTGCACGTCGATGGTGCACTTGTCTTCAACCAATGCTAACCCTGCTTGTGTGGAGTCAGTACGTTTGGGAATTTGTCAGTTGCTCGGTGGTTCTTTCCACGTACTCCAGCTCCCTCCACTTGTAAAACTGCCCGACACGAGGTGTCCCTGGCAGTCGAAAGTGTTGTTAAACCCCAATAAATAAATAAATGAAAATTTTGTCGGAAAAATTAAAAAACAAAACAAAAACAAAACCAAAAACAGGTACACTCCACCAACAATTAAACCCCCACACCCATTTAAGCTATAGGAACAGGGTGGGGAAGGCGACTGTTCGGCGGGGAGTCTCCTATCCCACTCTTTCGTTGACGTTTGATGTTGAAAGAAAGTTCTGATAAAGTGTTACCATGAGCTCGTACCCCAACCCACATACTAAGCAAAGAAAGTTTGATCGACAATGTAATGACTGAAAATGCAAAAGACGGATGATCGGCGCAAAAGAATTTTTCAACCAGAGATTTGTAAACTTTACATAAAGAAAACATCAGCAGACACACTCCCGTATCACAGGCGTTTTTATGGTTATATTTGATTAACACAAATGACAAAAGGTTCTTTGTGAATAAGATCCAAACATCTAACCACTCCAGCAACACCCCCCCCCCCCCCCACCCACCCACCCACCCGCCGCCTACCCATCAGCGAGAAATTCGGGATCCTGGAAGTCTATGCCTGGACAGTTTTGCTGTAACATAACCAGTTACTCTCATCAACTACAACTGAAATACTTTTATGATGACTCGAGGAAGATGGACGTTGGCAGATTAGGATGGGCGCAGTTATCAATAAAACAAATACAGAGAAGGAAAAGAGTTAAAAGTAAACATTGCCTCATAGTGCAGGAGAGAGGCAGAGCGTGTAACAAGGGGTTGTTTATTCATTGGTTAGTGTGTTCAGTTCCGAGGTGCAGAAGATTCGCGCTGGCCAGACAAAGAGTCTTGTGAGTGGAGACTCCGGGTGGGGGGGGGGGGGGGGGGCACCACATTTGTTTTATGGATTATCATCCAACCTGTATTAGCGAGTTGGGGATGGGTTGACAGGGTCGGGGGGGGGGGTCCTGTGGAAAACAGAAGGTGAGTTTTACCCTCCAGTGGCCTTTTTGTACATGACCACAATGCTTTCCAGTCAAAATATCCCGTAAGTGGAATGAAATCATTTCAATTATCACAAAGGAAAGCCAAGTTATGACGGCTCACGAGCGACCGCGCAAGGACAGATATACCTGTATGCATATTGTACAATATTATCATCCGTGATGACGCATGCGGCCCCACTACCTGCTGTAGTGTGTTACCGTGTATTACAAGGGATAAAACCCTGTCTCTCTATTTGTCTCGATGTTTGAGAATATAATTTTAGTTGTAAAACAAGATGGGGAGGGGGTGCACCAATTCCTGTTAGACTACATCTCAACGTTCTCTTACCCCATTTCAATTTTCTCAATGAGTCCAGTCTACCTTTGCCTTTCTATTCAGTAAAATTCCAAAATAGAATTGCTGGAAAAGAGTTACAGGGAAAGTTTAGGCTACTTCTTTAGGCTGCATTAATTCATATTTGTTTAGTCCTATGAATACATACCAATACCCAATTTGGCTAATCAGTTGTAAACTTTTTAGATGACAATTGTAGTCTTATTTGGCATTATTAGACCTCTTGATGGTGCTTTGGAGAAAAAGAGCTGGTGAAATTATTAGTGGCGTGGAGGGGGTGGTGGGGAGATAGTAGCTAACTAATAAATTTCATTTTCAAATATTTGTAGGTTCATCCAATGCCCCGCGGGGGTAAAGTTTCAATCTTTACCAGAAGAGGCTATCAAATACATTATACATACTTTAGATGTAATCAGATCATTGATTATGGTGTATTAAACTGGTGAAAACACGTGTTTTAGCGAAACGTCCAGATCCACCTGAGGCCTATCTGATGTATCACAAATCTTCAAGGGCCAGAACTTGGGAAATCAGAGTTGAAAACTCGACTACAATGCCTGTACATTGGATGGCGCAATGACTAGAATACGCTACAAATATTAAATACATACATGCTTTCTAACCTAATATCTGTCTGCAACAGGACGTAGAACAGTGGCGTAGCCTGCCCCCTTCAAAAATACCCACGTCCCTCCCCCTAAAAGCCTGAATTCTACGATCAGCATGATACGTCAGCTAAGAAAATTATAGATAACGTATCAAGCTTGGTGAAAATTTACTTTCTTCAATCCTACAAATTTCTTCCAATAACGCCATTTGGGGCTTACTTTTGAAAATCTACCCGGGGAGGCCCAGAGATTTTTTTTAAAATCCCCCCTCCACGTTCACACAAGGAGGACACCACCTCCATACCTTTCCCCAACTCAAAATATATAATACATCTTCGGGAGATATGCGGCTTCAAATACTTACCCCCCCCCCCCCCCAAGATCCCAGTGGACTTGTACAAAAAAGATGATTGGCTATGCTCATAGTGTAGAATTTAACATTTTGTAGGAATTTATTCTTAATCAACATCAGAGATTTTAAATAAATGATGCCAGTGGGTAGAAGCATGTATTATTAATAACAATAATGCTGAGACACTTGTATTATTCTAGCTCGTACTGTAATCTGATGTTCTGAAAAAAGATGATTGAATCCATCAGGTGGACAAAGAAACCGCCAACCATTAGAATTCCGTATACGGTGAAAAACTGATATATCACTTTGAGTTTCCAATGACACTCTCCCAGAGTCTCGAACGGTACTGCTTATCAGTAGGCCTACCTCCCCAGTTCTATATTTGGTTGAAATCACTTTGTGAAGATATAAAGTAAAGTATTTTTGGAAACAAATACGTTTTGAAGAATCGCATGTCATTTTTTTACTTTTTACCAACCCCCCCCCCCCCTCTCCCCGGGAAAAGATACAATTTGAAAAGATAGCCTAGAGTGAAGCCTAACAAAATGTTCAAATATCTGTAAACTGTAGTCAGTATGGGGTACCCTGATTCCTGTCGTCTTCACTAATTTCACAATAATAGGCTATCTTCTATGTTCTTGTGAGGGTGCGTTGTAATTTTACACTCATTTATAAAGAAATCGAATAAAACTCATTTTAGTTACATCATCGACATATCACTGTGTAGTTCCTTACTTTCAATCGTTGTAAAAAAGCGTGTGTTTTTAAAAAATGTACGAAAACATTTTTAGGTTTGTTGGCCCACAACCGCGACCTCAGCCCTCAGTGGGCGCTAAATAAATTACCAGTGGAACGGAACACTGTTTCTTGTATTTGTAAAGTTTTGAAAATTATTTTCACTTTGTAATTTTAAACCGACACCCCTTTCCCGACTTGTCTTGCGTCAACAAGCCGGGGTATACAATGTCATGTTCAACTCAGCATTCGTAAATAATCAATCAAAACACCGGCAAAGATCTGAAACAAGAATTAATCAAATTACTGGACTAGGAAGACGCGTACTTGTATCGTGGCTTCATAAGTTGCAGAGGTCAAAGCGTTTTCATAGTGACTCGGCAGTCCTGTAGTCCTAAAAAGGATTTTGGCTGCCTGCATTGGCAGAGCGTCTCAGATTTTGAATGCCGTTGGTATTGTTAGTATTAGAAAATGCATTGCAACTTGAAAGAGTCTATAGTACGACACTCGACAGTGTGGTGTTGTCTACTGTAGGTCTTAATATACAGAAGATTTAATTTCATCATTTAAATTGAACAAACAACATCGCTCTAACGTTAACTTTCATCTCACTTGGCGTTGACGGATATACACAATCACCGAATATACATTCCTGGTTGTCGGAAATCCTTACATAATTTATTGAAATCACGGGTCTGTACAGATGAAAAGGAAGCAATGAGGTTTTCGAAAGATACGTGCATTGCAACTTTCATTTCGATGTCGCGCAAGTACTTATAAATCGAAACGCTTACTCGTTCATGTAAACAATTAAGTGCGTAAAACGTCATAAACAAAGACAAAGGAAAACAACATTCGTTTCTCACCAACTAGCAGAACTTCGAAAAATCGTTTGCGAAACCATAAAATTACATTATTCACGCCAATGTATTTTTAGAGTATGTCCATTTCACCCCGAAATGTTGTGCACGTCAAAGTTTATGAATTTTACAATTTAACGGGGAACAGATAAAGCCCAAAAGCAAACAACCAACACATTTGAAATGCCTAGTGATGTTTATCTTTAATGTAAAACTTCAGGTTCGTAAAGGCAGACAGTGATAGTTGCTTTGAATTACTGTAAATCAAGAGATGCTGACGAGAAGTGAAAACAGAACGGAAAAACCCGCAAGTGTTTGTAATTTCTTTTTTCTTTTTTTTTTTTTTTGATCACGCCCATATGTTTTACGTCGTTCGTTTTTTGACGTTTTTCGTCGATTTCGTTGGATATCATGCAAGGTCCCTTTTCTCAGAACACGACTCATATGACTTCAGGGGTGTACAATCATGCTACGTCGTGTTTGGTTGTCATGGTAGCCTATGTGAGCAGTTATGTTGCGATGTCATTATCATACTGATGGGTGGCATCAGTACACAGATTGAGGGCGTGATGTTTGGGTGACAATTGTTTCCGTCGTCCATTTTGTAAACTGGAGGCTGCCACCCTTGTGTCTATGGTGGCAAGAGGTTGCTATGGTACCCAAAAACCTCTAATAGGAAGGAAATGTGTTCGGGGAGCGTGTTCGATTCAAGGAAAGTAAATCTAATTAACCAAATAGATACGGTAATTGTGGATTTCCCTCAGATTATTCGAAAATCCTCTTTATTAGATTATGATGTAGTCATATGGGCCACGAATAGCTTCTAATATTGTAGGGTGTGTTCGGGGGGTATGTTTGACTCGATATGAGCACATCCAATTACCACAAATAACCCGAGATCTCACCAAAATCAACAGAAACAACAAAATATCACCGAAAGAGATTTTATTTGGCTGGGATTCTCCTGGAATCCTCGGTTTTCTTGACTATCCCGATGCATTCTATAGCTTATTCTTCTATTCCCTGGCCTGTTTTACCCGTGTTGGTACATCTCAGATGTGCCTATGTGCCAATGCCCAACGTGTACCAACATGTGCTTGTGTGCTAGTGCACACTGTGAGAACAACACGTACGACTCTTATCTTCATTTTTTTTTAAAAAAGGGATTCTATAACCACAGGCGTTTCACAAAAAGGATTCATTCAGTGGGATTCCGTAAAAAGGATTCCATAAGTAATATTCCGTAAGTGGGACTCCAAGGTCCTACATAGCCCATGGTTGTCTTACCATCGGCCGCCAGCATGTATTCAGCTATCTGTCCTTTGATGGCTACGGCTTTATTCACCCAATACTAGAGCCTGCTATTTCTGATGACTTGTAGCACTACTGTAAGATTTGTATCCATCCCACATGTCGCGACTCTGCCCTCGGCCATATCTTTCGTTCCAGTCATCTAAACTAGAGCTAGTCTTTACATTTGTTAACCTAGTGTATCCTAGGACACCTTACATATAAAAGACTGCGTGTTGACTGTACCGAGATGAGCTATTGTGCCACTACACACTGTGCAACCTTGTGTACACATCACACGCGACATATGGAAATATGTTGGATAAGCCGATATGTGCTTATGTGAAAATGCATTATGTGCGCATAACACATATAACTCATAGGCACAAACTATGGAAAGGGAGTCTAGAAGAATAGCCGGATACTCGGAAGGGATTGCACGAAACGTGGGACTGGTATTTAGTGCTTGTGTGTCAATGCACAATGAGTCACCATGTGTACACATCCCATGCAGCACATGGGCGCACGCTTGATAAGTCGATATAGACACATTGTGCACACAACCCTGCTGTACATGGGTATATGGTGGGTTTGTTGATAGGTACTCGTGTGCTAGTGCTCAATGTGCGCACAACTCGTGAAGCACATAAGCACATGCTATGAAAAGGAGATCCTATAGAAATAGATGGGGGGGGGGGGGGGATTCAGTTATTGCGATTCCTAGCCGATTCTCTATTTAGTGATGTAGACGTCATTAACGTTACCCGAACGATCCCCCATAACCGTAGAAAATTTCCCAGGTCGGTACCACTTTTCAGATATGGTGCTTGTTGGAGAATACATTTTTAAACTGTCGAGAGAGAAAATTTAATACTCGAACTGAAATTAAAAGTTCACGAAAAATGCCTAAATTGGGCGTTGTGTTTGATAAAAGCGCGAAATTGAAAATCGTAGCCTAACGTGAGAACTGGAAGAAAAAGTCTATAATGTGCTAAATTTCATAACATTAGCTTAACGTACATTACTCGAAATTGTAGCGGAGATGGGGAGGCTAACGATACCAATAAGTCATTTTAACTTCGTTAAATGACTTAAAAAGTCATTTTGACTTTGTTGAATGCCTTAAAAGTGAAACATAGTTATTACTAGGTTGTAGTAAATTTGCTCTGCACCATTCTGTATTTTTCGAACAGAAATTACTTTAATTAGTACTAACGGATTATATATTAGCAAATTCGATGACGCCGATTTTATTATAATTTGGATTATTCCCTTGCAAAACTAATTTAATTACACAGTTTGCTGAAAAACTATATATTAGCCACTTTTGCTACGGTAATGTAGAAGAATAATGTCAAGGATCATTGAATGCAACAAGACACCATCTGCAGCACTGAAGCCTGCAGATAGCGCAATGTTGCATACAAGGAACAATGTCATAGTGAGATTCAAATTCGTCGAACCAGATTAATACTCAATTTGATCGGATTAGTAAATCTGTTTAACTCTTTACCCAACGTAACGTCCAAAAGCGACCAGCGCTATTCTCAAATATCGCCTATTAATTTTCATTATTTTTTTCATTTTTTGTCTCAAAAACATAGGTTATGACCCCTCGTTGGAACGAGATCGTCGAGCTCGTTCCAACGAGGGGGGTCATAACCTATGTTTTTGAGACAAAAAATGAAACAAATTAGTTATTCAAGAATTTTCTTCACAAGTGTCGTCTGTTTTTCATGTGAGGTAAATAGTTAAACGAATTATTAAACGAATTGACCAATCTGTTGTAGTGGAATATTAAATTGTTCCTGGATCACAATCAGTTTTAGTGGATTTCTCAATCATTCATTTCATCGACGTAATAATTACACCCATGTAATTGGACAATTACCCGGTTTCAACGAAGGGTTCAAGCGTTGCCCATTTTAGGAAGATTTTCAAGAACAATTGTGTTAGATTCTCCCGTAGCAAGTTCTCTGAGCCAAATCAATGTTTCATCCCACAGATTACCAAACGTCCAAATGGACCATTAACTGAAGCAAACCGATTGGTATCACTTTGTCATATGACACATTGCGTTGCCGTAATTGTCAACAGTCGTAACAAAGAATTTTTATCAGTTTGCATTATGATGTGGTGTTCTGAAACTGACGCACCTATATCGCATTGGCGGCCGACTTTGGAAGGACAAAGCTGGGGGACTGGTGGGAAGTGGCACGAAAAATGTATGGTAAACAAAAGTTAAAATGAATTAAAGACTTGAAAACCCTGTCACACTTTCCAGTTCTACCGAAAATCCTGTAGCCCTCCTTGAACCCCCAGTGGCCCCTTTTGTATCTGTGGGGCCCCATTTCATCATTGTTCAGAAGAGCGGCTTTGCAGTTTCTCGACGCGTTCAATGGTGTCCCAGAATGTGTGTAACCTGCAGTTGAGGGATGGACCTAATGAGATGCCCCCCCCCCCCCCGACAGAGTTGATACATTCCATGTGAGACTATGTGGGTTGTGATATCAGCAGTGTAGTACCTCGACCTGAGTTTGAGTTGGGCCTCCTCTGGAGACATCAGGCGCCCACACCCCAGATATCCGAGATACGTGGGCCCGTATCAATTAATTCTAGGATCATCGGCCGATGCTGCCTCATCGAACGATCTGTGTGTGCGCTGCAGGTGGTTTTCTTGGCGCATTTTTTCATCAGCTTTTCTCCATTGTCCCCAACTTTGAAACCGTCCAGATAAAAGGTGGGAAAGTCTTATCATAAGATCACTGTGAAATATTCATTAGACTGTCCTAAAACTCTCAAATTTTCTTAATTTCTCACCAACCAGCACATGACCTCCCCACCTGGCGCGCCATCATCGCTAGCCAGAATGCGTTCATCATTCTATTGATCGATTAATAATAAATACTGGTTTGCCAATATAATGTCCCCAAGTAAACCTCGACCACCACTGTCAGAATGTAATCTGTCTTCAGGGGTAACGAGGGATTCAACAGTTTACTCCAATGCAGTAGGAAGAACGTTAGTGCAACAGGCCAAATTTCTATCAACGGGAAAATGTCAGATAGATATCTCAAGAACAGGTTTAATCTTCGTTTTGTACACAATAAAAGATATGCTTATTTTTTTACCTACTTGTCGCCTTTACGTTGTACGTGGTGTACTTGATCCTGAGAGAGAAAGATAACAGAACACTTAGAAGTGAACTTTTTACTTCACCTGAATCACTGTATCTATATCAAAATACAATAATCAAACACTGTCGGCTGTAGAGTAAATATTTAATAAATAAATATTTTGAATTATACGGTGTATTATTTATAAGTGGTCACGGAGAATAAGTAGGCTTTTCAAGGTGAATCCGAAAATAAAAGCAGAACACACATGGTATGCAACGCGACGCTAAGATTATATAGATCAAATGTGGAGATAAACTATAATTCGGGTTGCACAGTTGCTTCAATGTGAAACATGGGAGACGTGAAAGGAATCTGTACGTATTATAAGTTTATTCAAATTCCATATGTTATTTGGAATCCGTCGTAAGATATTAAAAAAGAAAACAAATGAGTGCGGTGGATTTTAATAATCCGAAGTGGATTTTTCCTATAGTTCACGAGCGCCAAAGGCGCGCGTGAAATACGGTTAAAAATCCAGCAATGGTCGTTCATTACTGTCTCCGTATTCCACCAGAGATGTATTCTGTATTGATACTATGTTTAAACTCGAATTCAGTGAATGAAACTGATAATTTAAAGAACAATATCACTATCACATTTGACGGTCTGATAACGTTCTTGCTTAACACTGTTTTTGTATCAAAGCATTTTGTTCGCGTCATAACGTCACTAAGACGAATGGCATATAATTACATGCGTTCTTACATAATGCTTTTACATGTGATCCAGATTCAGACACTCGGTGTGTCTGGCACACATCTCAGTGTCTGCATTGTATCACGTAACGTTGAAACCGCTCAGCAATCGAGGAATAAGAAATTTCCTCCCACCTATCTACTGAGGTGCGTTTGTCTCGACAGATATATATTTGTGGGGCAGATGTTCCTCACTCACGAGCGAAACAATGTCGCGTCATTTAAAATTCAATGTCACGAGCTTTGTCGTGGTGCCTCTGGTCGAGCCCTTTCTGAGGAGGGAGGTGATAAGATACGTTTTAAGTTCACCGAAAGTTTCGGAAACTTTTAGGAAGCAGTGTGTATGTAAATAAAACTAGAGTGAAAACAAAAGCGACCGAAGAATCGAAATGACAATACTGGTACTTTATGAATTCACAGAAAACATTGTTATATCATATTTCTGACAGTGTATAGACAGACCCTTAAAAACACATGTTATAACCTCTACCGTATGCCCGTTTCGTCACTTTTAAATTGATGGTGCAAATCTCTGGTTCTAAGTGGTTAATCCAGCAGGCACCTAATCACGCTGGTAATCCTATAACACCCCCTGCGGGCGTCACTAACGCCCGCATCGTATTTTAGTTTTCTAGTTTAATTGGTCGTAAATTGACAATTATGGACCTATTTGTCTTTGATAATAATCTATCTGCGAGTTTCGAACGGAAGCATCCAGAATCCCAAAGCAGTCACCCGAAAAGAGGTCTTTCTGACCATATATCGCAGAAAATTATAAAGTAATCCCCGAAGCGGACATTCAGTAAACCACGCACCGGGTTGTGTCGTGCAAGTCACAGGTATTACAGAAATAGAGGGGAGTGTCACAGAAAAACTTAGGTACAGTTAAAACTAGAAGTCCTGTCATGAAATGCGCACGAATAGCAGGTCGATCTGTTCGTTAATCTACGCGTTATGGCCATACTAAGGCTATCATATTCTGTAAATATGGCGTTTGCACAAGCAATGTATCAGCCAATGGACCTCCGAGTAACCCGGAGGTCCATTGGCAGAAACATTGCTTGTGTTTGCTTTGAGTAACCAGGAGAACCAAACGTGCTTTTGGATGCCATTCGATATAGCAATTACGCGCAATTCTCACGCGCAATTAAGCCTAGATAAACGAACAGTTCGTAACAGGACTTCTAGTTTTAAATGTATGTTTTTACTAAAATATGGCATATTTTGTTATGAAGTAAGATTTAATTTCCTAAAATGTTTTTATCAATGGGGCGCCGTCCAATCGTCTAACTCTATGACGCACTGCTCTATTTTGTAAGGAAAACACACATTATTGAAATACAGAATGGTTATTATCGCCATTCATTTGTTTTTGTAACCAAAATGGAAGCTTCTTCAACAAATTATTGAGATGCTGAATTCATCAGTCAATAATGCTAAGTCGGATTTTGTTTCAGAGAAAAACGTATTAATCATAAAATTCCACGATCAACAAACTCGTCTATCGTTAAAAAGCTTCCCCGCACCGGGCTTTGCATACATTTTGCCCGATGCAGGTTTTACAGGATGACCAACGTGCTAATAGACCTCGTAAATTTTAAACCATCTGACTTTCTTAAGATCTTTGTGCATTTTTCTCTTTTCTGTTGCTTTTCTGTGAGTGTATACACAGTTTAAAAAATGGCAGCAATACATGCAGTTTTACACGAACAATATTGTCTATTGATTCGTCAATAATTATTTCACGGCTGTTTTTTTTTTCGCGCAACAAATAATGGAAAAATACGATGCATTCGTGATAGAACCTGGACACCATTTCAAACAATGCAAACAAAAACTCACATCACTAGTCTGGTGGAGGCTGATACATAAGGAAAATGTTAGCCGACACTTTGATGTATATTAAACGAATCAAGTTTGTTTCAGTAATCATTATGAACTAAGATCGGCCTAAAAAAGGGAAAAGTTGTTCAGTTCGTAGACTTTTGTAAAATATTTTATACCATGATTACCTATTCTACTATATATGAAAAGCCTATGACACAAACTTTTGCTTTATACACTAACCGTGGTGAACACGCCAGCAATGGGATTTCAGAAATTAAAAATTACACCTACAGTGGAACTACATCCAAGTGGACCTTTAGTGACGTCGACCTGAATGTGAACTGTCATACTTTATCGCACGTCGCCTCGCGAAAAGCGAAATGAAAGTGACAATTATGTATTACGTTTTAAAATGTTTTTCCCTCCCAAAACGCCAAAATTTAACAAACATGCATTGTCTCGTGTTAATAAAGCATCCATAACTCGACACAGTATGTTATTATGTTATTAAAATGAAAAAGGCCCTCTTCTTTTTCTATCTCGTTTTGGTGATAAAATTGACAGTGGAAGTACCGCCCACCGATCCTCATATAAACAAAAGCACATTCGCACGTATGTACGGCTCCTGCTCAGTAAAATCAAGAAAAAATAATAGCAACTCTTAATAATCTGACGATCATGGTATAAATAAAATATACCCAAAGTAGCTTGGTGTACCAAATGTTCACCACTGGTGGTGAAGTGGTGTCAACCGCGCGCCAAAGGCTCGCGGTTAACACCACTTCACCACTCGTGCTGAACATTTGGTACCCCAAGCTACTATGGGTACATTCTATATGTACACATAATCATTTTCTGAATGCATGACGTATAGTGATTAAGTATAAACTATTGAAACAAAATTAAAAATAGAGATAATAGTTCAGCTGAATAGTTCAGGTATTAAGAGGAAAAAAATTACAATAATCATATCGTCCCATGTTGATTTTGCATGTTTTGTCTGACGTTTCCCTCTTCGATCCCAACTTCACGCTAAAATAGTCATAGGCAGAAATTACTTCATTCGTTATTTTTTACTTCGTATGGCCACCCAGTGACATGTATGTGTAGCAGTTCTCCTTGATCTTTATTTCAGATTATAGTTTGGTACATTGGTATTCGAAGCCAAAAGTTGGAATTGAGAGACAGAGCGCTAGTCGAATTTCTCAAAACATGTCTAAAATTCGGCCAAAATATAGAGTTTTTAGACTGACAAGTAGTGGAAGTCCTCCAAATATTGATTGAAATGTAGTAAGAATGCCCCCAAATATTGATTTGTATTTGGGATTTGTGACCACCGAGAGCCTCAGTTGGATAACTTACAGTCAGGTGTGTGTGGGGACAGGGGGGTGTGCAAATAGATTTGACATCTTAAACTTTATCCGATATCTCTTAACAACATCCCCGACAACAGGATATGAACCACGTGATGGTTTCCTGATTATGATGTTTAAAAACTCCTAACAGTGTTTCTAATAACCTTTTTTATCATATGACTTGTCCGTTTTGTTCACTTTAAAACATTTGATATTTTGTTTTCATATTAATAAGTGATAAATAAAGCCTTCCGTCAATTTCATTGGTCAATTTCAAAACTAGACAATTTGATTGGCTGAACAAAATATAACTGGGCCACAATTTCATAATTTGCATAATTAGAGTTGGGAGCTTTCATTGGTCAATTTCAAAACTGGACAATTTTATTGGCTAAACAAAATACAACTGGGTCACATTTGCATAATTTCAGTAGGGAGAATTTACGTTATCTGTCCTATTTAGGGTGGGTTATATAGTATTAATCTTTTACCTAACGTAACGGCAAAAACCGTCGTGCGCAATACAAGAAAAACGCCATTCATTTTTTTTATATGTTCACTTTTTGCTTCCAAAACATAGGATATGACCCCTCATTGGAACTAGCGTGTCGCGCACGTTCCAATGAGGGATCATAACCTATGTTTTGGAAGCAAAAAATGAAAATTTTTAGTTATACGAGGATGTTTTTTCCAAGTGCCGTATGCAACTCAAGTTAGGTGATGGGTTAAAAAGTCATACTAAGTGGCTAATTTGAGCGTGTGTGTGTCATATGATAAATAGAATATGAAATGAGTGTTTTTCTCATATAATATTTATGAAACTCGTCGGGATTTTACGTTTGGGCACGCCAGAGGCTCGCCCAAACGGAAAATTCTTAGACTCGTTTCATAAATGTTATATGAGAAAAACATTCATTCAAAAAATGAAAATTTTGAATCTAACACGAGCACTATACTTGCAAAACAATTATTGAACGACTAAATCTGTTCGTGTTTTGTCTCAGAACCATAGCTTTAGATCCCCCATTGGAACGATTCATAGAAACTAATAAACTGTTTATTGAGACACAAATTGAAAGAATAATAAAATTTGAATATCCATTTTTTTATAAATAGCCATGGTTGTTTTGCTGTCACATCAGATAAACGGTTAATAGTAGTATAGTTTGCGTCCTATCTTCCCCGTGCTATGTGCGATCGGCGATCGGCTATGTTCTGCGCATGCGCGTGACGTCATGTTAACGTCACGCGCATGCGCGGCGGCCATCTTGGAATTTGTGCGCATGCTCGGCGGCCATCTTGGCGCGTGACGTCATAATGACGTCTGAGCACATGCGCGGCGGCCATTTTGATTATGTGCGCATGCGCGGCAGCCATTTTGTGATCTATCCGCATGCGCGGCGGCCATTTTGGATAATGTGCGCATGCGCACCTGCCATTTTGGGATCTGTGCGCATGCCCGGAAGCCATCTTGGAATATCTGCGCATGAGCAGCGGCCATCTTCTATCTGCGCATTGTGGGTGGCCATCTTGGATTCACTGCGGATGTGCAACGGCCATCTTGGATGTTGTGCGCATCCGTCGCCACCATCTTGGATATACAAATGGGAAGCGTGTTTTCAGTATGAAGGTCCGCACTGAATAACTGATAGGCAGTGAGTGGTAGAGAAAAGGGGTAGGGGTAATGGCTAACTGCACGTCTGAATCTCGAGCATTAATGGACAAGTATGTAAATGTTTTGAAAGAGTTTAAATAGGACGGCTTTGTTGACACGACCAAGGGAATACGTGAGTGGAAATCAATAGAGTTATTGTTCGGGTATTATTCTAAAAATAAAGCTTAGCAACAACCATTGAGCGTATGTCAGATCTACCACATGCCTATTACCGATCGTTTCAGCAGTACATAGATTTAATTTTTTGAAATTCTACCATGCCGAAAGCAATGAAGAAATCTGTGACAGCCCTTCCGACGACGGGCTTCAGTTACCCCCCTCCCCACAGAGTGAAAGTGATACTCGAAGAGAGGATGAATTCTGCGATGAACAAGCTGAAGATCCCTCGAGTAAAAGAAGATGTAAAGACAGTTAGCCCGAACTTCTGAGATTCCACGAGAAGAGCTGTTACAAACATCTGAACAATAAAATTCAGGTTGGTGATCTTGATATCGAGAAAGCATATGCTATAAAACATTTCGAATTGAAATCTATGCCTAATGGAGAGGAAGTTCCAGTCGTTCAGTGTTATCGCGAAACTGGTCCTAAGACTGTAAGCCAATTATTTTTACCCTCTAGATTCGCCGACCAAATCAGTAAGGCTACACACTTTGTATATACGGGTATGAATAAAACCAAGAAGAATCAAGATGCTCATAATTTCGAGTTTCTGAGATTAATTGACTGCCATGAGGACGAACTGTACGACGGTGTTAAATTAGCACTCCCTTTAGTAACTGAGCCACGACTGAATAGTTTTAAGGGGAATTCGTCTGATGATGATGATGATGCGTTAATTGTCGAGTGTGATGAGATCGAACAGACTCTAGCTGTTGTGCATGATCTCGACTGAAATATCAGCTGCTATTTATCTAAATATAGGTCTACGTTTGTCTGAGTTTGATTCAAAAGGAAAATAATAAATATATATGAGTCAGAAGGCTTTAGACGTGTACGGAGGAAGGTTGATATCCAAACATGCCGAAGGTATCATCGAAATCGAGCAACAAATCGCAAGGAACTAATGAATCGAAGGAATCCAACAGTGGCATAACTGACATTTTAAAGTTGAGTTTGAATGAACTGAAAGAGCTCGTTAATAGAGATTTTCGTGATTTTCAAAAGAAAGTAAGCGCATCGGATTTACCTCAGAAAGTTCCGTTGCGAATATGTGAAACTGTGCCAACAATCATGAGAAATGGAGATCCAGTGACACGTGTGTTGCTACAGACTGAATTCAAGAATGATCATGACACTTACGTTACCCTCTTTCCTGAACGTTTTAAGCAATCAATACACGAGCCTACTCACCTGGTATTTTTCTGACAGGTTCAGACTAAATCTGGCCATCTCGCAAACGATGTAAAGTTCTTTAATGCTAAGACCACAGAGCTTCGAGTTTTCGGTCAGGATAACGATACTAACGTTGTAGAGATCGGAACTTTTACCAATGGAACGCAAGGACTGGATTTAGACAATCTCGCACCTCTCTGGCTACCATGAGACAGTGTTTTCATCACGTGAAAAGTACCAGATGGACGATCCACATCTTTTATCGGCGTATTCATCCGATACAGAGGATCTTCCTCTCAGCCAAGACCCTTCTACATCTAAGGGTAATCTGACACATGAGAACGACTCCTTGACTGTTCAAACGATATGTGCCACGAACGGGAACTGTGATCAGCTTGATAGTTTTCCGAGCTATTGTCAAACCTGTGATTTCTGCAGTTGTTACGGACACATTCTTAAGAAGAGAGTGTATTGTACTGGTTGCGGCAACTTCCTGCCTCGGTTAGTTGCCTAAAAAACTCATGTTTGTGCCATCTATTAGTATGAACATCTGAATAGACCTACGTTATAACCGTTGTATAATAAAGGTATATATTAAAACTGGCGAAACTTGACTTTATACTTATAGCGGGGGAGGAATTCGTCACATACAGGTGAATTGTGCACTTGGTGATACCTTCTTGAAATTTGGCACACTGTTAGTGTAGGCTATGAGGTTCTCAAAAACGATCGGCTACAAGTTGACACCGACCGGTGGCGACCAGTAGCGGCACAATCCAAAATGGCCGCCAGCGGCTGAAGGGAACCTCCTTTTCGACGGTCTACCGACTATACATCCGATTGTAAGGGCGCGAAAGTGAACTCTGATCCACGCACGTGTTGGAAACAGACGTGGGAGATGATGTAGAATAAAACGAGATTCTCTATACGGACGCATCAATTTCTTGGAACTTGAAAAGAGCGTTGTTTCTCCGGGATCAGCGTCATTCAGGCAAACCTGAATGACGCTGATCCCGGAGAAACAACGCTCTTTATGAAGCAGTCTCTTTGCCATACAATCTCTTGTTTGGCGTAATTCCGCAAGCAATTCTGATTTGTCTGTCGAAATTAATTCGAGAACGCGATTGTTCACAAAAATCATTCACAGAATGAGTGAGAATCCTCTTCGTGTACGGACTAGTACTGACTGGGAACGTTGTTGCTTTTGCCAGCAAGACAGTTCCAAGAAATTGATGCGTCCGTATAGAGAATCTCGTTTTCATGACGCCTATAAAGCTATTGAGGAAGACATAACGCGCTTCCTAGATAATGGCGTTGAGCTTCCATATAATTTGACCATTGATTGTTTGATGAGAGAGAGTGATGAGTGTATGTCGATGTCACTGTTGACGAATAAGGCAATATATCATAAGACATGCCGTGACAGTATTCGGACTCACATCGTACAGCGCGTGCTACACAAGCGAGAGCGAAATGAGGCAGTGGCATCCTGCTCCACGCTGAGTCCTAAAAGAACACGGACAAGTTTTGAATCTGGCTGTGACAGGAAACTGCCCCAGTGTGTTTATTGTCACAAACGCGAAGGTGACAGCAGTGAGCCTATTTGCAGATCAATGTCTGATAACAATAAACTCAAAATTATGGCAAAGGAAGCCGAGAACTGGGTTGTTTTTTCTCGGGTCAATGCAGCATTTGATTCCGCTGCTAGTGATCTTTACTATCACAAAACCTGTTATTGTAAGCTTGCCAATGAAGCACGAGCGGCTAAATCTAAAAAGTCGAAGAACGCCGAACATTCCGCGTCAGGCCTGCCCTATGACCCTCTCGTTATGGCAGAGCTCATAACATTTGTTGAACACAACGATTCCGCGATGAAGCTTGTCGATCTCAAGAATCTGTACAGTCGGAGGTTGAAGCAAGTCGGTTCTGATTGGCTTAGTGAAGAAATACATTCCACTCGATTCAAAGAACATTTGTTGCAGAAATTGGGCGATGGCTGGGACGCCTTCACACAGGGTAGAGATGTGTTTATTTCAAGTAGGTTTCGAGTTGGCTCCTTGTTGTCCGAATCTTTAACTCGTATAGTGTCTGAGGAAGAGGCAAAAAAGATAGTTGATGTGGGTCTTCTTCTGCGTAAACACATACTCATATCTCAAGCTCCTTTCACGGGATCATTTTCATCTTATTGCTTGAGCGAGCCTGTACCCAACTCACTCCTGACTCTTCTTAGAGTTCTACTTGAGGGCACATGTAGTATACAGAACTTAGGCGATGATGAGACTGTTAATGCCAAGACTCGAGTGGCTTGTACTATTTCACAGATGTTGATCAGCAATTCAGCGGAACGCTCCGAACATGCACAAAATGTTCACCAGAGACGTGACAGAGAAACTCCAATGCCTCTTTATGTGGGTTTGAAGTTGCATGCCCATGATCGTATGAAAAATCTTATCAGAGATTTTCATCAAATGGGACTCTCTGTCTCTTATGATCGCGTAATGGATGTTCGCAGGAGTTTCGCGAGAGCTGTTTCACTGCGGTTCAAGAACGAAGGTGTTGTAGTCCCAGCTAACTGCAAACGTAATGTTTTCTCGATAGGAACCACTGATAACATTGATGTATCTGGTAGATCTGATATGCATGGTACGTCCATCACACTCATTGGTCAACTGAGCAGGGACAATGTGGGTACTGATCCCCCACCACTGAGTTTAGATGTTCCAGAAGACACACAAATTGAACTCCCAGACGACTATGCATTTGTTCCTTTCGTTGAAGACTTTGGTGGGGACATCAGGCTTGAATCTCCAGATGAATGTAATGTACGGCCCAATGAATATGCAGATTTGAACGTGGGAGAGAATGACTGGTTGTCTCATGTGTCACAGATCAGCAATAAAGGGAAGGTTGATGGCAGCTGGCAGCTTGATGAAGTCCCTGTGACCTTTTCAGGCTTCTTTTCAAAACATGAAGATCAAGACAATGTCAAACCTCGTGCAGTTATTGGGGTATTCCCTGTTTTCAGTGAGCAGAAAGCGGACTCACTCAGTATGCAGAAGCATGCTATGTATGTGGTCAGGGAAGCTACTGCTTTCGTAAACCCCGGCCAGATACCTGTCATTGAAGGTGACTGTCCGTTGTATGCCAGGCAGAAAAAATGTCAATGGCTGTTCCCAGAGGAGATAGGTGAGGATCGAATGGTGTGTATGATTGGATTCCTGCATCTTGAAATGTGCACCCAAGAAGCTGGTGGTAAGCTTATGGGTGGTTCTGGTTGGGAGCGAATGTTTCACCTCGCAAAGATATTCACACCCGGTGTAGCATCATCCCTACTTGGTGGGAAACATGTCAAGAGGACGCGACAGGCATATCTTCTCACTCTAGCTTGGCTTGAGATCCTCAGAAAGAATGCTTATGAGATTTACTGTCAGCAGACTGGGCCCCATGAGTCATTTGAAATGTGGGAACAGAGGATTCTTTCACAATCTCCAACTGCGCGCTATTGGGGTGAAATCGTTCGGAACTTTCTCTTGACAAGCTGTCAATTCGTTCGGAACCAACGAATCGGTAACTGGCCTGGTACACTGTGTTCTATCGATGAGTTGTGCAGTTACTTTTTTGCCCTAGGACATACAAATTATTGTCGGTGGGTCCCCGTATTTCTGAGAGACATGTCTCAGCTACCCAGGCGGCATCCTTCAATCCACAACAAATTCATGGAAGGCCATTTTGTGGTCCAGCGTAGTGAGAGGAAGTTCAGTATGATGGGTTTAGATCAGAGCCAAGAACATAGTATCCAACTACTCAAAGAAGACAGTGGTCCAAAAGGTCTCTATGGCCAGGCTGAAGAGAAAGTCGTTATTGAGCTTTCAAGGTCAGAAGTTCTGCGTGTTATAGATGAGTATGAATATGCAAGTTTCCACACAACATCATCAGATAACACGGAACACCCGGAAAGTTCGGTATCAGAGCAGAAAAAATTTCTGAATCAATTGAAATCTCTCCTCGATCTGGTGAATCAGGGACTCATTATCAACCCTTATGATGAAACTAGTGGTCAGCTGGTGACATTAGATACTGGTGAATATATGGACCCCGAAGTTAGTAAGAGTTTACGGTCATTACCCGAAAGGGGCAAGCATTTATATTCCACTTTCTTGAAGGAAAGGCTTGTGGAATGCACCGTACCCCTGAATGATGTTATTCCCAAGGCAAATATATATACCTTCCTTAACCCACCCCCAGCCAACCTGGACAAAGGCCGAGACAAACTCATGTCAAGTAAAGCAACTGCCGCAATAGTTACCCAGATGTTCGTTTCACTGCAAGCCCGGCCTGATTCAAACATGGATGAGTTTTTCATGCACGAGAATGCACGTGATCCGCCAGCATTATCCGATAGAGGTAAGCTACGGAGTGGGACAAAATCTCAAATTCTCAATTGTTTACCAGCTATTCCTGCACAAGGGAAGAATTCAGCAGCTAGACAAGCTTCAGTTGTCATCTTGGATATGCCTGCTGTAGTCCATGTAATCAAACCACAGAAAGCGGATCTGTTTGGAGAATATGCTCGATTGCAATTATTGCCATACATCGAATCTCTGATTAACACGAACACCACAAGGGTTGATGCGATCTATGACTGTTACCCCGAAGGCAGTTTGAAGAATCAGACGCGAGCAAAACGCCTCGGTGAGACAGCAGTTAGGTTGATACGGGTGTCCGAGAACGTCCCTTTACCTAAAGGGAAGAATTGGCAGGCATTCTTGAAAGTTAGTGAGAATAAAGACGAATTTTTCAAGTTCCTGTCTGCTGAACTGCTGAAATTAACATCAACATCCGAGTACCAGTTGTTAACGACATCAGGAGAATATGTACTATGCAATAAGGATGTTAGCTTATGTGACATATCTCCATCGAACCACGAGGAAGCAGACACGCGCATGATGCTTCATCTCAACCATGCAGTCTCACAAGGTCACAAAATAGCTTTTCTTCGCACGGTTGATTCTGATGTCGTCATTCTGTCTTTGCACCATTTCGCAACATTCCGTGACCTTGGACTCAGTGAGCTGTGGATTGGGTTTGGAATTGGAAAGGCATATAAAGATATGCCAATTCATGAGATAGCTTCACAACTTGGACCTGATTACTGTAAGGCCCTGACTTTCTTCCACGCCTTCACAGGTTGTGATGTAACATCCAGCATGCTCGGCATTGGGAAGAAGACAGGATGGAATGCATGGATGAATTTTCCCGCATCAACTGAAATGATGATAGAATTGACTGAGAATCCGCAAGTCTTTTCAGAGGATTCCCCTCATATGCAGCATATCGAAAAACTCACCATACAGATGTACAGTAACAGTTGTGTCAGTACACGTGTCAATGATGCGAGACGGCATATGTTCACACATGGCCTTAAGTCTATGGAAAACATCCCGCCCACCAAAGCAGCTCTGTATCAACATGTAAAAAGGGTAATTCTTGTGTCATCTTTCATTTGGCATCGTGCTCTGCAGAAACACTTATGTGTGCCAGACCCATCACAGTACGGATGGGAGTGGAATCCACGTCTCAATATTCTGGTCCCATTTTGGACTCACCTAGGAGACGCAAGTGCTGCATGTGCACTGATGCTCCACTGTAGTTGTGCCAAGGCCTGCAAGGGCAATTGCAAATGCTTGAAAGCTGGATTAAGGTGCACACCTTTGTGTAAGTGTGAAGGTGGCTGTTGTAACAATATTGAGTAGTATACTGTCATGTTAGGACCAGTCATCTCCTATTCTGGTATTTTTTTTTCCATTTTCGGCCAGTTAACACATGTCATGTTTCTAGTTGAGTTGATTTTGCTAACAAATGTTCATCCCATGTGGCTTGCTACATTGTCCGGGGTATAGGAATACAGTTTTAGATTTCGGAAAATAGTCTGTTATTTACTGCACAAGACGGTGTTAATTCATGCATAGCATGATACAATATCCCCAACTATTTTGCCTCTGTACAACAGTTGATACCTTCGTTCACCCGTGTGTTCATCTATGGTATCCTTGTCTTTCTCTGGCCATAGGCCACATGTGACTAGTCAGTTCCTACTCCATAGCAAATCAACTTGGAAATCCTTCATCTTGTAGCGCACTCATGTCTCAATGAATCCATACCTGAGTTGATCTAATAAATCTAACGTAAGGTATCAAATTGCCATACCGGATCATATTTCGATAAGTTATTCGCTAAAACATTTCGACCACTCATCGACATCAAAGGTCATGTTTTGGCTCCCAGTGGTGGCTATATCTCTATATCCCTGGTAAAGTAGCATACCATGAGGGATGGGCATTAAGTGTCGGCAACATTAATCCTGACTTGGAACACACCACATCTTAACTGGCCGAAAATGAAGAATACTACTTGTAGTCAAAAAATATTCCTGTACCTCGAATGACTGCAAACATACACTCACCCCTTCTAGTCCCATTTTGCCAATGTTCTATACTGGCAAGATAACATTGTATAATTAACAACGGGAACTAATGCATCCCGAGTTCATTCCAGCACTGCCCTTGCTGGCAGACGTGTCGCTATGGTGTTGAGATTGAACCAGAACTCCTCTAGAAATTTGATAGTTTTATTTTCTTAGAAAATAAATCTATCGAAAATGCCGGAAGTTGAGAATAGACTGTCACTTTAATTGGATTATCAAATGTCCAAGTATCCCCACTGCTGCATACTATCGAGTACCCTTGTTCATGTGTTGACAGGAATCTCTCATACCATGTTCATTTGACCATTGCATTCCCGAGAAACATTCAACACTAATTTATCTACGGACGGACGATCATACTGACAGTCAGACACACAGACGCACACATCGACGGAAATTCTGATCCCATTATCCATTAATCTTCCCCCCAACTTGTTCCAAGGGCTTCACTCCATCATTCACATCAATTACAGCACATGTATGGTGTTAGGTTTGGAGCTTCAGTTGTGCGATCGGCGAAAATAGCTTTTTTTCGATCCGCTTGGCGGCCATTTTGGATTTCGCTGCTAGTGGTGGCTAGAGGATGGTGCCAACTTGTAGCCGATCGATTTTGAAATCTCTGATGCCTACCCTTACATCATGCCAAATTTCAGGAAGGTATCACCAAGTGCACAATTCTAGCGAATTCCTCCCCCGCTATTAGTTTTGTGAAAATAACTGGAACAACTTTTTTTTTTCTTTTCAAACATAGCCTATGACTCTTCAATCGAACAAGCTCAGCGTCGAGCTCCTTCCATTGAGAGGTCGTAAGCTATGTTTAGTAGGAAAAAAAATAAAAGATACTATTTGGTCAAACTAACTGAACGTGTCAGTTTCTGCTCGAAAACATAATTTATGTGACCTTGCTGGGACGAGTTCGTTGAGCTCGTTCCAATGAGAGGCCATACGCTATGTTTTAGGAGTAGAAGAGAGAGAAAGAAAAAATGAAATGCACGATACTATTTGGTTCGAAATAAATGAACTTTCCGATTTCTGCTTCGAAAACATAATTTATCACAACTCGCTGGAACGAGTTCATTGAGATTGTTACAACGAGAGGTCATATGCTATATTTAGGAGAAGAAGAGAAAAAAAAATTGAAATCAGGATACTATTTGGTTCGAAATAAATGAACTTCCCATTTCTGCTTCAAAATATAATTTATGACACCTCGCTGGAACCAGCTCTATGAACTGATTTCAATGAGGGGTTAAAAGCTATTTTTTTTTTAATGTGCTTCTGGGATACTCGTCCTCAATTTAGTACACAACCAACCACAGATTTGTAATCGGATATACAACTACCTCTACCCGGGTGCCTCCCCCAACATGTACAGTCTATGGGCTCCAGTATCACTCCGATCCCGATCACACTGGAAATCTCGAAGGGGCTATCTGGACATTGTTTATGCACGTCACTCAACTTTTACAGTACTCGTGTATTTTGTCCCGCTATTCTTCGTCCCTCACCCGATGAAGGCTTTGTAACCCTAAAGCTCGTGAATAGATTACTACTAAGATACGTCTTCAAAGGTGTTAAACTTACAAATATTCTATACGACAACGAGATATAGGCAGCTACCTTAAATTATATATATATATATGCGTGTATTCACACTTTGAAAGGGATTCCTCCAATCAACCTATTCTAATTTTGTTTACACTCTGTGAGCAAGTTTCCTCCTCAGTGTGCTTACTTCTGTGTTTATATTACGCATAGAGTAATTGCAATGCAAACATAGAACTAAATTTATCGAAATTGATGTGACCCAGTTCTTCTAAAAAAAAACACGCGATTGTCAAACTTTGAACAAGGTTTATAAATACCCTTTAAAGTAGAAACAATCTGACATGTTTGTATCTAGTCCTACGAAACTGGCAAACGGAATTTTTGGGGTTTTTTTGTTTAGGGTTTTTGGTGTTTTTGCTAATTAAATTGAAACATAGCTGACGTCCCCTCATCGGCAAAGAGCTCAGCGAGCTCGTTCCAATGATATGTCATAAGCTATGTTTCAAAAAAAAAAAAAAAAAAAAAAAAAAAAATTACAAGCAGAGTATATTTTCTTCCAACCACACTAAAGTTTCAGTTTTTTCAAATGTTGTAAACCACGCCGGAAAGGGAAAGGTATGTTGAAGGCTATGTGTTCAGTATAAAACCAATTGCATTCTGGGGCAGAGCCTCATAACAAAATGTACCCATTTACAAGCAACACGTCAGTTGCCATCTCTGGCGCCACGTGCTCAGGCAAGACTACACGGCTATTTCGACTATTGCAACACAAAGATGACATGTTCAGCGATCCGCCGGAGAGAGTTTTGTATTGTTACGGAATATACCAACCTCTCTATGACAGAATGGCTCGAGAACTCCCGTTCGTCGCCTTCCACGAGGGACTGCCTAGTGAAAACGAACTGTCTGACATATCAGATTCTAGAAAATGCAACATCGTGGTCCTGGACGACCTAATGGATGCCGTTACTTCGTCTAAGGATATGGAAGATTTATTCGTGAAAGGAATGCATCATCGCAATCTCACTGTCATATATCTCAATCAAAACCAGTTCAATAAAGGGAGAAATGGTCGAACTATTAACCTGAACACCCACATAAATGTTTTGATGAAAAACCCGAGGGATGTGTCTCAGCTGCAGGCCCTGTCCAGGCAAGCCTTTTTGGGCAAAAGTCAGTTTATCCTACAAGCTTTCAGAGATGCGACAGCGAGGCCTTATGACTATATCGTTTTGGACCTAGCTCCCGAATCCGATGAAGCGCATCGAGTCAGGAGTGACATATTTCCAGCCGAGGACACGATTATTTACCAGAGTGTATAAAATAAGCAACCTTCGCGGACTTTCTGCCATAACTATGTATGTCCTCGCATTGCAGAGATGAAGAAAATGGTGTTGTTATCGGATGAAAGACATAAGCATTTGTTAGCACTGTCAGATAAAAAATGCCTGCCAACTAGCACTGTATCGCAATCATCACAAACCGAGGATTTAGAACAGGAAATATTGACACAGTTGCCAGGATCCTTACGCCGGAGAGCAGAGGGTCTGCTGCTATACCTGAAAGATCTTGTCAGCTGGAACGAGCGGAAAGAAGTCATCATATCGCACCGTCTTATAGAGGGATCCAATATTTTGGAATTGATCAGAGGTCAAATGGAAGGCTCGAAGGACGTGGATCTTAAAGGACAAGCAGAGTTTTCCAGGGTAGTTCTGGACAGCAACGTACCGTCAGAAATACTCTATCACAAACTTCAAATAGGCGAAGGTGTTTTGAGAACGACCCCTCCACAGCCAGGAACCCCACGAAAACGTCACACTGTTTCCACAAAGAAGAAGAATGCCAAGTGGTTAAAATTATGAAATACGAGGACTATCTCACGGAAATATATGACAACCCAGCCCACACTGCTGCCTATGCAGGTGCTGATAAGTTATACAGAATTGCGCGTAAAGAGGGTCGTTTCGTTCTCAGCAGAAAGAAGATAAGAGACTGGCTTTCCAAACAAGAGAGTTATTCGGTACACAAGGAGGAGAAGACAAAATTTACGAGAAGGAAGGTAGTAGTGCCCTTTGTAGACTTTCAATGGGACGTTGACACCGCCTACATGGAGAAATACGGAGAAGAAAACAATGGTTACCTGTATTTCACTTTGGCAATAGACATTATGTCAAAATTCGTATGGACTGTTCCACTGAGAACCAAGACGGGCAAGGAAATGGTAAATGCCTTTAAAGCCAGTTTTTTCCGAAGGTAGAATACCAGAGAAAATTCGCTCGGACCCTGGCACAGAGTACATTAATGCACCATTCAAGCGTTATCTCACAACTAAGGGAGTTGATCACTTTATTACAAACAACATTGGAAAAGCAAACCATGCCGAGCGCGCAATTAAAACTATAAAAATGCGTTTGACTCGTTATATGACTCATAAACAAACGCACAGTTGGGTAGACGTTCTTCCGGCCGTGACAAATAGTTACAACGAAACGTATCATAAGACAATTAAGAGACGCCCGAAGAGCGTCAAACCTTCAGACTCCATTGCCCTGTGGAAATTGCTCTATAATAAACACTCAACTAAGCCTAGAATTTTGAAGTATAATTTTAAGATTGGAGATCTTGTTAGGATATCCTTTCTGAGAAGACAGTTTCAGAGGGAATATGACGAGCGTTGGACGCGCGAACTGTTCGTGATCACCGAACGCTTCATGAGGCTAGGCATACCGCAATACAAGTTGAAAGATTATTCGGGAGAAATCATCACAGGTGCTTTCTATCAAAATCAGCTGAGCAAGGCATACGAGCAAGACGTGTATCTGGTTGACAGAGTGATAAAATCCAGAAAGAGGAGTGGAAGAAAGGAATTCTTGGTCAGTTGGAGAGGCTGGCCGAGCCCAAAATATGATAGTTGGATACAGGAGGACGATCTCGACTCTATAAATAAAGAGTCATCCACGAATGCACATTCATAACCTAGGTGAGGCTCTTCCCGTGAAGAACATCATGAGAGTGAGGAATCATTTAGTATTATTCGACCTACTGCTGAAGACCACCGATCAACAGCGGAGGGTAATTTTGAAAACGCTGTCAGGAGAGCAGCTACACGCCCTAACGGAAGCTATATATAACATGAATCAGGGCATCTGTGCACTCGGCAAGAAAGATAAAAAGATATTATACGGCTACAGAGAAGTCATTCGGCGTTTAGTCTCAGAGCGGAGTACGCAGACCCAACGACGCAGGCTACTGGTCAAACATCGAGACATACTACCATTTCTCCTGAAACCCGTTGTGAAAAGGTTGAGATGCACTGCGAGCATTACATGGTCATAAGAAGCGACCAGAGCTTGAAATATTGGACAGAAAACAGACCCCATAACTTCCGAATTCATTTGAACTCGCCGCTGAAATTGGAAGGATCCTGGATGGTGGGAATAGCAGACATCTATGCAACTATGAAGTATCCTCAAAAAAAACTCAAAAGAAGAGCTCACCTCTACGTAATGAGTGACATATGTACCGATTCAATCGTGGGAGGTGCATTGGAACCATTATTACGAGTGATCTACCCAACTGCGAACGGACGATGGGTGCACACATTCACGAGGCCGCAATACGTTCCGGTCAAAGTCAAAGAAATCTACGACCTCGAATTCTATATAAAAGACGAAGGAAATGCTCCGGCTTCATTTCTGACTGAACCATTGTCGATTACGTTACATTTCAAGCACTATCCATTTTATTTTTGAAAGGAACATGGACAGACTATATGTACCAAACACGCAGAAATGGTTTTGATTTTACAGCAATATTGCAAGCGGACGGGAAAATCCTTACCTACACCACTGGCAGGCCACAGTTCACCAACGCGGCGGAGGGATAGGTGGAGGCAGTGAATCCAATTTCTTAGTCCCCATTGAGATGTACTCTACCGAACGACCACCACCAAAACCAACCAAGCCAGACATCGACGTCACGATAGTTTCACCTTCGCAACAGGATGTGGAAAGGGCAAAGAGTCAACTCGAGCGAGAAGGTATAAAAGCGGGTAGAAAGCGAAAAAATGCCAGTAGTGAGAAGACAGTTCGAAAGAGACAGACGAAAAGGAAGCCGGATATTTGGGGATCGCAACCACAATAATAATGTCAATTCTAAATAAGGAAACGTTTAGAGAGGCGCAGCCCTCTCAACTGAGTCTGTTCGAACTACCACCGCATCAGACCGCCGTCGAGGGCACCACTTTCGAGGAGAGTAGGCCCGTGTCACAACTATCCGGAATGTCAACTATAGAATTTCGTATATCGGGACAGAATGCTTTGGAATACCTGGACTTGAAACGTTGCAGGCTGCATGTGAAAGCTAAAATCACCGCAAACGACGACACTGCAATCGCCAAGGATGAAAGCGTTGGGCCGGTGAATCTTTTCATGCAATCGCTATTCGATCAAGTCGACGTTTTTCTCTCCGGAAAGCTGGTTTCTTCCAACACTAACAATTATCAATACAAGAGCATCCTACTGACACTGCTGAACTATGGAAATGGAGCCAAATCCACCCAACTGAGGTCACAGTTGTTCTATGAAGACACACGGAGGTCGATGGATATCTCTAATGTCAAGGGAAATAACCTAGGCCTGTATGAACGGCACAAGAAAGCTGCAGAGAGCGCGACCATCGACATGTGCGGACCTATTCTCCACGACCTATTTTTACAAGACCGTTACATGCTGAACCAGGTTGGTGTGGTAGTGAGAATGTACAGAACGAAGCCCAGCTTCTGTCTCATGTCCTCTGAATCGGCACCGAACTATAAAGTCGACATAGAAGATATAGTGTTAGAAACCTGTAAAGTGAAGGTTAATACAGCTGTGATATTTGCGCATGCGCAAACCTGGAAACTATAACGGCCAAGTATCCCTATACTAAGACAGAGGTCAAGATGATGTCAATAGCGAGTGGTTCGGGCTCGTTCACCTGGGAAAACATATTTCAAGGAGTATCTCCCTCCAGAGTGATCATAGGTTTCGTCTCAAGTGCAGCCGTACTCGGTTCCTACACGAAGAATCCCTACAACTTCCAGGATTTCGACATAAGGCAAATTGGTTTGACTAGAGACGGAGTGTCCATAGGGAGATCGGCAGCGACGAAAATGAATTTCACGGCAACGGGTGGACACACCTTCGTGAGCCCGTACGTAGACATGCTAGAATTAGCCGGATTGTGGTCCAAGAATGAAGACAATGGAATATCCCCAGACGATTTCGAAGAAGGCTACGCGCTCTTCTGTTATGACCTAGAGACAAACTTTAACCTGGGTACCACTTACCTGCAGCTACTTAAGCAAGGCAACGTCCGTCTCGAGGTTCAATTCGGACGAGCCCTCACTGAAACCGTTTCTTGCATCGTGTACAGCGAGAGACCGGACTTATTTCAGATCGACAGACAGAGAAACGTGATCACGGAATGAACACTGCTCACTTAGAATGCTACATTGACTGCGACCCCGTACTTTCGAAATGCGTGGAAGGCGTGTTCCCTGCGGACGGAATTCCCATGGCCAGAAGCAAACGAGGCCTCATAGTCAACACAGATCCCAGAGGAAGCCCCGGTGTACATTGGCTGGCTATATTCTTCGAGGGAGATTATCGAGTGGAATACTTTGACAGTTACGGGCGTGGTCCGGGTTCATACAGTCCCTATATTGGCTCCTACCTCGAGCGACAAAGAAAGTCGATTTCCTACAATTCTACATGTTTGCAGAGTTCGGAGAGCGAAGTTTGCGGACAATACTGTTTACTCTATTTGCTGTCGAAATGCAGAGGTCACTCCTTGATCGACATAGCTTATGACCTCTCATCCAAACGAGCTTGTTTCAGCTCGTTCCGGTGAACGGTCATAAACTGTGTGTGTGTGAGTCGATCATGTTCTGACAGAGTGTGTCGGGGAATTGACTAAGCCCGCCCTTGCTCGGGATAAACAATAAAGTTCTGTGTTGGTCGCTATATTATTTTTTTCCGACAACTACATGGATAAATCCTCTATTTGTCTGACTTTGTCGGTGACAATACAATGTTTAACGGCTCGGTTGACACTGCATCTTCCATTACTCGGCGCTTGCAATAAAAGTACGAGAAGCCCCTTCTTTCCTGAATGTACGTGTACATAGTGTTTTTTCGAGATATAAACCCTCTATTGATTGATGACTCGGACTTCCCCGTCCGCATGACTCGTTTGAAGATTGCCATAGGGTGTTTGATGTATCTTTTACTCACACCCTTCGAACAGAACTTGTACTCGCTACCTCGTACTCCTTTAACGTTTAAGCCACATTTCCTCTTAGTGATTTTGCTAAGCAGACGACAGGCTGTCATTCTCGCATTTGAAGGCTTTCTTGTCACGGTCTTCCTCACGATGTAGGTCTTTGAGCAAAGACCGATCATTTCATCCCCGCTGTATTCAAGCTTGAAGATTCCGGGTTTTCTTTTGTCGAACGCTGCGTGTTTAGCGCAACAAGTTCTGGGGAACCAACACATTTCGGTGTCAGCCATGCGACGCTTATCATCACAACAGCATGTCAGTCCTTTTTCATATTTTTCTCTCATCGATGGTTTGATGACATCGCTGAGATTTCTCCCAGAAGTGGCGAGGTATGCCGAGTCCGTATCCCTTTCGCAGTACTGAAAGTCAGACCTGTCCACATATACATGCATAAAATCGAAATAAAACTCTAGCATACGAAGCTTGGCATATTGGAGGAAGAAGTAGCCCGACTGGATCGGTAGATCCAATTTTATTCTACTTTTAGCCATTTCTATTTCGTAGAACTCGTCATCTAAAGATTCCAACTTCCGAAAATGAGGTTCATTGACTTTCATACATGCTCTGTTTTCGCCTTCAACGTACTGGATATCACGATGTGTCATCTTATTCATGATCAGAGATCCATATGACGAATTGCCCGCCACTGTCATGGTGTCAGCTATAATAGCTTTGTGAGGGTTCATGTCGCCCATTCTTCTCGCTTCGCTCACCTCATCGACGAAAGAATGAAAACAAGCTTGTGAGTTATATTCGATCACCTGATATATCTTGCTAACTATCAGTCCATGCTTGAGATACCACTTCAAAAGAGGGGTGGCTATCAGAATTTGTCGCGCTTCCATTCCTCCGACTAACAACCTCCGGGGAATTGTTGACAAGTCGTGTTTCCTCACGTGATCTTGCATGTGTTCGCCTATACATTCGTAAGGTATCTCAGTTGTGCAAAATAGCGGCGACATTTCCTCGAAATATCCGTACAGTTCATCGGGAACTTTAATATCGACTTCTGCCATACCGAACAATGTATCGTCCATCACTCCTCGCAGTATCCGCTCTTCACAAACCTTTCCTTTATGTTTTTGATAGAACGCGGGTCTCCTGATATCGATAAAATCATTCAGTGCCTTATTATGGCGGCAATATTCCCGAAAATGACATTCCCACATGGTTTCGACGGCGTAGCCTCTCATTTCGATTTCCTTGGTAATTTCCAGGGTTTTTTTGGTATTTATCCTCACGAGTTTTGTGCCATGTTTCGTTAGAAATATTGCGAGTGAGTACACATTCGTGTCCGTGAAAATAACAACCTTGGAACTGGAACACCGTCGATGTTTCTCCGTTGAAGCCATCCACGGGATATTTCCCTATTCTGACTTCGTATTCTCTATTCAACTTGTGGTGGATTTCGATATTTTCATTTTCTGCTATCCAGTCCATCCAGTAGTAGGCCGACATAAATTTATCACGGACTTCCGGTTTGAAATCGTGTTCAGCCAATCTCCGAATATATGGACCTGTTGGCATAGGCTTCTCGAAACAGTGTAAATATAAAGCGTTAGCGTCAAAACCTAGGATAGATGTACACGTTTTTCCACCTCGAATACGGGTTTTGTTCGCCTCGAGATATCTGTGGAATATAATACTGGGTCCGCCGACTATATTTTTCTTGACAGTACGATACAGATCGGCGTCCTGCTGACCGAAAAGTGAGAAATTTACATTCCTTTCCGTCGCGGCTTTGAAAAGCAATTGTCTTGCTATGCCGGGAACTGATATCGACGTCTTGAAAACGTCCACATTCCTATCAAAATAGAATTTTTGCAAACGTTCAGTGGCAGTCACAAAGGGTTTCACATCCAAATTGTTATACCATGCGAGGTAATCTTTGAAAGTCGACATGTCGTTGGTTTTCCATATAGCCAAACATTGGCTATACTCTTCAATGGATATATTCGATTTTGTCATCTGGTTATAAAACAGTTCGAGCAGTGGTAGTTTTGGCGATTGTAGTTTGGCAACATCGTCGAAGCATTCGTAGGGGAATTTTCCCTTCGTTTCGCTGACGTCATAGGCCAACAAAAACTTTGAATAAGACGAACCTGCAGCTAGGAAATGAGATATGTCCAGAAACTTTAGTTGTTCCGTAGATATACACACATAGGAGTTGGTCTTCTTCACTACGAATGGTCTAACTTCAGTCTCGTGCAAATTCAAGTGTTTAGCCAAATATTTCTTGATCAAATTCAAATCGTAATTGCTCGAGTTAAATCCGATTGTAGGCACCTGTGACATATAACCAATAAACCGTCCGCATAACCGTCCTAATGGTGTCAGTTTTTCCTTCCTCTCCATCTGCTCATCTTCCTCGTCACTACTACTGCTACTATCATCTGCTTCTTCTTCCTCGAGTTGATGTTTTATTCTCTCTATCACCCATTCCCATTTATGTATAGCTAATTCCTCGACATAGTCGGCAATATTGTGCATTGCAGTCACCATTTTGGATATTAATAGGTCTGTATCCGATTCCACTATACAAAATGGTTCTTTGTGGCCATCGGCGTTACTACAAATTGACACACTTATCGGGACATGTTTCTGTGTCCATTGTAGTGATTCAGTTACTTTATCATTAACCTTTTAAATTAAAGCCTCGAAATCATAGCAGATGAACCACGGGAATGTCCTTTCATTTTGTGGTACGTAAATATTGTGGTGTTCCAACTCGTCGAAAATTGTTTCCAGTGGCTTGTAAAATCCACCCGGATACATGTACTTGGTCACATTTGCGCACGTCTTTTCATGTCGATTGGCATCATAAGATCTCTTAAAGTGTCTGTCGCAGTTTCTGCACCGAAATTTTGATGCTTAGCGCGAAAAGTCTTTGATGAACATCATGTGGTTTTGGTACATGTTCACGAAAAGGCACAATTCCTGTAAACGTTTCGATTTGTATATTGAAATTGCGCTTCCGTCTTCTCGTAGGCTATACACTTCGAGATTTATTTTGAAAATTCGTTCAAAATCTGGATATTCCTCCAACAAAACACCTTGATAGTTATCTGTTGGCTTGTGCTTGATCCATTCGTGATACAACGTCAGTGTTGCTGACTCTAAATTTTTTATACCGTGTCCTTTGTGGAGGGCTAGGCTACGGAAGGTGCACAGATTATCCCGGTATGGTCTACCAGTCTTGTGACTGACAGTTAGTGGATATATACTTTTCTTCTGCAGGTACTTTGGAACATCACTCCGTACACCTATCGGATAATACGAGTCAAAAACATGAATATTCATATTTGTTAATAAGACCGGAACCCATTTCGTGTTTGGTCTGTTTCTCAAAAGTTCGGATGTTATATCCATCTCCTCTAATTTCTCTTTCACTTTGTCCAAATCACCCCTTCTGGATACATAAATGGGAACATCGAAAACTGAATTGTTGAAAAAAGGTACGAAATACCTATATTGGCCGTTTTCGCGATTTTTCAATATAAAGCCAAACATCAAGTTCATTTTAAAAGCGTGCTGTCTCTCTTCGTAAATTTCCGTAACTTTGTCGAGAATATATTCCACGGTCTCGTCGTTCGCGATCGGAAAATTGTATGCGTTCTCGACCGGTCCCTTTTTATGTTGATCTAAGATTAATGCTTTGTTGGCCTCATAAACAGTTCTCAAGTCCTCTTCAATAGATCCATTCTCGTTTTCCCACGGCGGGTCATCTACCGGCCACGGTACTGGTTGTAATCCTTTGCCAATTTGGAAATGCTGTGTGCCTCTATGAAGGTATAACTGATGCCTATCGGGGGATGTTTCGTTGCATAAACGACACTGATAGCGATTCGAAAGTTGAGTTGTTTCCCTTTGGTCGTTTTGTTCGTGTACAACCGTGTGTCTTCGTAGTCCATTTGCCGAAGAACATTTCTTATTACACACAGAACACGCGGGTCCTTTGCAAGATTTCTGGTGTCTGTTCTTGAGATACTTGGTGCTGAATTGTTTCTGGCAAACATTGCACGTTTTTAGCTTAAGTTTTTGTTTGGTGTCGTAGTTTTGTCCCTTGCAAATTTGCTCATGTCTACGCATATTATTCACATAACTAAATGCCTTGTCACATTTCGAACACGTATGCACTCTCTTCTCGTGCTCCGCTCTTTTGTGTTCATTGAGACCCTTTTTATGCTTGTAAGTTTTATCACAATGCTCACATGCAAACCTTCTGTTAAAAACGGAAACGATGGCAGTTGAAGAGTCATTAAAGTGTCTCTAGACCCGGTTCGAATCCTCACAAACTATGGAGCTTATTAGTCATTAAACTTTTGCATGATATATCATTTTTGAAATTCACAGGGAACACTAATAATAAGTCCTTCGATCCATGACATACTCCCATTCACATATACAGTAAATACGACTACCCGATCTATTACCTTATGAAGATTTTAATGTTGTCTTATCACATGGACGACCAGATAAACCTAACCGGTTCAAACAGTTGCTAAGCTTTATTTTTAGAATAATACCCAAACAATACCTCTATTGATTTCCACTCACGTATTCCCTTGGTCGTGTCAACAAAGCCGTCCTATTTAAACTCTTTCAAAACATTTATGGCGACGGATGCGCACAACATCCAAGATGGCTGTTGCACATCCGCACTGAATCCAAGATGGCCACCCGCAATGCGCAGATAGAAGATGGCCGCTGCTCATGCGCAGATATTCCAAGATGGCTGCCGGGCATGCGCACAGATTCCAAAAATGGCTGCCGCGCATGAGCACAGATCCCAAAATGGCCGCCGCGCATGCGTACATTATCCAAAATGGCCGCCGCGCATGCGGATAGATCACAAAATGGCTGCCGCGCATGCGCACATAATCAAAATGGCCGCCGCGCATGCGCTCAGACGTCATTATGACGTCACGCGCCAAGATGGCCGTCGCGCATGCGCACAAATTATTCTAAAGTGAGCATTTTTTTAAAATTCCGTGGGAATGTGTGGATAGAAAATGACCATTTTCTCAGTCTTTCTGTTATGTCATCGGGATAAACCAGATGACTCCAAGGTACCACCATTGATGAAAAAAATGTTGAAATTTGTTATGGGAATTCCTTTTAGGTTCAGTGATGCCAAGTACAAATCCTAGCCAAAACATTACTATACAAATTCCTCCAAGGTCAAATGCCGCCAATGTGACACTCTTAACTACACATAACGGTTAAATTTGTTACCAATTTATTATGCTAAGGTTGGACTTATTAGAGGGCGCCTGCTCATGTGGGTAGTTTTGCCATTTGGGCTGGTGTTTCTGGCCTACCTGTATTGGAGAGATGGGTTTTATTTAGATAGATTTATATAATTATAGTTAACGGTATAAAAATACAGTTACAATGTGATACAAATATTTTAAATTTACAATTGATTTGTACCGTCGGGAGATGACATAGCCAGATTAGCTGTCTACCTGTCATCTCCCACTAATCTTGAACTCCAACACTGCTGACAGTCTCGATAGTAAGGGTTGTCGCACTTCGAGCTTTTCTTATACGAACAGAGAAGTCTCCTTTTGGATTTTAAAAACGCTATTTTATTACATGCGGCTCACAGTTCATTTCAGAGTCTGGGAAAGGCATATGCCGGTAGTCTGTTCAGTGCATTTGTTAGAGTTTTCATAACTTGAGCTTGGCCCGACTGATCTTGTATTTGTGCTGGAAATACTGAAAAAGGTTTCGAATGAGCCTGGGAGTTTTCCGTTTCTCCAGTCAAACATGAAAAGACAAAGCAAGTAATTTTCTTTGCGAACAATGGATTTGCATGGGAATTGAATCTTTTGCTATTTTGTATTCTGATCGAACGCTTCTGTATTTTCAATACCTCTCCAACTGCTCTACAGCTGCCTCATGTGAGACGAACCGTATATTTTTAGCTTTATTTAAAATGAAATTTGTCCATCTTATCTTTGCACAGATGTTGGATATGTGGGCATGATGTGACAAGGTTTCATCAGTATTTATACCAAGGAAACTCAGATATTTTTCTTTCTCGTTTTGCCCAACCCGTGTTATGTTTTGATTAGTTATATAAATGTCTCCGATTTTGTGTTATATGATTTGGGTTAACAGCAATATACTTTAATTTGCCAGCGTTTAATGCAAGTTGATTTGGAGAACACCATTCGTGAATTTTTGTAAGTTCATGGTTGAAATTCGTGTCCGCCCCATCGGTTTGTGGGATAACGTCATGGACAGATCGGCAAAAGACAGAAGATTCAGGGCTGTCGGCCGAAAAATATCGTTTATATACAAGATAAATAGGACATGCCCTAAACAGATACTTGTAGAACATCACATTGAATTTCGATTAAGTTTGATTCATGTTCGCCATATTTGACATATTGTGCCCTGTTTGAGAGGTAGCTTCAGAGCCAGTTGTTACTAGTGCCTCTGAACCCACACTTATCCGTTTTTTCCTTAATACGATGACATCGTTAATTGTGTCAAGTGTCTTTGAAAGGTCTGGAAATACCGTTCATTTATTATTTTATTTGATTATTTTGTTGTTTTCTCTTCCTATTCCGTCTAATAATTGCATAATCGGAAAAATTGTGGAGTGGCTTTTCCTAACCCCATATTGATGGTGATATAGAATATCGGATTTTTTCCATATAATTCTATTACTCAACTCATGAATTTTTCTAGTAATTTGGAAGACTGGTAAAATGCTTTTTGGCCGGTAGTTATTACGTTTACCCTCATTTCCATTTGAAAAAATCATACTGACTTTAGCTACTTTCATTCCGTCTGGCACAACGCCGCTACCAAAAAAAGATATTGATAATGTGAGTTAGAGCAGTCGCTGTAGTATTAATTGTATACTGGAGCAGTTTTGCTGACATAACACCCCAATCATCTAGGGTTCTTTTCGACTTCAGTGATTTGGCAACAGTAACAACCCGATTTTCTGTTGCTGGAGTGATATAAAAACTGTTGGGTAAGTCGTTGCCCACGAGATCTAGGAAGTGTTTAACTGGTCTATTAATCTGTTCACTGGTTCCTTTTCCAGTTTGGACAAAGTGTTTATTAAATTGGTGTGTAATTTCACTGGCGTTGTTTATTTCTTTGTTGTCTTGTTATAAAAATATTGATAGGGCAACAACATTCTTTGACTTATTTGGGGCACTATTTATTATTTCCTAGTTAGGTTTGTTTTCGTCCAATTTCTCAATCTCTATCCAATACGATCTGGTTAGTACATTACCGTACTTTGTTTTTTAATTTTATTAATTATTTTACAGTAGTTTCTTTAGTTGTTAATGTTATTTTCTGTTGGATATTTCACATATCTTTTGTAAAATTTTGATTTGTTATTTTATGACGCTGAGCGTCCTCAGGTCACTGACTTTTTACCACGAATTTTTTCTCAACCTGCTATTTGTTTGGGGAAATGCCTTTATGCCGACCGGTATATATCCACAGAGGTTTCATATGCTATTTTGCGAGAATCAGATTAAAAAAACTACAGAAAAGTCGCTTTGAGACAGAAGCGTTTCGTATTGGGCTCTGCTATTTTCCGAGTTACGTTTTCTGCTGCAGGTCAGTCACTTTTATTTTGTGTTATCAAGTGGAAGATGCGAAAGTGGTCCGAAACATCTATAATAATGATACCTGATCGATGTATCAGGCCTGAATTATTTGTAAAGACGTGATCTATCAGTGTAGCCGAATAGCTCGTTACTCTGGTCTATCTGGTGATATACAGGACGAAACATTTGCTGGTCATGGTAGCTGAATATGAGCCCGTCTTGGCATATATGTCTGATTTCAGAAGATCAATGTTAAAATCTCCCATGAGATATGCCTCTTTGTGCTCAAGGTTGTTTTTATCGATTATAATATTTAGTTTGTCTAAGAACAAACCAAGGTATGTCTTGTGTATTGGGCATATAATTTTTTTCTAGCAACTTCGTACATTTATGGAATTTCATATCATTAAACAGGGTTCAAAGTCGTGCGGAATGAACACCGAAAAATCTCTGAAAATCCTGAACGGTATATTTACTTTGAAGTATATTTCAACACCACCTCGACCGCCGACCCCTTCTGGTCTATTGGAGCAGATAAGGAGGTGGTAGTCGTGCAGTGTATAGGCACAACTCGGTTGGATTTGATATATCTCTGTTAGCCCAATGGCCACAAAATTGGTATGAAGAACATCTCTAAAAGAGTCCCAGTGAGCCTTAAGGCTTTGGCAGTTTAAATGAAAGCTGGAGAATTGTTCCTCCAAACTGTCTGGTACTGGGGGAATTTCTTCAGGCATATAGTATTTGCATTCACTTTTTTTATTCACTGTTTTAATTTCTCACTTAAAAGGTTGACATGCTGAACAATGTATTTTTCATCTTACTTTCAGCCTATTTAAAAACAACAGACGATGTCGTTGGTGTTTCGAGATGTTCCCCGGTGTCGGAAGAAGAACTGGAAAAGAAAATTGCTGACTTAAATGTAGATGATACTTGGAAATGTGTTGGTAAATTCGGTCGATACCAAATGAGACAGATTATCATTTTGTCTTTCTGTTCATTGTCCACTTCTTGGCATTTAATGTCTTATGTATTTCTCGGTATGTATAGATTTTCCCTAACCTGGGACCAATACCATAAAACATTTACAATTGCATTTTCTAGAATTGTATTTTCTTGTCCTGACTTTAAATGGGTTGAAATGGGCCATTATCATTTTCAAAGATGTGGCAATTTGCCAGTTGGCAAATTGCCATATCTTTAAAAGTGCTAATGATTCATTTTAGTTAGTTATATTAACAGACAGAAAAACAATTCTTTAAAATTAAATTGTAAAAGTTTTATAGTATTGGGTCCTGATCACTCTTTGCTTTGTATGACTTGAATTCGACTTCTGCGTTATTAATTCTTCAATAATTATAAATTTAAATTATGTTTGACTTTTCTGAACATAGCTCAATACGCTATCATTGGAACGACCTCGTAAATTTGAGGGGCCATTAGCTATGTTTTAGAAGCGAATATTTAAAAAAAATCAACAAGATGTTTGTGTTTTGCACTGACAGAATTGGACAAATAGTCAGATCAGAGGTGAAAACTTGAAATTAACTTATTAAAAACAGAAATTTTGCTTACAAGAGAACCCCTTTTATTTTGATGAGCGTCTATTAAACTTTAATGTAATTTACATAAAATGTGCATTTGCATATTTTAAATATTTTCTAACAGACGGGTAAATTAAAAAAATAATTGGAATTCTTTGTTTTATTTGTCAAATATTCATTATTGGTGGGGTTAATTTGTTGTTCATCCGACAAATCTTTTCACTGTGTAGTGTAAGGCATCATTATTCAGAAGCGTTGTCGATAAATGTGTGATGTGGCGGGATACCATACTCATCTCTAGAACAATAGCTGTCGTGTGAATGAGAAGACTCCGCTAAAATTTTATATCACTTCAACACTTTATTATATTAAATTATAAAAGCGTTAATACGCCGCCGTACGAATTTCACAGTAAATAAACTCCGCGTGTTACGATTTGAACCATACACTAATGCAATTTAATGTAATCATTTATGTATATTTTAGTTCAGCCTAACTAAAATGAGTCATTAGCATTTTAAAAGACATGGCAATTTGCCACATCTTTGAAAATGCTAACGGTTCATTTCTACCCATCTAATGTCGTAACTAGAAAATACAATTCTAGAAAATACAGTTTTAAAAGTTTTATAGTATTGGCTCCTGGGTGGATAAAGACTTGATATAGATGATATGCAAATACATTTGACCAATTGCATATTCCATTAGTTTAGCTTAAACTCGATACCCCACGAATCCCCAAATTACAAACATGCACGTCATCAGAAGTGCCCCCAACACGTTGACACATGGTGTCCGTAACTCGGTATCTTATAAGCAGATGGATAATCAGTCTTTATTAGGAGGTTTGAATGTTTCGTCTCAGCAGGCGTACCTCGTCTATATCTTCTAACTCTTCTTCCGCTGATGATATCGTTCTCCGAATACAGTCTTCGAAACTGTCATGTCCTTGCACTGCATCAGAGCAACTGAGGTCTTTCTGGATAGAGTTGGAGTTTTGGGACTGATTTGTTGATGGGAAGCTGCAAGAAGCTGACGCGATTTTGTCCTCTTTATTCGTAAGAATCTTTGAAGCACAACAGGTCTTAATAATTTACAGGATGGGTTTTCCCTGTTACACGAAATAAGATGGCCGCCAATAATCACTGTCGTCTCCCAAGGTTAACCAATTGGACTTCACAGTTTGTACAGGTGCATGAGTAGGGCTTTCACTCGACAGGTGGGAAGAGGAATGGATGTATGAAGGAATAAATCGCAATGTGCTTGAAACTATTTTAGATGGGGCCACCTAACAGGTCAACTATCTTCCTATAGCCTGATTGGCCACGGGTGTTAGCTGATTGAAGGTGTTTGGGAAGTTTATTTGATCTGGGTTCCCACAAAACATCAATTGATTTCAGTGTACCGTCTCCTGCTACCTTGGTGATCTGGATGGTTATGCCCTCACTTGCATTTTTCAACCTTCGACCACAGCGGTTCAATCGTTCGTCCACATATCAAGTGGGAAGCGTATTTGCTGATCACAAACGTAGTCATTGAGACATCCACAAGAGCGAGATCCTTTGCGATCGTCGTCATCGCAGAAATTACAAAATGCAATAGTTAGGAGTGATATAAACAGTTAAAAATAGGAAATGACGGTTGGGTCAAAGATTAAAAATGGGCAATTGATTTTCAATATTTGTGTTACAGGGTACGAACCATCACATGTGTGTAACAGTATACCTAATATATCTGATGCCATATACCAAGGAATAAATATTTCAAGTGACTCCCAAATATCATTTGAAAAGTGTTCAATAGAGGTTGTAACAGGAAATACGTCCAACACGTTATCATGCATAAGTGGATATAACTATAGCGTACCAAGAGACTATTCTGTTCTATCCGAGGTAAGTACATATGATTTGAAACGTTTTTTTTTATACCTTCATTGTGAAATGTGAATTCAACCGAGTATGTGGTTTTTCGAAGCTAGCAAAATGATGACGGCCTTTGGAGGAAAGCTTTCAGTAGAGCAATTTCTCCATGAAATTACAGCCAGCGCTATTTACAAAATTACCATTCAATTTTCATTAGTTTTTTTTTATTTTTGTTTCAAAACATAGCTTATGGCCACTCAATGGAACGAGCTCGAATGAGGTGTCATAAGCTATGTGTTTGGTGCACAAAATGAAAAAGATTAGTTATTTAAGAACTTTGCAAGTGTCGTCTGTCATAGTGTAGGTAAAGGGTTAAAAGCGATCGGCGATTGCGAGGCGTCTGAAAATTAAACACCTCCGAGAAATTGTGTTGTTGTTGAGCATCTGCCCCACTCCCAATCCATGAGATAGTAGAATATGAGACACATTTCTGTGTGTGAGCAATGAGCATTCCAACAATCCAAATGAACCGACATCAGTGATGCGACGTTTATCATGTTCCTTTGAAATGAAAACATTGCACCTTAACACCATTGTGACATTGCAATGACTTGCGTCACATCACAGTTGATGTGGGTATAAGATACTGATCTCTATACAACTGGATTTCTGGAATGCATATTGATGGAATGAGAAGGGAGGGAAGATACATTTGCGATGTGTTTCGCAGACGTTTCAGCAATCCCGATCAGTTGAGTTGTATAATCGAAACTCAATTTGCCACCCCACTCTGCCCCAGGATGGTGTCATTTCAACTCCTCACATAGATGGCATTCGATGACGTGAAAGCTGTTGCGACGTGACTGTTGAGTACTGAAAGCCTAGCACGAACAACAGTAGACGGTACACGGTATCATCTTTCCTGACTATAAAACTGCTCCTGCATGAGTGCTAAAAAATAAAAAAATTCAGCAACACCCAAACGATTTCAAACAGCTGCGTGCAACATTCGTTTGTTTCTTGGTCGACAATACAATTTTAGATCAGTTATCAGAAGCCCCACACCCCAAAACGGTATGCGATTTACCTTATTAATATATATGTCTTATTCAGTTATCTTACTTGATTTTCTTACTCGTCTCCGCCCCCACAAAATTATTGTTATTGGGTGAATGCGTCAGAGTGTGTGAGTGCGTATGAGGACGCATGTGGGTGAATGTGTGTTTGAGGTTAAAAACTCGCACTGGCACAGACATTTCCTACTGAAACGTTTTTTTCTTTTAATATGCCGCAGAAAACATTGTTTTCATTTACTGAACCCTGATGGGTTTCAAACATGACAAAAAATACATAAAATTAATTTAAACTAAGTGATGAGCTTAGGAACTAGTTAAACTGACTGGCAATAATTGATGTTATTCATTGATGGGCTCTAATTTAGTCCTTAAGGATGTTACACAAGCTTTTGTTTTTCTTATAGGCGATGACAGGTCGAAGATTCAAAGGTTCATTTAATTCAGCATTGGTTAAGTTGAATTCATCTTTTAACATTTTTGCTATTTCGATATTCATTCTGTTGTATGTTAAAGTGAATAGAATGGTGGACCTTCTTTCGCATTCTCCCTGATGGCTAGAGGGTCTGAAGCGTGTTGATCCAAAAAAGCTTCACGTTTTTTTTCTAAATTCATCATTTTCTTCTAATGAGTCTTTATTTGGTGGTTGTTCAATACGATGGATTTCGAAATCGTCCAAAGAATGGCAAGGAGGGTTAAAATGTTGGGCTACTGGGGCATCAGCATTATGTTTTATATCCTGTTTGTGTCTAGTAGCACGTTCTCAGAAAGGATTTTGACTTTGACCAACATACTGCTTCCGACAGCGTTTACTAACATTCTGCAACGATCTGTTGTGTTCAATCTTCAGTGGTTCAAAATCGGTAGTTTCAGCTGGACTTTCGAGCTTTTTCAGGGTTTGGGATTTCAGGCTACGCAAGAGGCGCAGCGAGTACCCTCTCGATCTGAGGGCGCCAAATAGAGTAGAGCAAGCCTCATTGAAATTTACCTTATCACTTGAATTGCGGTGGAAACGAATGAGTTGTGATTTGATGATACCTTTAAATGTATGTTGAGGATGAAATGATTTTGTGTGCAACAATTGATGTGAATCAGTTGGTTTAAAATACACTTTATAATCTAAATGACTGGACGCCTGAAATTGCTTGCCTATATACACGGTCACATCGAGAAAATCAACAGAATTTTCACTGATAGTAGCTTTCAATTTAATATTTGGATCGTGATTGTTCAAAATTTCTAAAAATTCATCAAAATCTTCTTTTGAATGTTCCCAAATAATAAAAATGTCATCTAAATACCTGAGATATACGAGAGGATGCTTTGCACATTTGCTTAAGGCATTTTCCTCCCATTCCGCTACATAAATGCTTGCAAAATTAGGACTGAATCTTTTGCCCATAGGACAACCCATTATTTGTAGAAAATATTCTCCATTGAATCGAAAGTCATTACCTTTTAAGCTCAGCTCTAAAAGATCCAAAATTTGTTCATCCGGGCGTTTCGCATCCGGATATTTTTCAAATGCATTTTTAACTGATTTAACACCTTTATCAATATCAATGTTCGTATACATACTGTCGATATCCAAAGTAGCCAGAATTGCATTTTTCGATATTTTCAATTTCGAAATTTTTGACTGGAAATCCTGTGTATTTTTTAGATAGCTCGGATGTCTATTTGCTATAGGTTTCAGATGATAATCAATTAATTCCGAGATCGCATAAGATTCCGAATTACAATCTGATACAATTGGCCTCCCGGGTGGAGTTAAGTCATCCGTCCATGAAGAACGGTCCTTGTGGATCTTTGGTAGGATATAAAATTGTCTTGTTTGAGCACTGAGATTAGCTGTTAAATATTTCAATTGTTTTTTGGTAATGTGACCTTCGTCGAGGAGAAATTTTAAGATCTTATTGAATTTTTCGATATTACTAGGCCAAATAAGTGAATCTATTTTCTTATAATGTTTAGTATTGCTGAGTTGTCTCATGGCTTCCTTAATATAATTATCCCGAGATAGAACGACTACCGACCCACCTTTGTCGGCTGGTTTAATTACTAATTTCTTATTTTTTCGAAGCTTCGTGAGGGCTCTCCGTTCACCAGCTGTTAAATTGTCTTTATCGGAGAGTATGTTCATGCTGAACACCTTTTGGATGATTCGTTTGCTAGCCTCAATAATTTCTGGATCTACTTCACTATCTGGAGGTGACCAACCAGATGATTCTGTAAAAGGAAGTTTCCGACCGCTGGAGTTTCTAAAGCGGTCTGCTAATTTCATTTGCCTAAGAAAATTACAGTTGTATGATGGTAAATTTGTTTGGTTGTCAGTTTTAGGCTTTGGTGCTGGTACAAAAGTTAAACCGCGATCTAAAAGAGATTTCTCTTGGGTTGTTAGGTCATTGGTGCCAGACAGGTTAACCACATTAGTTCCTAATCCCACATCTGTTAGGCGGCTATTACCTTTGCCTTTACTTAGTTTAAATTTAGGTGGTTCAACCAGTGATCGTACATAATATTGGCGGTTCTCGTGGTCCAATGGATTAAATCCTGAGCAACATCAAACTTCGCGTCATCAATTTTAGGTATAATGTTAACGTCCTTCACTTTCCGAATGGTTTCGTTGATGATGCTCAGGGTTCTCCTCTCAGCCTGAGGGAGTTTTTGCGAAAAGTTTAGTTCAGCGAAATAAATTTTTGCTGATCTAAACTTGACCCTGAGATCGCTAAGCATATTCCGCAACTGCTTAACTACGAGATCAGAATTATCGTTTCGAGAATTCACGCCAATATTTAATAATATTTTTTGGGGACTGGACTGGCCCCTGTGCCCTTTAAACATAGAGCGCAGATGATTGAATTTGGCGCCGGGGTAACACTCCACCTGGATGTCCGGATGGGGATTTCGATCAATGCGTCCTAAATTTGAACTTCCAATCATAAGGATGTTTTTACAAACATCGGGGAGGCGCCAATTCCTTTTGTCAAAATTAACTCCGCTTTTATGCCGAAACTGGGAGAATTTAGAATCAAATGAGCGGCCCGAGTTGCGGCTCGGTGATTTGACTTTCTCTGAGTACGATATACCTGGTTGAACCACACTAGAGGCAGGAGAAGGGGGAGAGGAAACAGAAGCAGGAGAGGAAACAGAAGGAGGAGTTCTAATAAGAGCACTAGGAGAACCAGAGAAGAAAGGCTGAGGAGGAGTAGGAGGTAGAGGAGCAAGACGAGGCGAGACAGCGTTACTCAATTTGCGAGCATCTTCAGTCACAATATGGACCGGAGATGTTTGCAAATTGAGGCGCTTACTCTGAGAGAAAGAAGACGTAGAAGGAAAAGAAGAGGGAGAAGTGCTTTGCCTTGATCTTTTCTTATTTTGCTTTTCGCGTTGGGGTAGAGGGACAACACGGGCCGGAGTTTGCTTGCTCCCTCCCGTATTGTTCCTTACTCCAAACGCTGGGCGAAATTCCGAAATGTAAGACTCATAGGCCGAAATCGTCTTATCTGTCAACTTATTTTTAAAGTTCTTTTGAGCCCAGATCAAGGCATGCGCCGAAGCGCTGTTGAAGTCTATTTTTTCGAGTCCAGGAGGTGGTCGCATAGCCAAAGTTATCTTAGACTTCAACTGGTTTAAATTTATCTTGTAATGCTCAACTAAAGCATTTAACGTTTGGTTGGCCCATCCCACACTAATCTATCGAAAAACAGAAAAAATGTGTGGGGTGGGAAGAGCCGGCTTTAGAAAGCCACCTAACTCATCTACTTTCTTCTCCAACTGTTTCGGGAAATCCCGGTCGGCCAAATGCTGCTCTAAGAGCCCAATATGGTGCATACACTGAATCACCTGGAAAAGGGCCTTGACCAATCTAGAGTATGCCTGGAACGATTGTTCCTGGCCTCTTCCAGACTGGGCAACTCTCTTTCCCTGATGCTTCTGTCTTTTTTGAGCCATTTGAAGAATAGGTAGATGAATTTAAAATGAAGAAATGAAATAAATTAAAATGAAATCTAGATATTACCTATTAGAGAAGATACCTGGATTGGTTGTAGTCTTCAACAAAGGTAGAAAATAATCCGTCTGTCTCGACGCGCTTCGCTTGGTTTGGCTTTTTCAAAGAGACTTTGAGGAAAATGATTCCAACTTGATGAATGAATGAAAGGTTTTAGCGCGCCGAAGGCGCGCAGGGACGATGTGGGATTTACAAATCCCTTGCGACCCGGTTAACCTTATTTTTTTTCCTTGGATCACACAGGCCTAGCTTTCCTATTGCCCAAAATGGAGTCTGAGGGGGTTATGCACGCGGTTAGAATACCCGGCAGTTTAAGCTGGAGTGTTAGATGGTCAATACTCTATCCCCCAACGCCTTTAAAACTATTAGAGAGCGAGGCGTTGGGGGATTGAGTATTGATCATCTAACACTCCAGCTTAAACTGCCGGTTAACCGGGTCGCAAGGGATTTGTAAATCCCACATCGTCCCTGCGCGCCTTCGGCGCGCTAAAACCTTTCATTCATTCATCAAGTTGGAATCATTTTCCTCAACTTTGAATGAATGAATGAAAGGTTTTAGCGCGCCGAAGGCGCGCAGGGACGATGTGGGATTTACAAATCCCTTGCGACCCGGTTAGCCTTATTTTATTCCCTTGGATCTTGGATCACACAGGCCTAGCCTTCCTATTGCCTCGAATGGGGTCTGAAGGGGTATGCACGCGGTTAGAATTCCTGGCAGTTTGCATTGGAGTGATAGATTGTTCCTCAACTTTGGGAGGACATGCATGGTATATATCCATATGTGTGCTGGGATGTTTTTCACAGCTCAGTACATAATTAAACTCGGTAACAAGCTGACAAATGCACTCATCTAATTAATTCTTTTCAATCTGAGATGTCCCAAGTTTGTTTTTCACAACTCAGTTTGTGTCGTCCAAACAAATTAGATGAAGCCCTATTGATTGACTTCCATTGAATTTTAATCAGTCAGTGAGTGGTTTGCTTTACTGACCCCATGAAGCCCTATTGGTTGGCTTTGATTTAAGTAAAACCAATCGGGAGCGGTTTGCTTTACTGGCTTCAGAAGTATGTGAAAATAATATGAAAAAATGGTTTGATAAAATATATTGAGACTTAAGAAATAAATGAAAAAATAACGCCAAAGATCATGATGCCTCACGAATGTTATCAGTTGGAATGAATATCCCCCGACGGAGGTTTATGACGGAAAATATTTTACACCACGTAGAAATTGTGTGTTTTACCTTCTGAACCTCTACATTGTGTGAAAGGTATGAAAAATTAAAAATAAAAATAAAAATAATAATTTAAATAAATGAATCAACCAAATAAATAAATAAATAAATAAAAATTAATAAAAAAATTTAAAAATAATCAATAAATAAATATATAAATAAATAAATAATAATTTTATTTAGGAAATACATACACATGATTGAAATTAGAACCTATTTTGTTTTGGGGCATATATGAACTCTGGCACTCGCCTGTGTGTGTTTGAGGTTAAAAAATCGCACTGGCACAGACATTTCCTACTGAAACGTTTTTTTTCTTTTAATATGCCGCCGAAAAATTGTTTTCATTTACTGAACCCTGATGGGTTTCAAACATGACAAAAAATTACATAAAATTGATTTAAACTAAGTGATGAGCTTAGGAACTGGTTAAACTGACTGGCAAAAATTGATGTTATTCATTGATGGGCTCTAATTTAGTCCTTACAAGGATGTTACGCAAGCTTTTGTTTTTCAAGGACAAACAATGGGGTACCTCGGTATGTAGGGTAGACAAGACTCTGTGTGTGTGTGTGTGTGTGTGTCTGTGTGTGTGTGTGTGTGTGTGTGTGTGTGTGTGTGTGTGTGTGTGTGTGTGTGTGTGTGTGTGTGTGTGTGTGTGTGTGTGTGTGTGTGTGTGTGTTTGTGTGCATACGTGCGTAGGCGTGTGCTTGCGTACGTGCGTGATTGCTCATATTGGTTTGGGCGCAAGTGTCCGTGACTACACGGAGGAATTTGAGTGCATGTCTTTTAACATCTGGTTTCTCTACTTGTCTTATACGTAGAACTATGTCTTTTAAAGGGTATTCCCGTCATTCTGTGACTTCTTGTTCCCGCACATACATCTTTGCATAAGTGCGTTCTCGCAAAGGCTTGACTTCTTTTCTAAATTTTACTTGATTTTGAACTATGGCCAATAATATCCCATTTGATGAGATTCGGAATTCTGAGGCTTATGATTTCATATCCAAGTACAACACTTCACTGGGTATTGATGTTAGTGTCACTGACCCACGATACACTATTGACAATTCAAGCTGTAAGTACTATAAACCAATATATTTTAGCAAGCAAATACCAGAAAAAACTAAGTCATTCTCTCTTTTCAATTTGAACTGCCGAAGTTTGAATTCTAACGTTCAGAATATTCAAAATATTTTATGTAACATGTTCACTAGGAAAAATATATTTGATGTCGTGGGATTTACTGAAATATTTGATGTCAAAAAAGCTATATGTTTTGAACTCGAAGGCTATCACCCTTCAATTCATCAAACACGACCAACGGATGATGATGGCAGAGGGGGTGTTTGATTATTTATTAATGACAACATTAGCTTCAAACAACGAAGTGATTTGTCAATCTTCATACCTCACGCATTTGAATCTCTTTTCATCGAAACAACCTCTAAAAATGCATTATTGGAATCAATTATAGACCCAACACCGCACCAAAAGCTGACCTTGACCTTTTTTGTTCACATTGTCCGAACTATTGAATAACATCAGCCTGGAGAATGGAGAATGAAAAATCTACCTTATGGGCGATTTCTACATTGATCTACTCAATTTCCCTCACAACAAAACTGAACTTTTTATCGACTCCATATTCAGCTCATATGTTTTTACTATCTCGTCATACGCTCCAGATTCCAAACTGATCGAAGTCTGTTTGCTCCAGAAGTTATTCAGAACAATAAAATATATGGAAGTTTGTCTTCGATGACGTCCAACTTCCCCCATTGCTGTGAGTGAAATAACACATGGTGCCAATTTTCGCGGATATAGTCCCCCGACAGCGAATGGCAATGTAAACGCAGAATATTTTTAGAAAATTGTCCCGGACGAAAATTACGCTCTATTATAGTACATAACCATATTATAATACCCGACTTAATCCGATCATGTAAATGGCATACAAATCCCTCCTGCAACAGAAACGTACTCAGAGATGGTTTCGAAAGTTAGCAAAAATATACTTTTGTATTTTTTTCAGTGGGATTATGTTTGCAAGGACAGAGCTACAGGACAGCTTCCACAATCACTGACAATGGCTGGTCAAGGACTGGGAGCCCTCCTTGTATTGTCAGCAGATCACATTGGAAGGAAGAATACACTGGTGTTGGGACTAGTCTCTCTTTTCGTAGTGACTTTTTCTACCGCATTTGTTGAGAGTTTCTGGTTGTTTGCATTTTTACGATTTTTAACAGGCGCGGCACAACAGGTAAAAGCAAAACATTAGTGTTACTTCACTTTTGCCGGGAGCATATAAGTTGTTAAATTTGTCGCAGTTTTCAGATGTACATAGTGCAAGCCAATTTTTTTAAGTTGATAGTTGTATTGTCCGATAAGATTCACATCAAAGGCTTACAACAAAATAGCACCTTTATAGTGCCCATTCATCTCCGAGTCTAGTTAACAATTTTCTCATTTCTGCAGGTTGAGACAAATCTTTTAGTGAAAATGGCTCCTACTTCACTCTCTGAATTTTATGAAAATACCTGTTTGTAGTAAAGCATGTATAACATTTTTCAGCCAACCTATTTGAAAATAATAATGTTTACCACGTAAAACGACGAACCGAAGTACGTAGCTCCTAGTTGAGAGAATGGTTTTGAATAAAGGATGTGTCCTTCCATAACTGGAAGATATACTTTCTTTCGAAACACGCGCATTATATAACATATCTATAACATAACGCGCCCATTGCATACAAAATTGAATGACAACCCTCGTCGGTTCAACTGCCGGCGAAGGCCGTCGTTCAAGTTTGCATTAATTGGGCGCAATAACATGCATAGACGTTATTATAATTCGTACGACTGTCAATGTGAGATGGACAAGAATAACGTACACACATCTGTGTCCTTGTATTAGAAAGAGCCCATCATTTTCAGAGTTTTAATTGAAGTTCCAACAATGGTACAGCCAAAGTTACCCAACCTCGCTAAAACACACGATCCTGTAGTAACTGTGTATGCCACATCTGCCAGCAGATATACAGAGCGATTGCTTTTCCTGACCATTAATATCAGCTGTCAGGAAAACATATTTAGCAATTCATTTAACGAAGGCGCCAAATCCGACCATTCGACCAAATAGCGAATTGCGACGTTAATCAGAACAAAACGTAAGCGGAACAGTAAACAAACTTTGAAAGGGTCTTGATTTCATAATGTCGTTTCTGTTTTTATAAAATGGGACTGTGGTTGCCAAAACACTTTTCATGTTTACTTTGATCCAAAGTTAAATGTGCAGTTGGAAAATGTCGAACTACAAAGGACTCCAGAGTTCCAAGCAAAACTGTTGTTGGATATATTTATGTTTTCGTTATAGAAACTAGGCACACGCGGGGAGATGTCGATACTTTCGCTTAAGAGTCTTTTTCTATCTCGGAAAGTTTTATTCGCAGCCAATGAATTCTTCACCTTTGAACCAAGTCCATTTAACCCGGATTGGCAACACTTGTAAATATTTTTGGGGAAGTTAGCCGAACTTTCGACAGCCAAGGTCATTTCGAGTCGAACAGTTTACGGGTTGAGGAAGCTGGAGTATCCAGGGAGAACCACGCGAGCCATTGCCTTCCAGTACGCCTTAGCACACAGCGACATCGTGCCCTACGTGGGAAAACGGGATTAAGTGCCTTGCCCAGGGGCACGCTAGAGTTAACCAAGGTGGGAATCAAACAGTCACCTTTCGTAACCAGTGTGTCACCGTGCCCACTTGCACCTGTCTGACTGGCGGTCTGTTTCTGTTTAATGGACATTTTTCCATCACAGTTCTGAGCCAAGCTCTCATTCTAATACCCGGCCATGCACATTACTCCTTTCAGTTTGAAGCTGGAATCATTTATGGCCTCATACAGGTGCCTCGAAGACAGTGTTCGATGTATACTTTCGATCAGTTTGCATTACGCCACGTCATGTCACGCATCAAAAGCGAAACGCGAAATTTGATATTCTTTGACAACATTATTGGTGTACTATATACCACGGTTGCGCTTTGTGCTAAGGTGTACAGCACATCGATGGTGCATTATCTGCAACCAATACTAATCCCGCTTGGGAACATAAGTTTAAAATCAAACTCAGGCTTAAGTCTGCACTCCAGATCTTGGGTCATCAAACAGACCAACACAATAGAAGGTATTGGCGGTTAAGTTAATCTATCTTGCATTTGAGGGGAGGCTCAGTCACAAGGTATTTGGTTTGTTTTGGCGGACTACTATTCCTAGAAATGGTAGACCTAGGACTATAATTCCGCGGAATAATAGTCCAGAGGGACTAATTTTCCTACGGACTATCATTCCTGTCACACCGGCGTACAACTGTCATAGTTTATTATTCTAATACAATTACAATAAATCTCGAAATATGATTGGTTAATCAATAAAGTTTGCGACAGTAAAATCGGCGTAACCTGTCAGAAAGTTTGTGTTTTCAAAAACTATTTCAGGAAAGTCAAGATGTATTCATGGGCGTTCTATTTTCGTTCCATTTAGAGTCATTGACTACCGTATCTAAGATAAACAAACGATGTGAACGCATTGTCTTTCTGCAAAAAAAAACGTTTTCTATCTTTCTTATAATTAACTGTAATTCTAATACAATTACTATAAATCGCAAAATTTGATTGGTTAATCAATAAAATTTGCGACAGTAAAATCGGCGTAACCTGTCGGAAAGCTTGTGTTTTAAAAACCTATTTCAGGAAAGTCAAGATGTATTCATGGGCGTTCTATTTTCGTTCCATTTAGAGTCATTGACTAGACTTCCGTATCGAAGTTAAACAAACGCTGTGAACGCGTTGACGTTGTGTAAAAAAACATTTTCTATCTATCTTGTAATTAACTGTAATTAATATGGATGATGTTGGAAAGTTTAATATTAATGTGGAAGAGGTTTGGCAGAGACTGCTGAGTTATGAAATGAGAGTTGAAAAAAACTGTTTCCGACAGGTTTAACGGCAACGTGTGAAACCAGTCAGTGATATTATAATATAATTTATAAATAACAATTTTTCGTACGATGAAGGATTTATGGACGTTATGTGCGAAACAGAAAACCAAAATTCTGACAACTGGCAATAATAGTTTTAATTGTTCAAGGCCAAATATTTCTGATCGATCCGCTAGCGATGTTATAACATCGACTTCAAGTGTAAGCGGTCCTTTCATTTTCTAATTTGTCACCTGCCTTCGGGGCACCAGCATGTACATCAACGGAAACGCGTTCACCACTGAGAGAGGTGAACTATTCGTTCTGCAACAGTTATGTCAATACCAGTAGCCAATTCCACAAGACATCACTTCCCAGAAACAGTTTGAAATGAACAACTGTTCTGTAACCATAAGTAATTATTACGGTTAAACAATGGCTTCCAATCAAAGATCTCAAAACAAATTTTACTTTAAGTTTAATGGTAAATCCTCGAGTGTTTTCCGACTCACAAGGTGAGCTCTAGACTTTGAACAGGGAAAGCAGCCGGCGCATTTTGTTTTCAGATTGTCACAAACATTTAAACATGATAAATGTTGTCAGTACAAATACAAATATATTCTGTTACTGGTGATAAAAAACGTTCGGAACTATTTGGATAGTGTCAACGTAAAATATATTTCGTGATTTGGTTCGGAACTCCAAATTGACGTCACAAAGACTGTATTTTTAGATTTAAATTGTTGTCTTCAACAAGGCGTTGTTTTATAGTTGGGAGATCAAATACTATCTCCGTTTTCAGTCGAATCATATTAGAATGGGGATAACTATGTTGTATTTGATTGTTTGGGGCCGTAAACGATGGTTTTACTGTCGCAAATATCCGTTTTACCGGCTCAGCTAACGCGTCGCCGTCAAAAATAAATTTGCGACAGTAAAACCGGATAGATTTCCCCAGAATCCTCGTTTAATTCATAGAATTGCCACAGACAACCCCAACAAGTTGTTTTACTAGTTCAAATTTCCCACTAAATCCTCGGTTTCTATTTGTTGTCCCCTAGAGCCCTTTTGAGGACCGCCATACTTTTGGCTTATAATATTTTTTGGATTCCATAATGTTTTTTCTCCAATAAATTGTATAAGAGTGGCACGTAGTGCTATAGAACAAATTTCTTTGGTCATTACTCAGAATCCTTTGCTTCTACCTCTAGGGTTTATAAGAGTATTTTCTAACCATTATTCAAATTACAACTAGGGCTCGAATGTGTACATGGATGCCACGAAGCTAACTTCAAGTTCCACGATATGCTCGTTTGAGGATCCACCCATATAAGAGAATCAATTTTTGTTGTATGTGGTCTAATGTACCATCCCTCATATTCTCATTTCAGTATTTGTGGATACCTTTTGAGGATACCTTTGGTATTGTACTACTCATTGATAACAACACAAGTTTTTTTTTTATTTTAATTTCTTTTATTCAATAAAAACATACAACGTTTTACGGAATCTTCTATGGTATGTAATTTGTCAGATATTCATAAACAGTCTTTCTGTAGAGTACGACATCTTCTCGGTGGTTTACAACAGTCTTTGCACAGGCACAAATGGTTACATGGCCGCGGAGCGACATTCGCTTCAGCTAATAAACGTTTTTACCACGACCACGTCTCTTCAGTAGGTGTTCGATTTTGTAAATAGTTTTGTGAGCAACTCGCTGAAGCTCTTCAGTGTAGAACGACCCTGTCAATATTCCCCCATTATCATCTTGTAAAACATATGTGACCTTTTTTGACAGTTGCCACCGTCAATAATTCTTCGGTCCAATTGGGTAAATAATCTTTTTCAAAAGTTTTCTTTAACTTTACTTATTCTCACTTTGTATTTTGGAGTCTTGTGTTTTATGGGTTTGCCATAAAGTTTTTGCCAAACCTCTTCTTGATTTTCAAAAGTTCCCGGCAATTGGGGCCATACCGATACTACGATGATGCGAATGATTATATGATTTCACCAACTTTTGACGTGGAAAAATTAGTGTATCGTTCTTGGTAAAATATTTCCACATTTTGGTTTTCAAAGTTCTATTGAGTCTTTCTACTATGGAACAGTTTGTTTCCGCATTTTGGGTTGTGAAAAATTCTACTCCGTGTTGTTTGAGAAAATTCTTAAATTGTCTCTTTAAAATTCTTTGCCTTGATCAGTTTGTAATTTTATTGGTTTACGACCTTGTTTAAATATCTTAGTAAAAGCTTTAACGATGGAGTCACCAAGTTTGTTTTGGGGAGATATGACCCAAGCATATTTACTAAACACATCTATGCATGTCAACAAAAAATGTGTGTTTTTGTTGAATTTACTGATATTTGCTGAATCTACCAAGTCAGCCTGCCATTGTGCATCGATACTACTAACTATCACTTTCCTTCTAGGAAATGTATGACGAACCGGTTTGTGGAAGACTGTATGTGTCTTGAGTCTCTAACCATTTCACAACCTGTTTAGTCTTTTTCTTGGACGCTCTTACGAAGAGCGTCTATACCACCAAAACTTCCAGGAGCTTCAGAATCATAGTATAATGCTTCCATGACTGCCTTTTTCATGTATCAACTCTATTTATACCATTCTTCACTCCACTTTTGCGTTTTTATTTTCTTTCGTTCTTTTGCTTCTGACTTTGTCTGGACCTGTTTCATAAAATCCCAACGTTCTTTGTAACCAATAAATTTTTGGGGTATGTTACTATCTCTCAAGGCTTCGGCCATCACTTCCAATCCCTTAGGTTGGAAAGAATCTTCTGAGTAAATCGTTTAGGTGATCTGCTACATTCGACCCTACCACCGTTTGATCTTTGTGAACTAGTTCACCCTTCTCATTCCAAGATATACTTGGGTCATTTCTAATACGATTCAACAATAAGTTTGCCTTTCTCTTCATAGGCTTAGGTACAGAATCGAGAGTGCCTTGGTCTTTATTATCTTTCTTAAGTTCGACTTTAATAGGACGTGGAGCCACTACCTTTTGTTGAAATGTCAAGTATCTTTGCAAGACTTGATTATAATGTGTCATCTTTTCATCAGCTGAAAGAAAATGGTCATCGAGAATACCTCTCATTTCTCGATCCAATGATGAAACAGCCAGCTCATTCGGTTGTCTTGGAGTCTCTTGTAGACGTTCCAATAACCTTGGTTCTACTAATGCCATCTTCTTTGCATATTCCATCATCTTCCAAAACAGCACCCAATAGTACAGGAGGTAGTATTTCCCCCAAGAATCCCCCTTTCTGCAAGATTTGTCTCCTCTTTTTGTCAGAGGTACCTTTATTTGCCACGGCCCTCACTAGTTGTTTCTGACGAACAAGTTTGGTTCTCTGAGCTTTGGTCAGAGGTACTGCCCCTTTCAAGATATTCGAGGCACAGTCACACAAACAAGTAATCAATTCTTTGTCTGCATGTTTTAGTATTGATTTAACGAGAGTGGGTTCCGATTTAGTAAGAAGCTTGAGAAGAGCGATGTAGAGCTTGAGACGGTCATACATAGTTCTGACTTGAGGCAGACTTGTTGCTCCCCTTTAATACTTTTCGGGGGTACACATACTGGGTTTCCCCTGAAAAAATTTGACTTCTTAATCTCATATGTTCAGGAGTATCTTGTTTGAGATCGATTAAAAGGTAACCATATGGTGTCGAAGTAGTATCTTCAAAACCTTCCCTCAGAAACTTGGAATGACCCGGATACATCTGTGCTGCCAAATGTGTGATCTGAGGACGATCCCTAGGGTTTTTAAACCAGATCATGTAATGACTATTGAGAGCTACAGTCCTTTGGACTTTATTTTTGTCGAATAAATTTTGAACAATATACATCACATTAAACTTATGGTGATGACTACCTTTAGTAAATAATCTACACACTCGAACAACTGCATCGAGCATCAGATCATCCAATATGAATAAACTATCAGATTTTAATTCTTGAGGGAGACCCTCTGCAAATTCTATTTGGGATAAAGTATTGTATAATGGTTGCCATTTACTGTAACACCGAACGATGTGACTTGGAATAGGTGAAATAATATCTTGAATGTTGTGAATAACTCGATTTACAAAGGATGATTTACCACTACCCGTGGGACCACACAATTAACAAGTAAATGGATGCTTCCAACGAGGATCCATCTTTGTTGTTCTATGTTGATACCACTCCCCTTTTTAGACCTTTGGGGAGCAGTTGCCACTGAACGTTGGTGCTGCTTCCCCCATTTTATACATTTTGGGGAGGAGTGAGCACTGAACGTGGGTGCTGCTTCCCACTTTTATACCTTTTGGGAAGGTGGTCTTTTTGACAACCCTCCAAACATATACACTGCATTGGTGGCCCTCTCACTTACTGGCTGGGGACAGGTTAAGTTTGTCTGATATTTGTCAAGAAGATAAACATCAAATAACTTGAGCGTCATTACCACCTTTTTTTTTTTTCTTCTTCTTTTTTTAACTTTTTTTTTTTTTTATTAAAACAAAACATTTACTTCTTCAGACTGAGTGGTTTCTTGAAGGTCATGCATTCAATCACCAAATCCATAATACAACATCTCTGTTCATTTTTGAGAGGTTTCTCGAACATATCTTCATACTTTTTCTGTACTGGCGGGGGATTCATTCCAGACGTATTATGGTGCCACAGTACATGGACATCATTCTTGTTAACTCTTTCAAATGCTTCATTAAAACATGTTATAATCTTCTCTTCTTCAGACATCATGGGGCATACATTATGCTGAATCTGACTTTGATGATCGACTGTACATCCGTACATCCGTAGCATTTTTCTTTCACTACGCATCAATATTCTCTTCAACATAATGAGCATATGCCAAACAAAGTTCATGTTACAAGCGAACTTGAGTTCACTAGCAATTTCATCAACGATCAATGGTAATGGTTTGGTTATTCTCACTGTGGTCTTCTTCTTCTTCAAAGGTGGTTCCCTTGGGTTTTTGAAGTCATCAGAAGGTACTGGTGTATTTTCTTGAGGTTTAGTATCTTCAATTAAAGCTGTTTGTTGGGTGTTGATGGCTGCATCTATTTCTTCTATTTGGGACTTTAGAGTGATCCATTCTTCTAAAGATAGTGCAAAGCCAGTCTTCATTGGATAAGGTTTTTGGTCTTTACCCTCAAAGTATCTTCGAACATGTATCTTCAGTTCACCCTGGTACTGGGTGACATTAGTGTAAGTCTGCTTGCTACTAAGTTGGAACATCCTCTCTGGTCAATGGTTAGAACGTGAATGGTGCCAAGTCCATTCTTCGTCTAATGTTATATATCTTTGACTGACGTGTTTGAAAACACCACCACAGTTCAGCAAATTTTGGTCGACTTTTTGATTCTTGGTTGGGGTTTGTGTTTGTTTCCTATAGGATTATAGGTTAAAGTTGGAAAAATTAGAAAATTAGTACAGTAAGTAATGAGAAAGAAACACACTAGGAATACATCAATCTGATTCGTTGATTAACTTCGATCTGATTGGTCAGTTTGGCGATCAAACTGCAATCTTGATCCTTAAACTGTAGGACATGGCCCTCTGCATTTTTATACTGACTTGGGACAGGTCAAGCTACAAACCTCTGTCCAATGGAAATAAGTCAAATAGCTCGAGTGCATTCCCACCCCCTACAGTTCGTACTCTTTTCTATTTCAATCTGATATCCTGTAAGAAGTGTCCCTCTGCATTTTGTACTGAACTTGGGACAGGTCACGTTTGTCTGATATTTGTCAAGAAGATAAACATCAAACAACTTGAGAGCATTACCACCCCACAACAGTATTTTTTTTTTTTCAATTTTTCTAATTTTTTAAATTTTTAAATTTTTTGTTTTTATTTTTTTTTTTTTTTTGGTTTTTTAAATTTTCTATAAAAAAGTAGATGGCAATTTATTCTTTGTTCAACAGAGAACGATGATGATGAATTGCCAACATGAATTACTCCATTGGTAGGGATAACCTAAATATTTTTTTGTTAACTAAATATAATTGGGTGTCATCTGGTTCCAATGGGGTAACCTAAGAAATACCAGGAGTCAACATTATAAACTAAACATAAATGTTTGAGTATTTTGAAAATATATATAATCGGATATCATCCGGTTCCAATGGGGGTAACCTAAGCATACCAGGAATCAATATTGTAAACTAAACATAAATTTTTTGAGTATTGGGAAAATAAATATAATTGGGTGTCATCCGGTTTCAATAGGGGTAACCTAAGGGATACCAGGAATCAACATTGTAAACAAAACATAACTTTTGAGTACTGGTTATAATTAGTTTACACCAGGAGTGTACAACATGAATGATATTTGTTGAAGAACAAATTTCCTTCCATAAACTATTTACAAACATGTACAAGTAATTACTTTCACTCACCCCCATGAGAAAAAAAAGCGAAAATTTTCTTCTTGGATAACCATCTCTGTAAATATAAAAATAATATTGATTGGGATAATTTGAATATAAGAATTATGCTTACCTCTGGATTTCTGTAAAGATTGTGGAAGAATATTCACTTGTTGTTGAGAAAGAAATTAAATTGTCAATGGTAAAGTCGATACACCGTCATCTTGAACTAGTCATTTTGGATAAAAGTAAGATAAGCCGTCTTTCGTCTGTATGTAAGTGAACATGTCATTTCCATTAAGTTTAAAGCCTTTATTTTTTCCTGTTCCTGTTTGTTTGTTTTTGATTACTTTTAAATATTTCCTTTGGTAAATCATTTTATCTGTTATTTATTCCTTTACAACTCTGTTTGGTTAGCCGAAATAATAGTAAGTTTAGCTACACAATCCAATAACCCCTTCTACCTCCCATTCAATTTTAAAAAGACCCGGGGTTCTTTTATCAAAAGCTTTCCTGTCCCTGCAGCATTGAGATGGCATCCAGTTATCTCCCCTTAATTTAGTTTTTACATAATCTTCCATATGGGCATCACAGGCTTCTGAGGGTAACCATTTATGGGCTTGGTGATAGAATGATTCTTTTTCCTCTGGGCTGACTACTTCTTCAAGGGAAGATCCAGAAAGGGCTATGTATAAGCTGTCCGTGTCCGATTCACAAAGTTCAAAATTCCTACGATCAACAAAAACATCCAAAAGACCATAGTAGAACTGGAGCATACATAACTTGGCATACTGATACACGAAAAAACCAATGTGGTGGGGCAAGTCAAGTTTGATTCTGCTTTTATTCATTTCAATTTCATTAAGTTCTTCAGTGAGGGTGTTCAATTTCCGAAAGGCCAGATTATTGATGAGGTTGGACACATTATCTTCATCACAATACACTACATGCCTATGTTTTGCCTTATTAGTGACTGTCTTTCCATAGCCTGAAATACCTAAAAACTTCATCGTGTCAGCTACGATGACTTTACTTAGGTCAGAGTCCCCTTCCTGTCGGGCCTGTTACACTTGATCACCAAATGTTTGGAAGCACGCCTTGGGCTGGTACTGGATGACTTGATACATCCGACTGACCACCAGTCCGTTCTCCAAATACCATAGCAATAATGGTGTAGCCTGCAAGAATTTTTCGCTAAAGTAGCTACCAACGAGACTACGGCGGGGTTGGTGCATAATGTTGTTGGCTTCAGCGTAAGCCTTCTTATGTGGCTCGATATCTTCCCTAGAACTATTTGTATTTTTGAAGATTGGTGTCATTTCTTCAAAATAGGTGTTCATTTGGTTGGGTACAGAAATGTCACACTCCACTATGCCAAAGATATTGCCTGTGCGGATCTTCTCTAGAAGTTCGCTGGATGTCATCGAACCATCCACCGCAGTCCCAAACTTTTCCCGGCGAAAGGTCTTTAAGGCTGCATCAGGCGTCTTCTGCTGATGCCACTCACATTCCCAGATTTCTATTACATCATACCCAAGGCTCTGTATGTAATGGGTGGTTCCCATCGTGTTTTTCCTGAGCTCAGACATGGACTTCCCCCGTACTGCATTGTGATTGGCCATTGTACCGTCCTTCATATTCAAATAACATTCATGACCGTGCCAGAAAAACATCCGTGAAACCGATAAACAGTTTTGGTGTCTTTACACCAACCATCTACGGGCACTTGACGTCCACCAATCTTCTTTTCTGTATCGTTGTATTCGTGTCGGATATGGACACCGTCCCTGGTAGACATAATATTTCAGCCACTGATGGGCCATCCTCCCGTACTATTGGGAATACTCTGGTTTAAAGCCCGTCTCTTCCTTGCGTCTAATGTAGCAACCTGTTGTCATTTCCTGCATTAATGACTTAATGATAAGTACAAGGCGTTGGCATCGTAACCTACAACACCACCACATCCCTTTGCTACTGCGCCATACTTAAATTCTCTTATGCTGGTAATATTCTTCTCGTGATAACGATTGAATATGATAGAAGGCCCCCTACAATGTTATCCTTGATGAGATGATGAAGAGCCTTGTTCTTCTCGTTGAAGTTCTCGAAGGATATACCTTCGTCGACGGTACTAAACAAATATTTTAGCGTCAGTCCTGGAACGCTAATGCCATCCTTAAACATATTGATCCCCTTTTCCAAGTAAAATTGTGATTGTTTCTCAATAGCCTCTAGGATGGCTGGACATCTCTATTATTGTACCAAATCAGGGAGTCCCTAAATGTCCTCATCCCATTTTCCCCCCAAACTTGCTGGCAGTAAGCATATTCTTCTTCAGAAATGTTTTCATTTTTTAAAGAGCTATAAAAGGAAACATGGGGAGGTAATTCGGTAGTGTCCAATTTATCAATACAGTCAATCCATTCATAGGGAAAAAATCTTTTAGTAATGGAACACTCAAAAGCCTTGAGAAATTTATCAAAACTAAATCCAGGGTGTAAGTAATTGCAAATATCGAAAATTTCAAATGATCTGTTTTCAAAACCATGAAGTTGTTACTCTTTTTAACAACAAAAGACAGTGGGTCATACTTTTTCAGATACTTCATCAATTCTCATTTAATCACGTTCACATCATATTTTCAGAATTAAAACCTAAGACGGGCCTTTCCTTCATGTAATGATCAAATTCTGCAGCTAATTTTTCAAATGGGTGGGGTTGAGAATCATCTGTACTTTCCTGTGCGAAAGCATCTTGAATCATTTGCCTGAGGGATAATATAGTGGCCATGTGAATCTCGTGCATGAGTGAGTAACTTTTCTGATAAATTTCCATTAAAAAATTCATTATATTTTCAACCAATGTCTGTGTGTCACCATCCGTAATAAAACATTTGGGATTATCAAAACCGGGGACATGACTACATGCACTAACACTGAGGGGTTTGTGTTGAGCTTCCCAGACAAGAGTATCAGTTGAAGTGGGGAGAGAAGTTTTATCAAAATAACATTCGAAATCAAGTGTAGCCCTATAGGGATATGACCGTAAGTGTTCTGGAAAAACAATACCTTCTTCATGTAACTTTTCAAAAATGGTCTTTTGGGTGTCATACATATCACGAACATACTTATAAGACACATCATCAGTACAAGAGAACTCATGGCGATTCAGTTCAAATCCTTTTTTTCCACGATTTACCACATTTACGACAAGCAGGGGATTTACAATATTGATTAATGTCAGTGATGTAACTAAAATGGTTCTCATACAGATTGACATACATGGTATTCTCCAAATTTCTATTAGACCGGTATGTACAATTTTAGCCAAGACTTCATCATCTTCCAGTAAGAGTTCAAATACTTCTATATTCACTTCAAATACTTTTTCTACTTTGGGACGTTCATCTAATTTCACAACAGGAAAGTTATCGTTTGGATCCTTTGTGTATTTACTATACAGGGTCTGAGTTGTAGTATTCAAAGAATGGCGCTCACTTCCTCTCCAGAGGGCTAAACACCGGAATAAACAGAGATTGTCATTATAATCGTTCTGATCACTGACAAGGGCAACAATCGAACGATTTTCCAAGATATACTTTGGAAAATTTTCAGGAACCCCACCAATTGGATGATTTTTAATCTTGTTTACATAAAAGTTACATTGGTCAATTGATGGGCAATCCATTTAGAGTTGGGTCTTTGCTGCCTAGCCCATTCCAAAATGTCTTCCTGTTCAAAGTCTTTAAGGAAATTCCCCAAATCTACAGCATTTTCAATAAGGGGTGGCTTATCAAGAACCCGGGCATTATTTTGTGAAGGATGATAAAATCTTAGTTCTTCTGTTTCATTATTACGTAAAATGAAGCCGCAGCTTAAATCAATTTTGAATTTATTGTTTTGAGATTGAAAGATTGTTTTATTTAATTCATTGTTCATGGTAGATACATATGTTGTGTCTAGTCTATAATCAAAAATGTCCTGTATTTTCCTATTGGTTATGTGATGGATCCGAATGTGTGTTCCAATTCCTACGATAAATTTCCGAAATTTAATCACCTGTTTTTGCCAAAAAGTCCTGATCAAAATCAATGGGGTCAATGTCCAAAACAGTACGGTTTTTTTCAGGGTTCTTGCCGGTCGTTCAGAATTCCGTTTCTTCAGAAAGCTAACAGGGAGATGGGCGGTGTTTGTATGCCTATTAAGATGCAATATTTGTTTAAATTCCTGTCCACATTCCAAACATGTATATTAATCTAAGCAGGTTTTTTTTTTTATGGTTGTCCAAATCTTCTTTCCTAGAATATATTTCATAGCAGTTGTTATAGTCAAATGTCTTACATTGTCCATGAGCTCTCCTATATGTCTATTCCTGATGCAGATATCCGTGAATATTTTCCCACAATCCTCGCATGAAAATCCAGAAATCTCCATAATCCTTAGAATAATGAATGCACAAAAATAGCTCATACACAAAACAATTGAATAATCTGAGTACATAGAGATGATCCTTTTCCGTCAAGAGATGAAAATATAATGAAGCCGACGCCACAACGTCGCTGAATTTATTTATACCTGACGGACGTTTTTGAAAACGTCATGACCGCACAGCGTTTTTTTTATCGAAATTTTTATTCTTGATTGAGGTTTATGTTTATTTCCTATAGGATTATAGGTTAAAGTTGGGAAAATTAGTATAGAAAGTAATGGGAAAGAAACACAATAGGAATACTTTAATCTGATTCGTCGATAATTCTGTTATATCATTGATCAGTTTGGGGATCCAAAAAGAAATCTTGATCGTCACATTAAAAAAATAAAGATAATGAACTTATTAAAACACTGATGGGGGTCATTTAAGGATGTTACTAAAAATAGGAAGGAATTTATATAAAAAAAATTGAGAATTCTGGGTAATGACCAAGTAATTTGTCCTATAGCACTACGTGCTACTCTTATACAATTTATTGGAGAAAAAAAACATTATGGAATCTAAATGAAAGGTTTCTGGGAGAACATTACTCTAGTCCAAAGGAATGTATCCACGCCCCCCCCCCCCCCTCCTCGGTACTATAGCACTACTATTATAAGCCAAAAGTATGGCGGTATTCAAAAGGGTTCTAGGGGACAACAAATAGAAACTGAGAATTTAGTGGGAAATTCGAACTAGTAAAACAACTTGTTGGGCTGTTTGTGGTAATTCTATGAATTAAACGAGGATTCTTGGGCAAAATCTAAGCCTGAAAATTACTCCTATTTGATCAAACGCACCCCATGTGCTCCGTGGTACTATAGCACTACATGCTTAGCCAATAAAATGGGGGAACAAACTCAACTTTGGTGATTTGGAGGGATTGTCAGGTTTTTTGTGGTAATTCTACGAATCGGAAAATTACTCCTGTTTAATCGAACATACCCTCCGAACATACCCCTGTCCTATTAGAAGGTCTTGGATAACATAGCAACCACATGCTACCATAGAAACCAAGATGGCGGCCTACAGTATACAAAATGGATGACGGAAACACGTATCACCCTAACAACACGTGCTGCACATGCGCACTCACACCATGCATCACCATGGAGATGATGTCACAAGAGAGACGCTCACACGAGTTACCCAATAGTACTATTTTTGCACCCTACGTAATGTGGAATGTTGGGGTATTCTTGGTAAAATTACCCTCGCATTCTACATCATTGGGGGTTATAAAAATATTTAAAGCCAAAAGGACAATAACACTACCAAAAATGAATTCGGCTGATCTCAAAATCACAGGTGAACAGGCGCACGTGCTGGTTAATCTCTTGGTCAAGATTTAAAAATATTGACCGAACAAGCATGAACAAAATGGTATAGACTGCAAAAATACTCAAGTCAAAGATTATGTCCAACCGATCTCAAAATAAACAGGTCATAGTTTCCAATCTGGTTAATACAGTGTTTACCTTAGCACGTGTCCAGGTCAGAGTCAGTCGATAGCATTCATATATATGTCCAATACATCAATATTATTTTTAAATATATTATTTTTCATCTAATAATATCTATCCAAAATTATGACTTTAAAAAAATATGTACTAATCGACGTAAACATTATTAATTCATTTATTAATATGCTCATTATTATAATCAACCCTAATTACACTCATTAGTTACATTAATTACATTAATTATGCAACAGTCATTAATTAAAATTAATTATGCAACAGTTATTAATTAAAGTGATTAAAAAAATATCCATTAATGAAGTGACGTCATGTTAATTACTTTACGTAACATTTTAATTAATGACATCATCCCCTGTCCCCAGCCACTGTCCTTGGTCTTCGGCAGAACTGGTCATTTTGCCTCTACACTACTACTACGAGGACGTCATATGATAAGCTAGATTTCAGCAATAGGTTTTTCACGGTGTTCAGTGGTCTAATGGTTTAGCTGTTTGACTCCTGATTGCCAGGTAGTGTTGCCGATAATTCAGTTCCTGTGATTAGAAATTACAATTTTGTTGTCCTCCCTGTATATTGATATTGGACTATCCCATCTCACTGTAAGTGAACACAAAGGCGATACCATTCCAGGAAATGAGGGTTCAAAGGGCTAATGTTATTTATTAGATATTGATTTCCTTTAACCCATTTGCCCTTTATAATGCCCGGCTGATATGACTTGTTCTGAATTGATATGCCGCCGATCTCGGCGGATGTGAATCAAACCAGAGTTGTTCCCCCGATACGTAGTACTGGGCACAACCAATTTGTTTGCATCGAAACCGTTACTCGTCAAACGCAATCGAGGAAACTGGTATTATATAATAGAGGTTTGACGTGGAGTTTTTGAATGGCGAGGAACTGAAGTGAAGCAATGAGAAAACTTCGGACTTTGTAAAAAGAATGAGAAACAAAAACAGGTGTAAAACTGTAACAGATGTGAGAATATTTTGTAATTATCTGTTTGAATAATCATAAATAGGTTATTGCTTGGTTAGTTTCATATTGGCCGAGATATCAGCCTTCGACCCTCGGTCTTAGCGTGATATGAAGTTACCTCGAACTGATGTCTCAGCCGAAATGTAACTAACCAAGTAATAATCTCTAACTATTTTTAGCTGCGACCCGAAGAAAAATGATCACCCCATGAGGTACTAATGTTATTTGGGCCCGTCTTTCGTGGTGATTAAATGTTCAAAAAGGTAAATCCTCTCCCTCAGATCAGTGGATAACAATCAAGTCGATGCTACCGAGAAGTAGTATATCTTTGAGCTTCCACTGGCCCGTGTCCCATGGAATTTTCGACGCTAAACATTTTGAATGTTATATGGGGAAAGCTACCGAATAGGTTTTCTACTATTTGATTGTTGGGATATTTGTCCGTAACCTCTATCTTATCTGCATTACCTGATCATTGTCAAGTAACACTCATTATCTGTGTGACTTTTAATCGTTGCAAAACCAACACATGCATATAAATTGTAAGCAAGTATACCTCTAGTTTAATTTACGCTACCAATCATACCAACAATTATTATATGAGGATTCTAAAAAATGCGAAATTGATTTGTACTGGCATCCATTATTTTCAAAATCAATTTGTTTAAAATGATCATAAAATAACTGTTACCTTTTGCTCGATACCAAGCACTGAATACAAATACAGGTTTGCTTAAATATTTTATCGTTTGTTTAACTAACGTGAATGTCGTCGAAATATGGGTAATGAACCGAATATAAGTATCCTTAGGCTAAAGAAAATTAATCTTTTGATTTCCAGGCAGTGGCGCATTCGTTTTGTCGGCCCACGTTCGTCATATTTATTTCGGAGGCAAAATTCAAAATCTATAAAACTATCATTTTTATGTGATTTTAGCGGTATCACGTCTCGATTTGTGACGCAATATGTCGTATACATTGATACAGTATTGTTATTCTCTTCCCGAAATGAGACACGATTCTCATATGTATGTACAAAATAAATCTTTATTCAACTGATTGAGAGCTAGCCTAATTTTAGTGGTCTGAATTTGTTAATCAAAAATAGTTTTGTTACAAATTAATGGAGAGCGCCAATAGGCACTATCCAATAATTTGTAATAGAACACATTTGTATAAACAAACTATTATTTACGGTTGACTGAATACGAAACATGGGAAGGAAAATGGTGGCTTTTGCACTGGTACCCTCATTATTTTGAAAGGCCTGATTGTATTTATATTTATGTATTGGTGTTTAAGGTCACATACTTCTGCACATTGGCTAATCATGGTGATGGCCAATCAATGCATTCTATGGAAGGTGCTCCTTCAAAACCAAAACTCTTACTCGTATTTCTGGAATGCCCGCTGACTGCAGAATTAAAGTTTTCAGACAAATTTTAGATAGATGGCGATTGATATAATGCAGAACCGGCAGTCAGTGGGTATTTTCTATAACAGTCTTAACTCAAGGAGACGAGTCCATATCCATCAATGTTTTGCCACTATCCACCTCAGATCCCTTCCACTTATATGTTATTGCTCACTCACTGCAATTCTTACTATGATGTGGATTATCATCCTTTGTGGTGATGCCCATCCAAACCCAGGTCCTGATCATACTGGTGCACTTAATACCAACTTGAGTACAATCTCAATTATGAATTATAATATTCGTAGCATTCGTCACAAACTGTCTAAGCTAGTAGATGATATCGATGACTTTGACATTATCTGCTTTACGGAAACCCATTTGGATAATGATTTCAGTATTTGTAATATATTAATTCCAAATTATTCTATCCCGATTACACATAACCGTAACCAGCATGGTGGGGGTATAGCGGTGTATTTCGCTGACCACCTCACTTATAAACACATCGAACATCTATCATTCGACGATGATATTCTATGGTTTGAAGTAGGCAACAAACAAAAATTCATCCTTTGCGTCACATACAGATCCGAGAGAGAATCGTGTGACAATTATTGGTCTAAGTTACAGGAAAAAATTGAAATAGCTTTGGAAATAAATCCAGCAGTGGTAATCACTGGCGATATAAATTCTGACCTACTCGTGGAATGGGGAACTCTGCAGTCTCTTATAACACATTCAACTTGAAAAATGTTATAATTGAGCCCACACGAATAGGAAACACGTCACGAACCCTGCTTGACTCTGTAATTATTAGCGACACAGTTACAGTCGCTCACTCAGTCACTCTAGAGCTTGGTCTATCTGATCACCTTGCAGCATACGCCCATATAACCGGCGCCCATCCTAACCAGTCTACCATAACTCGGGAGGTCTGGAATTACAGAAAAGCAGATTTTATAAAAATGACTGCCCTCATTGATGAAACAGATTGGGAGAAGCTAATATGCAGTGAGGCAGACATCAATGATGCCTTGTCAAATTTCGTTTCCACTTTCTTGGAAATTGCGGAAAAATGTATTCCACACACAAAAGTTATAATCAGGAAGTCTGATAAACCTTGGTTTGATAGCGCTATCAGAAGCACTAATCGTCTTCGCAATCGACTACGTAAATTAGCAATAAAAAGTAACAACCCAAACACATGGACGAAGTATAAAACAGCCAGAAACAAAGTCAACAATATGAAGAAATTTGCCAGGGCACAGTACTTGGAAAAGATCGACGATTCAATATTCGAAAAAAATGACCAGCGACAATTTTGTCATATTGTTAAGTTGTTTCAAACAAACTTTGCTTCAGATCCAGGAATACCAACGCTTATACGTAATTCTGGTACAAGTCCGATTTTTTCGAAACTGACAATGAAAAGGGCGATCTGTTGAATGAGACATTTATTCAAAATAGCATGTTGAACTCAAAAAGCAAACAACCCCCCCCCCCCCCCCCTTTAAACGTAGGTTACGCTATCAATTAGCGAAATTTCATTTACTAAGGAAGACATTATTCACATTCTTAAATCTCTCAAAAGTAATAAAAGTAACGGTGATGACGGTATCGGATATCGAATGCTGAAAGAAACTAAATCCAGTGTCAGTAAACCGCTATTTTTGCTTTATTCTAAATCACTGGAATTGTCTGAATTTCCCAGGGAATGGAAATGTGCTGATGTGATCCCTTTATTTAAAAAAGGGGATCATCAGGATCCCCTAAACTACCGACCCATCTCTTTACTGTGTTCTGTAGGTAAAATTATGGAGCGGGTTGTTTTTAAAGAAGTATACAAATATTTTAAAGATAACAATCTATTTTATGTTTTACAGTCTGACTTCCTTCCAAAGAACAGCACCGTTTTTCAGTTGTTAGAGGTTTATCACAACCTCTGTGACGCAGTAGACAAACACAAACACACGTGTGATGTTTTCTGTGATATTTCAAAGGCAATTGAAAGAGTATGGCACCGAGGCCTCATATTTAAATTAAAACAGTATGGTATATCCGGTCCTTTACTCCGCTGGTTTTACAGCTACTTAACAGATAGAAAATAGAGAGTGAAAATAAACAGTTGTAACTCCAGCTATAGGGAAATCAAGGCCGGGGTCCCGCAGGGGTCAGTTCTTGGGCCTTTTCTGTTTCTTATTTATGTCAATGACATCGTCGACAAAATTGATTCAATTACTCGCCTCTTTGCTGACGATACTTGTCTGACTGAATCGTCTGACGACCCTGGCAATATCCAAGCAAAGATGAATTTGGAACTCAAGAAGGTAAACGAATGGGCTAACACATGGCTGGTCTCATTTAATGCTAAAAAGACAAAAGCGGTCCTTTTCACACTCAGCAACAATATGTCGCAGTTAAAAATTTTGTTTAATAGTGAAATAATCGATTTTTCTAATTCTCATAAGCATCTATTTTTTATCTGTTCAAAAATTCATTCGTGCCTCACACAGATTCGATCCTCAGCCTCACAATTAGGTATGTTCTCTACACAATTGTGTCCTCTAGGATATAACAGAAATAATCTGACTTCCGCCTTGGGTATGCTATCGCGGCGGGACGTAAAACTCCCACTGTGAGAGTGTACCCAGGGCGAAAGTTAGATTATCAAGGGTTTGGCCACGTGATGAATTTCGAAATAGTTGTGTGAACATCCCCAGAAGTGAAAACCTATGCTTAGTGGCAGTAATCAAGATGCTAATTTAGACTCACATTACGGCCAAGATACTATAGAATGCAAATGGGTGGGTGGCGGGCATCATCACTGGATCTAATGTTGTATGTCATGTTTTTTTTCTTTGTATTCTATTTATTTTTTGGACATGTTTCTCTCTCTCTCTCTCTCTCTCTCTCTCTCTCTCTCTCTCTCTCTCTCTCTCTCTCTCTCTCTCTCGTGTTATTTATGGAATACGTTCTGCCATATTGTAAATTGTTATTCTTTGTTTGGGAACGGAGGGGCTTCTAGGTGGTAAGCACTGTCCTCCAATCCTGATTTGCATTGTCAAATGGCAAATAAGATATGTTTAATCTAATTCAGTTCCTCAACATTCTAACTCTGCTCAAGCTCCGCTCAAGCGGTTTAAGACATCGACGTGCAGTACGCCTTAGTACATGGCGTCATCGTGCCCCCATGCAGGCAACCGGGATAAAGTGCCATGCCCAATGACACAACGCGGGTCGTCCCGGACGGGAATCGAACTCGGTTTACCACTGAGACACCGCGCTCCCAGGTCTGATTGTGACTTCTAACACTAAACCAGTTAACAAAACTCCTTATTATTTTTTCTCTCTATTTTAGTATTGATGTTGTGTTATATGATTACTGTCACACAAACAACTGTCATTGAAATCAACATAGAAGCTCTAGTATTTAATTTTAGGCTCTCACAACTGGATTTTAGGCATCGGCGACCATTCCATTTGAAAAAAAATAAAAATAAAAGCCACCCTCTCTCATTCGTTTTACAAATAATTACCTTCCAATCAATTATTTAATTTTGTTTGGCCTTAGTATTAATCTAAAAATAGCGGACGGTAACGTAAACCTCACCAATCAAACAGCTCTCATCAACGACATATATTACACAAAAATGTATTGATTCACTCACTTCCTCGATTCTTTTAGAAAGTAAATTTGGCTGAAAAGTAAGACATGAATGCCAGTATTTTCCCAAGACAATGGTAATTTTGAAGTAAGCACAAACAAATGCAATTGTTTTATAATTAGGTTTCAAATAATCTAATTAATACATTTTTGGTATTTCTATTGCTTTTGGAGAAGAATAATGTGATATTTATTATTTTTCGAGTTTGGCAGTTTTGGGGCAATTTTGTGCAGTAAGTCACTGTGGTGTGGTCGGAATCCTCGCGTGGGGCGGTGACGTCCACGCATGCGTTTGCCAGGTAATAGAAATCATCAGTAGCAAAATTTTAATTAATGAAGCACCGGATTGTTTCCCGTGCTTCATTAATTGAATGTTTGATGATTATTCCTATAATCAGTGGTTGCAATCTAATATTCCTGCATCCTTGGAAATATTGCCATACCCCTGGAAGGTGACCTTTCACGGCGTCCGTACTGTATGGTATCGAGCATTACATGCTGCAATTTACAAATGCCCCAGTCGGCAAATGATCAACATACATTACGCATTCAGAAAAATGAGATATAAAAATTACAAAAAGAAAACAGGCACCTTACTGGCTAGCGACCTTCTATGTAAATGAATCTGTGTGATGGTAGCTTTTTGGACTTACTCATTTTTGGGAAAATTAACGACACTTTTGAAAGCCAGGGTCACCTCGTATCGTGTCGGAGAGTTTTACGGGTGGAAGAAGCCAGAGTACTCGGAAAGGAAAGAACCACCGAGCAACCACGAGCAACTCTCCAACTAACAAACTCTGGACACGCAGGCTCAGCATTGGTTGAAGACAAGTGCGCCGTTAAACTGCAGTAAATAGCAACAGCATGAGTTCAGATGGGCAATCGGGATTAAGTGCCTTGCCAAGGACACAACTCACCTACGCCCTGGTGGAAATCGAGCCGTGGGCCATTCGGTTTGGAGTCTAGTGCCGTAACCAATAAACCATCGCGTTCCAGGACATTTTAGTTATAGTGGAAAATTACAAGCCAAGCCACTTTTCAGTGAGAGGGAACTTTTTATTATGTAATGTTACAAGATTACATGACTAAAAAAGAACACAGCGAGTGTGGAGTGCAGGAGATAAGCATCGGCGACCCAAGTTGGAGTTTTTTCTCACGAGTCGTTAATCCCCGTCCTGTGCACTCCGCCTGAGTTGTGTTCTGTATTTACACCGCGATTAAACTTGAATTCAGTAAATGGAACTGATTATTTTACTGTTGACTTTCTTGCTTGACATTGTTTTGTGTCCTCGCACTTCATTCACGTCAAAATGGCAGTCGAAAGCATAACGACCATCCAGATGCTTTCTTACGTGTAGGCCGGATTCCGTACTCAGCACATCGTCCCATGTCTGTATTATATCGGGCTATCGTTGTATACTAATTACGGATTACATTTTTAATAAGTTGTTTTTCGTCGACTAGGTTATTATAGTGGCGCTAAATATAGCAGATGCAGAACTAGTAACCACAGAGGACCGATATAAAGTATCAATACTCGTTGGTAATTTTGGATGGTCAGTTAATTTGTTGATTATGGGACTCATCGCCTATCTTCTGCAGTACTCGAGTTGGAGAATGTTGGACATGGTGTTATCATTCTCAGCCATACATGCTGTATTCATCTTTTTGTAAGTTATGCGTTAATTCTCTAGAACACCAATTTGTCCGAAGTCGTTTCTGTTTTTATATTAAAATGCTGACTCATTAGCTCTTTACATAACGTAACAGTTGTAACAAAAGTTGCCATTCAAGTTTAATTATTTTGTCTATTGTTGCCTTTAAAACGTAGGCTTATAACTTCTTATTGTAACGAGCTCGACGAGCTCGTCACAGTGAGAGGTTATAAATTATGTTTGGAGGCAGTTTAAAAAAACACGCATTTAACCCTTTCAATTGGTGTGCATGGAATTTTCCGTGAAGAAACAATTGGGAGTGGTCGAGCGTATTATATTAAGACAAAACAATCTGAAGCGAGTATCGGTAATAATTTAATTCAACGCTGCCACCATACACTCTGAAATCAGTTGGGATACAAATCAACCGGGTTGAGTGAACATGCTACCAAGTGGGTTCATGTTCACTCAACCCAGTTGGATTGGGTTAATGTTTTAGCCAGCTGATTTTAGAGAGCAGCGTCTATATATCTTACATATATAATTCAGATGAACTGGTTCGTTCCGATTCAAAGACAGAGATGTTGGATTAAATTATTACTGAACATACCAGGATGTTTTCGCCCATTTTGTTGTTGGTAGTATTGACTGAAATGATACCTTCCAGTGTTGAAAGGGTTAAGTTATTTAAGAATACTTTGCAAATGTCGTAATCTAATATGTAAAGGAATAATGTATCTCGGAATTAACAAGTATAGGTGAGTAGGTATAAAAGGAGAGTTTACGACCACTTTGTACATGTACGTGTACAACATACGTACACGATGCGTTCAACAACGTTGAATTCAGTGTTAAATCGCACGCTTGTTCACAAAAATGTACAGTGGTCTTGAATCCCCCCATGTTTTTTGTGACTCCTAGATCGCACTTTTAACGTTCAAATACTCGTGGTGAACGCGCGTTTTTAAAAAAAGGGCGAAATTGTACATCTTCACTTTTATCTTTCACTTTAAAAATTTTTGTCGACGTCCCCATCGCAGATCAGACCATCGATCCATCGTTGGTGAACGCGAGCAAAAAATTCTGGGCTATCATCAAAAAACGGTCTGCGGATTCTAGACCAGTGGTCCAGAACTCTCCATTGTTTTGAGGCGGTGGGTTTTTCCCATTTATGACGTCATTAGGGGAATTCCCCACTATGGGAATTCCCAAACTCAGCTAATCGAGCGATCGGATCGCTCGATTCTCGTAAACTCGATCTGAACGAAGAGTGTTGTCGGTGTGTTAGAAATTCGCGATGTTAAACCATTTCATTCGAATGTCAGTCTACAATTGTCAGTCTGTGTTTTTATCAAAACTGACAAGCAGGTTGCATGTCAAAGTGACATTTACTGTATAAACACTTACTGAGAACGCTATTTTGTCACGCCTGAGATGTATTACAGGTTTTTATTCAAATGAGATTACTTGTCAAGTTAAATGGTTTATCTGAAAAACTATTTCTTTCTGATTTTTAACACGTTTGAAACGGATGCTATTTTAATATTTTTAACTATTTATCGAGGTGTCATTTTGTAAATGTTTTTTTTTCTCAACTGGTTTTAGTTATTATATTAAAGACAGAAGATTTTTATTTACTTAAAACATAAAACATAACAATAATTATACATATAATTTTGAAAATAATAAATAACTCATATTAGCATACTTGAAGGAACATTAACAATTAAAAACGAAAGATGTTTTTACGGATGGATCCTAGGCGCCGAGATCTAATTTTAGACCAGTATGAACGTGCTAAGAAGGGGATTCAGTCGGCTGATAGGAGCAGACGTCTTGGTGAGATGGAACTCAGACGCGAAGCCACAAAAATATTTAAACCCGTGACGGAGGGTCAAGAGCGAAGCAGGAACGAGATAGTCGAAGAATTGAGACCCATAAAGGAGAGTTCTTTGAGAATGGGTTCGTTGCCTCCTAGTTTTGGAAATCGGTATTCCGTCCAATCTACACCGGATTACGTTCCTACGGGTATTCAAACAGATTTGAGCGAGAGCGACGATACAGCTTCGACTATCACCACTAGTAGCGTCGCATCGTCCGATGATGATGGCGGTAAGAGAGATCAGTCGTATGGAATTTATAAGGATTCTGAGGGTAGAACTTTTGTGGGAGACACAGAAGTAGAAATTGACGATGATGAATTGATCGTGGGTTGGAATAAGTATAAAGTAACAGATGGTCTGCGCAGATTGCTCCTTTACGACAAGCCCGGCGATTACACGGAACAGGATTTCGATAATTACGGAGACATTCTGGTTCAGACCCACGCCATGAAGAGAAATAATGATGCCAGAGAGACGAGACCCAAAGCCAACAGAGGTTACAAGTGGACGAAAGTGGTGAAACCCATATGGGATATGAACAAGAAGTTCGTCGAATCGGTGACTGGCAAAGGGGTGAAAACCACTTTTCTTCCGAGCGATTCCGACGCTCTGTCTCAGAGACTGAGTTTGTTGATGGCGAGCAGACGGGCTGGTAGCACGGGATTAGATAATCAGATAGTTGCTATATCTGACGAATTGTTAAGACAGAACGTTTTGAATAAAAACCAGTATAAAAGGCTGATGAACGAATTGAAGGATTGATGTGTATATAATAAGTAGAGAGAAACAAACAAACAAACAAACAAACAAACAAAAAAAATAAAACAGTAAATTCTTACACTAGAATAATAAAAGTATTTAAAAACAACAAAACGATTTACCAGTGAAAAAACAAAAAATATATCATAAAAATAAAATATGTTGGTGATAAAGAACAGGGGATACGTCAGAACTTACGTTCACGGCGGTTCTGGCATCGTCGATTCTATAATGCGAGCGTTCACGGGCGATGCGGGTAGAAAACTCGCATCGACCGCGTTTGAGGTCGGTAAGAAGACGGCTTTGGATGCCGGTAAGAAAGCCGCTTCCGAAGCCAGTGGTAGGATAGCTTCTGTGGCTGGCAAGAGGGCAGCCGACGCGTTGATCTACAAGTTGATCAGTCCGCCGGCGAAGTTGGAAAGATTTTAAGGATGCCGTGGTGCCCATACAAGATTTAGAAAAAATGACGAGTGGATCCGGATTGAAGAGAACTCGCGACGGTGCGATATAAGTAAAAAATAACATTAAAAACAGAGTTTGAAAAACGTAAAAAATTTGCGTTTGAAAAGAATCTAAAATAACAGACAAAAAAAAATAAAACAAAGATGAACATTAAAGATATGTCTTGGAACGACGCCGCGACCAAGAGGTCGAATAACGAGTTCTTTCCCAAGAGCATAAGAGGCTTGATAGTGGGAAAATCAAATTGTGGAAAGACCAATCTGTTGATGAATCTGTTGTCCCGACCCGACTGGTTGGATTACGACAGGTTGTTCGTGTTTGGCAAGAGCTTGTTTCAACCCGAATACAGATTGCTTCGAGAGTGCATGGATCGCAGATTGCCCAAGGACGTCATAGCCAGAATCTTTGACAGTAGGGAGGAATTCGACAAGAGCGAAGCTCCACTTTCGACCATTTTGGACGGTGCGGCGATGGAACTGATGAAGAGAAATGCATCTTCGAACGTCGAGTGTCGATTTTATGAGAACACTAGCGACGTTCCGGATCCTAGAGAACTGAAATCGGAAGATAAGAATCTCATGATTTTCGACGATCTGCTTTTGGAGAGACAGAACCTATGCGAATCGTATTACGTTAGGGGTCGACACAGCAACGTGGACTGTTTCTACCTGTCGTAGAATTATTTTCGATTGCCCAGACAGACGATAAGGGAGAACGCTAATTTTCTATGTCTCTTTCGCCAAGATCTCAAGAATCTCAATCACATCTACGGCGATCACGTCGCAAACGACATGAACGCTGCGGAATTCAGGAGATTCTGCAAGAGGGTTTGGGATGGTGGACTTTACAATTTCGTCGTGATCGATTTGACAAGCGAATTTAATCGCGGAAAATATCGGTGCGGATTCGACAAGTTTTATGTTTCTGGTGATAATAAGATAGCGCGTGAAAATAAAAAAAATTAGAAAAATAATAAATCTTCAAATAATTAGTTTTTGAAAAAATAAAAATAAAATTAAATATAATGTTCGAACATGGAGAATTGTTAGGACGGATAGCCGAGAATACGGCTGCGAAACAATCCATTCAAATCGTGGTGAGTGGCGATTCGACTCGATTCGCTACGAAATTCGAACCTTCCATCGAATTGAATAGAGAGAAAATTTACCAGATGGCTTTGGTGAATCTGGAGGATTATTATTCCTTTCCCAACGTTACCGAAAAGAATAACTCGTTCAAGTATTGCGACGGAACGGATTGGTTGGAGATTCGAATTCCCAAAGGGAGTTACGACATAGACGATTTGAACGATTACATTCAGACGCGAATGAAGACGGATGGAAAGGGAAGCAACAAGATCAGACTCGCTCCCAATCCTAATACCTTACAGACGATGTTGGATTTGGAAGATAATTTTCGAGTGGATTTCAACACGGACGATTCTATAGGCAAGATGTTGGGATTCGATCGAAAGATGTATCGAGGCCACGCGGCATCTGAAAATACGGTCGACATTCTCGCTGTCAATAGCATTCTGGTGAACGTGGACGTGATTGCTGGAAGCTACGTGAATGGTAGTGCTCAACCGACGATCTATTCCTTCTTTCCAAACGTGTCGCCGGGTTATAAGATCGTGAAGCGACCTCGAAATTTAGTTTATCTACCAGTAATTTTGGATACGTTGTATAGTCTGAAAACCACGTTGACGGATCAAAATGGTGAACTGTTAGATCTTCGCGGAGAGAGAGTGACGATACGATTTCACATAAGAGAAATATAAAAGCAAAAAAAAAAAAAATATTGTGTATATATATATAGATAACAAAAATAAAATAAACGCAATATTAATTTTACAAAATTATTTTAATATAATTATTAAACAAGAAACAATTGAAGTAAATAATTTAAAAAAAAAACAGAATTATGACAGAATACGTGGTTAAAAACGTGAACATATCCGCAGGACAGAGGAAGAAACTTAAGAGAGCGTTAACAACTCGAGGCGAGGCGGTGAGATTCAAATTCACTCACGAAGATCTGACGAGTGGCGGTCAGGATTCGATCGCCTGGACCAGAAGTCAAATCAAAAGGATGGAGAAAGCGGTTCGCGATGGAAGAGAGTTGACGGTGAGAATGAGTCCCGCTCAATTGAGATACAATTTGAGAATGAAAGGTGGTTTCCTACCGCTATTGGCAGGAATAGCCGCAAAAGCATTACCCTTCGCCGCAAAGGCACTACCCTTTCTCGGAAAGACTCTCGGCGTGGGGGCTCTCACGGGACTCGCTAGTTCGGCAGTTGAGAAATTAATGGGTGGCAGCAGACTGTTTTTGAAGAAGGGAGGAGTCGTGTGTCGCGTTCACGTAGACGACAGCGGTAAAGGATTGTATCTAGAACCTGTTAGAGGTGGCAACTCTCTGAGAGGAAATGGTCTCTATCTGAAGAGTGGACGGAACGTTGAGCGACTCGGCAAGGGTTTGTTGCTCGGTGAGAATTCGCCGTTTAAGAATATACCGATTTTGAATATGTTATTATAATATAAAATTATATAAAATATAAAATCATAGAAAGTATAAAATAATATATTTAAAATGGATAAAAAGGTGGAGAAACAATTAGACGATAATGACGAATATCGCGAGACAGAGTGCGAAGAAACAAAAAAAAATGAGATCAAAAGATGATCTCATTACTTTTTTTTTTTTTTCATTTTTCTTCGCTAAAAATCAATCTCTCTATTGTTTATATTTCCAAGTCCGTTATTAGCATGTTGACACTCGTGTCTTCTCCTTTTTCGAAAACGTGTTGAATGTTTATCTTTACTCTTTTGAGTTTTTTTACATCGGCCAACTCACTCTCACCACCCAATTTCTTCACGAGTTCGAATGAGATGTTTGGAAATATGCAATTTCCATAGGGCAACGACAAATCGTCCTTGTCAAATTCTCTATCTTCGGCGATGGTGATGTTCTGCAGATCGCTTTGGCACTCGTAAATCAAATCGAGCGTGGCTTTGTCCAATTTCAAAGGCATCTTATATTTGTTGTATTTGTGCTCTAAGCCCTTCGTCTCGACCTCGTTCAATTCGATGGGATCGTGTCGTTGTAATCTATAGATTTTATGACCAAATTTCTTATTCGTTTCGACTCGTTTCAATTTTAATTCGCATCTTTTAGGTGTTGTTGTCCTCATGATCGATTATTTAGTTTTTTGTTTTTACGAATTCTTGCAAATAATGTATATTTTAAATTTTGTATTTAAATAATAATTTGTTTAAAAAGTTTTTTTCTTGCTCTTTATATATATATAAAAAAGTTGTTTTTTTTAATTTTTAATTTTTTTTAATGTAAAATTTTTTAGTAAAAGTTTTTTTTTCTCTTTATATATATATAAAAAGTTAAATTTTAACATTTCAATCTCTCTATTGTTTATATTTCCAAGTCCGTTATTAGCATGTTGACATTCGTCATTTGTCCACTTCCGAAAATGGTGTGAATGTTTATCTTTACTCTTTTGAGTTTTTTTTCATAGGCGAATACGCTTTCACCACCCGATTTGTTCATGAGTTCGGGTGAGATTATTGGATATATATAACCTCCATAGGACAACAATAAATCACCCTTGTCGAATTCTCTGTCTTCAGCGACGATGATATTATTCAGCAGATCGCTTTGGTACTCATAAAACAAATCAAGCGCGGCTTCATCCACTTTCAAACACATTCAATATTCGTAGTAGTAGCGCTCTAAGTCTACCATCTCAACTTCGTTCAATTCGATGGGATCGTGTTGTTGTAATGTATAGATATTGAAACCGCATTTCTCATACCTTTCGACTCGTTTCAATTTCAATTCGCATCTTTTAGGTGTTGTTGTCATGATCGATTATTTGTTTTTTATGAATTCTTGCAAATAATGAATATTTTAAATTTTGTATTTAAATAATAATTTGTTAAAAAAGTTTCTCTTTATTTCTCTTTATATATAAATAAAAGTTAAAAAAAAAAAAATATTCTTACAAACTCAATTTTGAGGTAAAAACAATGATCAAGTCCAAACATCCAAATTATAGTCTAGAACGTGCAAGACTTTAAACGTTTAAAAATTGGCCTTCGCATCTCGCTCAAAAACCCGAAGATTTAGCCGCCGCGGGTTTCGTTTACGTGGGTAAAGGCGACAAAGTCAAATGTTTTTGTTGTGACATACATTTGATGAATTGGGAACCCCACGACGTACCTTTACTAGAACACATAAGTAATATTGAAAAAGATGAATGCGATTATTTGAACAAGATCCTAACGTTGGGATTGATCAAAATTCAAGACGAAGAGAGGGATAGAGATAAAAACCAAAAATTATTGATGGATATGTTACAACTCGGATACACCAAAGAACAATTGTACGATGCGTTAAACATCGCGAACAAGACCCTGTCTCAATTCATAACTTTAGAACATCTCATCAAATTCATGGCGGAAGCGGACGAGTTATCATCACTCGTCAAAAACAAACCGAGTAAAACGTCCACCACCAAGTGTGTGGTCTGTGAAGGTGTCGCAAACGTCTTGTTTCTACCGTCCGCACACCTGCGTTACTGTGGAGAATGTTATTCCAAAGACGAGAAAACGTGTTCGGTTTGCGAGCGAGAAATAAAAGCGGTCTTAAATTGTTTTTGAATAAAAAAAACACATTAAAGAAAAAAAAAATTGAATTTAAAATTTAACTTTTTTTTTTATTATATATATAAAAAGAGTAAAAAAGCAGAACTTTTTTAACAAATGATTTAATACAAAATTCCAAAAAAAAATATTCTTACAAATGAAGCAAACAGATAAAACAATGGTAAATTTAAATGAGAAAACCATACCTCAGTTAAACGAGATTTGTAAACTATTACAAATTTCAGAAATCATAGAACTAAATCAAACAAAATTGAAGTCATACAAGAATATTTGTGAAACGCTAGAAAGGCAAACGAAATGTCGATAGCAACCACGTCAAAAGATGCATCGGTTGTGAAAAATAAGAAGACGACTAAATGAAAAGCTGTTGAAGAACATCAAGTTTCCAAAGAAAAGAAAAGAAAAACTAAAACGAAAACGAGTGATGCACTTCAGATTCAAGACAAACGAGATATATCGAGCGAAATTCAATGAGCAATCGACGAAGAGAAAGGAGAAGAATATGTAACACAGCTCGTTGCGGAACTATTCCAATCGAAACCTGTAGAATGGGAGAGTGCGATCAAAGGCGTTTTTAAAACTTTCGACGTGATTCCCTCGTTGAAGAAAGTCGATCCGAAATTGTTCATGGAACAGGTGAAGAAAGAAGTATTGGATTTGTTTCGTGAATACATGAATATGGGATTAAAAATTAAGATGATACTCCATTGCATAATGAATAAAACCGACGTGAAGTCTGGCGAGAGCATCGTGAAAAATGCATATTTCAGATTTAACGTCGAACCCGTATATCGAGGTTCAGATCTATCGGACGTTTTTGAAAAGATGAAAGACAAGATGTTGACGTCTCTCGCGAATTATCAACATGAAGGTAGTAATTGGACGTTTGATGAGGTGTTGAAACTCGAAATTCACATGAATAAAAACGAACCGTTGAAAGGATCTTCCTACTTGGAATTACCGTATTTCTTGACTAAGAAACACGCCGTGGTCAACGTGAGAAATAAAGATGATCAGTGTTTTAAATGGGCAGTCACCTCCGCTTTATACCCTGTCGAAATACACACCGATAGAGTTTGTCATTATGAGGAAACTTCTAAAAATCTCGATTGGACCGGAGTGACTTTTCCAACAGAGTTAAAACATATCGAACGTTTCGAGGTTCAAAATCCCACTGTAGCGGTGAACGTCTTTGGATACGACGATAAAAGTCAAAAGATTTATCCTCTTAGACAGACTTCGTATCTCAGAAGAGAAAAGACAATTATTTTATTACTGATTTCGAATGGTGACAATCGTCATTATTGTTGGGTTAAACATCCGACCCGATTACTGTCGAAACAAAATAATAATCATAACAGAAAGATATCTTTATGTTACAATTGCATGAACATATTTAAGACCGAAAAATCATTAGCGAAACATCAGGAATATTGCAACGAAAATCAAGGTGTCGCCGTCGAAATGCCTAAACCGAACACCATCGTGAAGTTTGAAAATCACAATAGAAGGTTAAAAGTACCATTCGTCGTGTACGCCGATTTCGAATGTTTCACCGCGAAAATGAGTTCCTGTCAACCCAACGCTCTTCAAAGTTACGTCGAAAGATATCAAAAACACACACCTTTGGGCTATTGCATTTACGTGAAATGCGCTTTCGACTCACAACACGACATGGGTCCCTTCACCTACACGAAACAGTACGAAGATAACGACGTGGCTCAAAGGTTCGTGGGAGAGTTAGAATCGAAAATTCAAATGTTATACGACAAATTTAAAACTCATGCGAAAATGATCATCACGCGAGAGCAGCAGAATGAAAATAACAGAGCCACTGAATGTCACATATGCAGACAATCGTTCGACGAGAATTCGGAGGAAAATAAGAAGGTCAGAGACCATGATCATTACATGGGTCTGTATCGCGGTCCAGCTCACAGCAAGTGTAATTTAAAATATCGAGACGCCGCTTTCTATCCGGTGATGTTTCACAATCTCTCGGGTTATGACAGTCATCTGTTCGTGAAAAATCTCGGCACCTCACACGAAGAATTAAATTGCATCGTGAACAGCGAAGAAAGATACATTTCCTTCATGAAATGGAAGCTCATGGAGAAGAAAAGAGTAATCGACGGAAATACGTTGAAAGAAAAAACGAAATCCATTCGTAGATCCATACGTTTCATCGACAGTTTTAAATTCATATCGACCGCTCTGGAAAAATTAGTCGATAACATGAGCAAGGATAAATTTAAAATCACGAGTGAACATTTCGGAGAACGAGTAGACATCATGTTGAGGAAAGGAGTCTAAAGATTACATGAACGATCTAAAGAGATTCGAAGACACCGCACTACCTTCGAAAGAAGATTTTTATTCGAAATTATACGAATCCGACATTTCCGACGAGAATTACAAACACGCCAAAAACGTGTGGAAATCATTCGATATGAAAACCATGAGAGATTATCACGATCTCTATCTGAAGACCCACGTTCTGCTCTTGGCAGACGTGTTCAAAAATTTTCGAGACGTCTGTCGTCAAAATTATGATCTGGATCCCGCTTGGTATTTCACCGCACACTGTCTGGCATGGGATGCTCTGTTGAAGACCACCGAAGTCCAATTGGAATTATTATCCAACGTGGACATGTTGCTCATGTTCGAAAGGGCTGCGAGAGGTGGCGTCTCGATGATCTCCCACAGATATTCTGAGGCTAACAATCCCTACATGAAAGAAGGTTTCGATTCGAAACGGTTGACTAAATACATACAGTATTTGGACGCTAATAATCTGTACGGTTGGGCTATGAGTCATCCTTTACCGATTGGAAATTTCGAATGGGTGACGGAACCGGAAGAGATGCAAAAATGGAGAGACTATCCTTGCATTTTAGAAGTCGATTTGAACTATCCGGAAGAATTACACAATCCACACAACGATTATCCACTGGCTCCCGAACGAATGGAACCGAACGAAGGAGATGAGGAAAAACTCATTCCCAATTTATTTAACAAACGTAACTACGTCATCTACAGCGAGAATTTGAAACAGTACATCGATTATGGAATGAAATTAGTCGACATACATCGCATCATTCGATTCGATGAAGAGCCTTGGATGAAAAAATACATCGATCTCAACACGAATCTCAGAACTTGAGCCGAGAACGATTTCGAAAAAGATTTCTTCAAACTCATGAACAACTGCGTGTACGGCAAATCGATGGAAAACATCAGGAAGAGAACCGACGTTCAACTCGTCACGTCTGAGAGAAGAGCTAAAAAATTAGTGGCGAAACCCAATTACAAACACCGAACCATATTCGACGAAAAGCTAGTGGCCGTTCACATGCAAAAGACGCACCTGAAGTTCGACAAACCGTATTATCTCGGACCGATCATCTTAGATATCAGCAAGTGATTGATGTACGAGTTTCACTATGATTACATCAAACGAAAATTTGGTGACAAAGCCAAACTACTGTTCACCGACATGGACAGTTTAGTTTACGAGATAGAGACGAAAGATGTCTACCGAGATATATCTCCGGACGTGGCCGAGTGGTTCGACACGAGCAATTATCCCGTCGATCATCCGTCCAACATTCAATCGATCGACAACAAGAAGGTGTTGGGTAAATTTAAGGACGAGAGCGGTGGTAAACAGATCGTCGAATTCGTCGGCTTGAGACCCAAACTGTATGCTTATCGTCTAGAAGATGATGAAGAGATCAAGAAGTGCAAAGGAGTTAAAGCGTGCATGGTGAAGAAAAACATCTCTTTCCAAGAGTATAAAGATTGTCTGTTAGGAAGTGGTCCGGTGTATAAGACTATGAAATCGATTCGAAGTGAAAATCACGACTTGTATACCGAAATAGTCAACAAGATTTCGCTGACGGCCGACGACGATAAGAGATTCGTGTTAGACGATAAAATAAGCACTCTGGCACGCGGACATTGGACTTTGGATCTAATTTTAGATGATATGAATGGGGATGATTGGATTCTAGATACGATTGTGGATGATAAGATTCCAGATACGATTGCGGATGATAGGATTCCAGAAAATCAAGAAGAATTAGATGAACACAAAATTATAGAAATCGATAGTGACATCGAGAAAGTTAGTTTAAAAAGAAAAAGAAAAAAATAGAAAAAAAAATAACGTCATTTTTAGTAAATTATAATAAAATAAATAAAAAAAATATATACGCATTTATGAATAAGAAAATAAAGATATCCGTAGAAGGTGTTGTCTTACCCAACGAACCCCTATCCAACATCGATCTGTTGAATGCGGCAAAAGATTTGAAAATCGAAGATTTTCTAGGAGTGTTTTCCAGAGATGCCTTGTCAAAGAGAAGACCTCGACAATCGGAATGCGGAATTTTAAATCTAGATGATTCATCGGGTGAAGGCACTCACTGGGTGGCGTGGATGAAGAACGGGAAGAAGAAAAATCATTATTTCGACAGCTACGGAATCTCGCCACCAAAAGAAATAAAGAACTATTTCAACAAATCGATGGTTCGTTACAACAGGGAACAAATGCAATCACCACATCAAGTGTTTTGCGGTCACCTATGTGATCGATTTCAAGACATTCTCAATGACTTACATTAGAGAGAGATTTTTTTTTTTTTTATAGTATATATAAAGATAAAAAATTATTTTAAAAAAATTTTAATCGAAAAAAAACGAAAAAGAAAATAACATAGTTCATTTTTAATAAACTGCGTTTGAACATATTTTTCTAAAAAACAAAAAAAATCCCACAACAACATGCCAGTCGATAAATTTGGTAGAAGTGACGACGAAAAAGTCAACCCGAGAAAGAAGAGGAAGACGTTCGAAGTCGACGATGGTTACCAACTTGGACGAACGTTACGTTCGGAGATACGAACCTTGAGAAGAACCTTTGAACATGAATGATAAGAAGCTCTACAATCTTCCCGAGCCGATAGATCTTGCAGATGCTGCGACTAAAAAATACGTCGACAGGGGGAACGCTGATTTCAAACGAATCCTGCTAGATAATTATGTGGATAAAACCATGACCGATGATCTCGATCTGAAATCCAAACGTTTGGTGAACGTCGCGAATCCCGTAGATCCCACCGATGCCACGACCAAGAAATACGCGGACGACTCTCATGCAAGATTCAGCGAACATCTGAGAAATAGATACGTTATGAAAACGATGCACTCGGAATTGAACGCCAATTCTAACAAGATAACGAACGTGGCCACTCCCACGAATCCCAAGGATGTGGCGACAAAACACTATGTAGATCTGGAACAGAGAATGTCTGACAGACGAGAAATGAAATCAGATCTGAATGTGGGATTCAACAAGATATTGAATCTGTCGAAGATCGACAACACGGATGCAGACTCAACCACGGCCAACAAGGGCTACATAGATTCTGCCGTGATACAATCACAAGAATACCTAGAATCGCAAGTGGACGATCTCTACCTGAACAAACAATCTGGCAGAACCATGGAGGGTGGCATCGACATGAACGGTAAGAATTTATTCGGACTCAGTCACGATCCCTAATTCGATTCCAGCGCGGTCAGCAGAAAGTACGTGGATGACAACTCGGTCTGGAGAAAGGGTGACATCATGGAAGGTAAACTAGACATGGGTGGACACGCGCTCACGAATCTACCGGATCCCGTGAACATGACGGATGCCTGCACCATGATTTCGGAGGTGGAGAAAGTCAAATATGCTAGACAATTGATCACTGTGTGGGCCGAAGAGGCCGGCGCCTTAGATGAGGGAAGAGCTGAGTGGTCTTTCGGAAATGGAGGTAGCGGATCGAAACATGGTCAGGTGGGATATCCCATGCCGTTGGGAGGTGAAATCCTTCGAATGAGTCTGGCTTCCTCAGATTTGAATAACAGAGCGGTCGTCAATCTTATGGTGAATGGTGTAGATAGCGATAAGAGATACAGCGTCGAAAAGACTGAGAATCAACATGCGAATGTTAGCACATTCGGCACGCCTCTCAAAGTGATCGCCGGAGACAGGATTAATTTCGTTACGAAAACCAATAATCCCGAAGCCACCACTTCCATGGTGAGTCTACTGATCGAACTAGATCCTTTGAACAAACAGTGAACATGTGGAAAATAATGAATTAAAAAAAAAAAATAATGTGTGATTATTAAAAACAAAAAAAAACCAAAAAAAAATGAGATCTAAAGATGATCTCATTACTTTTTTTTTGTTTTTCTTCTTCTTCACTATCACCATATATTATAATGACGTTTCCTTTTCTCTCAATTTTCAGCGTCGATTCTTCTTCTTTTTCTTTTTTTCTTTTTCTTTGTGATATGATACGTTTATAACAACACTTTTGTTGATCCGAATCATAATTATGAACGAATGTTGTGCATTTCTTGGTAACACTCACATCATTACCATTCTCTTCAAAAGGTAGTGGTGATGGTGGAAAGCGTCCCATTCTTTTCATTTCCAACCGTCTATCCCGCTGTTTACCTAACCATTTTTCCACATCTTTTTTTTTGTTTTTTGGCTTGCAACACAGGATGGAACATCTGACGGAAACGGAGAGACGATCACACAGGATCGAACAATCTAAGATCTCTTCGAGTTTTAATATCTTTGTCACGAAATATCCTTTTTGTTTCTCTCGAGTGAATAGCACGCGATCTTTTAAATAATTCAGAACGTAATCGTAAATATCTTCTTTTTTTTCAAACGCGAAAATGGAATGTGTATTTCGTTTTCTACGTGACTACTTAGGAATTGTAACATTTTGTACATCGAGAATGTTGAAAAAAGACGATTTTTTCTCGGAAGAAACTTTTTTTTTTTGTTAAAAAAATATCATTAAAAACGAATTTATTTTTTTATTTTTTTGTTTTTAATAATGACTCATTACTTTTATTTTTTTTTTTTTTGTTTTTTATTTTTTTTCACACACTCGTCTCTCATCGAATGATCGACATCTTATTTCCATCTGATTTGAATTGTAATTCTCTGTCCGACAGGACCAGGGCGAAGGCTTCAGTTTTTCTTGGCACGTTCCTATCGAATTGCATCTTGATCTGAATGTCTAACACTCTACTCTTGAGTCGTTCACTCTGTTTACTGACGTCGAATACGAACATGGGATACATCAACTTGTATTCGCCGGGAGATATGTTAGGATTGCTCATCAGTTTGTCTAGACCGTGATACTTCTTTCTAAAATCAGCAGCGTCGCCGTACAGTCTGGAGAAATCGTTCTTGTCAAACGACATGTTGTAATCGATTGGTGGATATCTCGTGGCGTTCAGAAACACTTGCATGTTTCTCAAATGGCAGTGATCGAACAGAGACGCATTCTTTTCCTGAGACCCGTCCCTATCAGTCTGAAACGCAACCACGATGAAACACGGTCTCTCGGAAGCGGATTTCACCGTCAATATCCAATCGAAGTGATTCATGGAGAGAAGAAAGCTAGCCGTGTCGGACTGTCTCATTCTAAATCCCACGGGTAATTTGGTCTTGGATTCTATGATCTTGTAGAGACGCGCTTTCTCCATGATCGAAGGCTCCACATGCGGAACGAACCACGATATCTTGTGTAGAGTTATCTTACCTGCATCGGTCGCAGTGAGTCTCACTATTGCGTCGTCGTTTCCTTTTCGAATCAACGTCAGATTGTGTTTGAATCCGTACATGATCTCGTCGTAATCGTCCGCAAATCCGAAGATGTGTTTCAAAGGTATCCTGAACGAAAACGTTCCTTTAGGTCTGGACGTCTTGACGACGTAGTCGAATATCGCGGCGGCGCCTGTCCACCCACAATTTACTCGGTTTTTGAGAAGACGTGTCGAACACGCTCTTCAGAGCCTCGGCGGCGAGAAGTCTCGATTTATTCTTCAAAGCTCTGATCCAACCGTATTTGGAAAACACGTCGATGACCGTCAATAGATATTTGACGCCCTCGTTCCACCTCGAAAACGATCTCATGTCGACCAAGTCGGCAGACCAAATATCATCCAGACCCTTCACGAACACCCTTCTCTTTCGAAATTTACGCACTATGGGTTTGTGTAACTCCTCGGCCAATTCGCTCGTTAATAATCGTTTCTTCTTCTTTTCAGATGCGCTTTTTTTTTGAACGCCCCATCCGAATCGACGTTTCGCACCGATCAGATTGCCGACCAGCGAACGTTCCATCTTCTCTCTCCTGGTCGAATTCGATATGCCTCTCAATTTCCCCAACATGTTTTTGTCGCAGACGTCGTTGCGAGTCTTGGTGTCGGGATGTCCGGCGTAGCACAGATCGTGATCATACGCGGCCGCGTACACCCTATTCACAGGTTTGCTCCAAGATTTGGGTGTCAGATCGGCGTTGAGTCTCTTGTTCAATTTCGTTCCGGGTCCCGTGAAACTGTGACCGGGCAGATGCATTTCGAAAGGTAGATTGTTGATCATTTTATTCACGATGCCTTTACCTTTGCTCGCGTTCTTTTTTTTTTTTGACGAATCGCGTCTTGACAGAACCACACACGTCGCAAATTCCGCGAAGCATCCATCTATCGTTTTTAGTTCGCACTTCTCGAGAATTACTCGTCTCGGTAACTCTCCTACACTTTACGCAATACATTTTTTAAGAGTTTTTTAAATTAATTTCGTTTTTTTATTTTATATATAAATTTAATATATATTTTTTTTTTTAAATTCTGTTCTTATTATATATATATATTTTTTTTCAATCGCTGCTCTTGAGTTCTATCATCTTACTGAATTCCTCCCTGGCCTCTTTCCTCCCCTTTTCCACGAGAGAATCTTTCATCTCTTCCTTGATGATCTGACGAGTCTTGATTCTCACGCCTTCTTTCATGGCATCGTATTTCGTTTTCTCGCTCAATATCACCGTCCGATATCCTACCGTCTTTCAACGCCATAGAGATCATTTCGAATATCGTGTCGATCTTGGAGTCGGCCAAGACGCGAATCTTGTCGTGTTTCCTCGCCATCAGATATAATTTCCTACTCAAAAATTTCCGAGCGTGCTAAACAATCCGGCGGCGAGAGCCACTCCTTCTACGGTCAACACGATCGGAATGCCGACCGCGGTCGACAAAAATCCGATGCCGGCCGCGTGTAAACCCATAGAAATCGTGATGAGTGTCGTGTCGATCGCGTTGACGACTGTCACGAAACGCGAATACTTCTTCTTGAGGAACGACGAGAATCTCTCTCTCGAATTAGATAATCTTGGATTCTATTGATTTGATCGATGCGATACCTCTCTCCTTTTTCTCTTTCTTCTAGCGACGGCGCCGTCGGCAAAACGCCGTTCGGCTTCTCGTCCTCGTCGTCATCTAACGTCGGATACAATTTATTTCTGGTTCTCAGTTTTGTATTTTTTTTCTTTCTAATATTAGATAAAAAATTTATGTGTCTATTTATTTTTATTTTCTATTCTCCCTTATTTTATATCAACGAGAAAACTTAGACGTATGCTTCTTTGAACAATAATTTCAAGATGCATCCCTTATCTCGTAAAGTCAGACTTTTACGCGCCAATTTCTGTTCTTCCGAATCTGTGGGCTTGCTTCGATTCTTACAGTAGAGCAATCTCTTCCAAAACGCGATCACTTCATTGATTTGAACGCGTTCGAACGCCGGTTCGAAATACTTGACGACCATATCTTCCCTTTCCATCCACAGACACGAATGATTCTCGTGATCGAAGTCTAGGTGATCCCGACATCCGACGCATCGTTCTAACAAGAGACGACCTAGTTGTTCGTTCACGCAGAATGCGTAGGCTCTCATCAGCATTTTTAAAAGAAACCTCACTCTAATATCCTGAAAATCGCTCATGATTTACGTTTTTATTATCTATTCGATTTGATATATTTATTTTTTTTAATTAACTATTTATTTATATTTTTTTTCCTCCCGTGTATATATATCAATCAAAAACGTGACAGCGGGCTCGTGAATTTCTAACACACCGACAACACTCTTCGTTCAGATCGAGTTTACGAGAATCGAGCGATCCGATCGCTCGATTAGCTGAGTTTGGGAATTCCCATAGCGGAGAATTCCCCTAATGACGTCATAAATGGGAAAAACCCACCGCCTCAAAACAATGGAGAGTTCTGGACCACTGGTCTAGAATCCGCAGACCGTTTTTTGATGATAGCCCAGAATTTTTTGCTCGTGTTCACCAACGATGGATCGATGGTCTGATCTACGATGGGAACGTCGACAAAAAAATTTAAAGTGAAAGATAAAAGTGAAGATGTACAATTTCGCCCTTTTTTTAAAAACGCGCGTTCACCACGAGTATTTCAACGTTAAAAGTGCGATCTAGGAGTCACAAAAAAACATGGGGGGATTCAAGACCACTGTACATTTTTGTGAACAAGCGTGCGATTAAACACTGAATTCCACGTTGGTGAACGCATCGTGTACGTATGTTGTACACGTACATGTACAAAGTGGTCGTAAACTCTCCTTTTATACCTACTTAGGTGGCGCCGCCACCATACACTCTAAAATCATTTGGGATAAAAATCAACCGGGTTGAGTGAATATGCACCAAGTGAGTTCATATTCACTCAACCAAGTTGGTTTGGGTTAATGTTTTAGCCAACTGATTTTAGAGTGCAGTATGCAAATCACCAGTTACCTCCCTTGACCTTTACCTTTCGCCACAAATGAACAGAATATCTTTAATCACGGACGGGGAACCGATCTATTCGTTTGTTCATGACCGGAAAAAATTCCTAACCTCAGTAATACACGAACTGCTCATCCTTTGATCGCAGCTAAAAACGTTTAACTTCTATATGCAAACGTGCTTTCATCTTACATGAATCAATTCAGGTGAAATGGTTCGTTCCTATTCAAAAAAAAAAAATGATCTTGACAATCTGCAGATGTAAATGTTATTTCCAACTTGTGACTATTAAATTCATGTATTTGTGTACTGCTGTTCAGGAAAGCGGGAGGCTGTAGTATTCGGCATACTGCTCACCATTACTTCCCTGCCTTCTTACATCCTGTTTCCACTCGTCCCTCCAACACCAAGTACTATCAGAGATATCTGAACGAAGGTTTGTAGAAGATCAAATGTTTACTTGATTTAGAGTTATGCACATTGAGGTTCATGCAGGTAAATTTTTTGAGGGGGTGCAACTGTTACAATTTCTAGTTTCTGCCACATAATTTTATTTCAAACAAGGTTTTTTTTAAAAAAAAATACAAAATCTGAAACATCTGTCTAAATATTGAGATACATGTAATGGAGATATAGTTCTATTTCCATGTCTGTTGCTAATGTAGTTTAGGAGTTCTGATCCTTGGTGAAATTCGGGTTAAACATTAAATTTGATTTTCGCTTCAGCATATTTGGTAGTTTCTGAATTATGCCCTTTTAATAAGAATTTCGTCTCCAAGACATAGTTTAGGATCCCTTGTCGCAACGAGCTCATCATTACGATGCATTTTTAATGTAACGTCCTCTTTTCGAGGAAGGTAGAAGGTTAACTTTTTACACAAATCACTTGTTTGTTTTCAGTTTCGTGGATGAATCCCTCAGATGGTTAATAGTGAGAGGGAAAACAACGGAAGCACTTAAAATACTTAAGAAAATAAGTAAACAGAACAAAGTTGCATTGGAAACAATTTTAAACACAGCACAGTCGCAAAACAATGGGACATCACGGCCATACGCGCCGAACACTTTCGACTTAAATGCTCGCTGTGGAAAGATCATTAAAGACAAGGTCAATGGTGGATCGGATAAGACAGAACTGGAAACTGGCACAAGTGGATTAACTGAGAAAAATGGCATTGGGGAAGGGCAAAAGTCTCCTGGTGGTTTTATAGCTTTCGTGAGAAATTCTAGACTTCTTCGTCAATCCTCAATTGTTTGGTTTGGTTGGTAAGTGCGATTTATCAAGTTAAAAAATATGTAGTACTTTATCGACACAAGTCAATACTCTTTTAGCGATCCGGTAACGTTACATGTAGGTGGCGTTTTATGCTCTTTGTGCATGGGTTCATTCCAAATTAGGTATACGCTTACCTTCCGAACGATACATATCTACCTTTTGCTGGCTGTATTTTCGCTTTGTCTCCTTTTACGACCAACTAAAACAGCCAATTAAATAGGTGTGAAAATATATTGTCAGTTTCCTAATCTCATACAATCTCGAAATCTCACAAGATTAAAAAACTTTTTTTTCAACGGAAATGGAAGTAGAGAGATAAACACTTATTTTGATTTTTTTTCTTTTAATTTACAAAGTTAGGCTTTTGCAGGGATGCCAGGCTAGTTCTTTACCGAAGGTACATACAATAATTTAACTTTGAATCATCCCTGTGCAGGCATTTTGTAATATTTTGCACTGAGCTGTACATGGAAATGGGAGGACAAAAATACCATACTAGCCCCTTAAAAAACATTATTGAAAAGTATTTGTCATGGGCTTCGTGAACTGATGTCGGGCTATTCAAAAAATAATCATTGTTTTTCTTCAGTCTTTACTTTAATTATTTTCTTCATAGAGAAGTTATGTGCTGCAATATAACAGAGAGAGTAACACGAAATTACAGCATAATGAAGGAAGCAAAGCAGTAAAAATGAAGGAAAGCGAAACAGTAAAAACTATAAGTACATCTCATGTTAAACTCTAGGATATTGATATGTTGACATTTTCTGTTCTGTATAGTATCCCTCGTGCATCAACTATGTGAGGACTATACCTGACTGCGGAGTGATAATAAAAAGAGGCCCTGCTGATCTTCGAAATTCAATTCGATTCTAGTCGTGGCGATTCGGAAATTTTCTAATGGTTAAGATGTTCTAAAATTCTTTCCAAGTGTCTCTTCTTGAACTCTTATTTTACCACCGGGTCTCATGTGCAGGACACCCGACGATAAAAGCCTACAAGGTGGTTCCGCTTCCGAAAGTACTTTGATTCCGTTCTGAGATATTCAGCTTTTTGAATGTGTTACCCATGCCGACGAGTCACCGTCGCATAACAATACTTTGGTGGGTATGACAATATTTACCTTCTTACTAATTATCGACCAAAACCCGACTAAAATCGTCCAAACCGTCCAAAATCGTCAAAACTCGTGCAAAATCGCCTAAGAGTACTAATTACTGACTAAAAGCATGCATAATACAGACCAAATTTTGAACAATACCGACCAAACAAAAAATTAAACACGTCGAACCTTATAACGTTCGAAGTATCTTTTGTGACTTTTATTCAGTGAGTTGACGATGTCTAATAATTTATTTTCACATTGCATCCTCTAATGACGAGAGAAAGGTTTACGCGCAGAAACACCCCCCCCCCCGCCTTTTTTTCTTATTATCTCCTAAACATATATTTCCGTTAACCTTTGGGCAAAATAAAGTATATCCCAATGAAAGTGTTTGTGTGCTTTGAGTTAAGAAGTTTTATACATATGATCATAGCAAAGGGTGGTGTTTTACAGATTGAGCCACTTGCAACGTATCTCCTCAAACTTTTTCTGGTGCGTCGCTGTCTCCTTAAGAAAATTCGTTTGAAATTATACAATAGAAGCGTGGTGAATTAACACAGAAACACCAAGGCGTTTCAGTGCTAATTCAGTCATCTAGTCTAGTTAAGGTCTACATGAAACTCTGCCCATATTTAGTATTTTAGATTGTTATTTTCTTCAAGATTGTAGTCGGAGATTCTGATTTTTCGGACCTCCACAAGGACTGTTGTAGTCCTTTGGTCGGTATCTCAGATGCTCAGAGCAGGTGAAAGGTGAAAAGTCGATAATATATGTGACAATTTATTTACTCAATACCTTAGTTTCAGGTGATCTCGGATTTTAATTAAAACAAGATCTAGTCACACTCTAAGCACGTATCGCCTTGTTGGACCATTTCATCAGTTTTTCTCATCACGCAGAGCAAAGATCTCTAGTACCATCCAAAAACTACTCTGAAACATTCGAGGTTCGGAAAATGTTATTATTATTTTTTTGTCGGTATTGATCGAGTTTGTAGTTGCATTGGTCGTGCTTTTTAAGGCGGCTGTGTGTGGTTTTAGAAGGTTTTGGTTGGTAAGTAGTGGGAGCAGCAGGAGGATAGCAGGCATTTTACAAAAGCCCGTCTCACAACATCGCCCCCGAGTTTCAATGTGTTCTGTGTGCCTACTGGCACATAGAACACATTGGAACTCAGGGGGCGACATGTTGTCCAGGAGTCCAGGCCCACCGAAGCCCCTATAACACCTCCAGGCCCTGTACAGACATATCTCAGGCAAATCTGTTTGGTCGTGCTGATGATGAGTTTACTGAATATACTAGGCACCACCAAACTTTGAAAAACAAGACTATCTAATGTGTGAAATTTGGTCTGTTGCGCCTGTTGTGCAATTCCACAAGTTTTATTAATTCACGAACTTTGAAAGCTATTTTTGTAAACAATATCTAACCTACTAAATTCATCTTATCATTCCAAATGAGTAGTGTCAAATAGACTTGAGGAGAACTGGTTTCGTTGTTTTCGCTAAAACCCGACAACATCATATGCGGTAATAGCTGTCCGTCGAATCTGTGCACACTTCGCCAAACAGTGACAATATCGTTCTGTTGATATCGTTGCATAACTCCTTGTCTGAACATAAATACCCTAGTTTTCCTGAATAAAATAATAGCAGTAGAGATCCTCGTATGGTCAGCTGTACGGTTGTTTGGCAAGTTAATTGCAAAAAACGCAAGTGCCTTCGCTTGCTTTGACCAGCAAGTTAGTATTATGACAGCTCTGAACAGGGGAAGCGGAATCCGGAAGGAAAGTGATGGTAATGACCCACCACCTCTCAGCTCAGCGGATACAGTACCTTGTATCAGTCGATGCTTGCTATAATGTACCAGTGGTCACAACTAAAAGTGACACTCTATGGGTACGTGAGGGTTAGCTGTGGGTCTAACGGGAGCTACACACCCAGCCACTGACCCTAGCATTGCGGAAGGGTTTCGACTTTTAAAAAAAAACAGAATATTTCGGCGCATTTGTGTGTTTGATTTGTCCCCGTTTGAAGCCCACGGAAGCAACGTATCGAACACATCAATGCTCCACTGGTGGTCGTGATGGTCTTAGCAGACCCCCACTCATCTGACGTATCGACAAACACATTTCCATTTTAAACCGGGTCGAATGTTTGTCACTACGACCCATCACTATTCTAACTCATTAATTGCCTGAATTTTACTTCTTCCGATAAAATAATTTCAAACAACGCATCAGTGATTTTATTGTCTGCCAGGGCTTTAGAACAGATATCGGCTATGGTCACTGTTTGGACCCGACACCGAATATTATTGATCACAATGGCCGCTATTTCCACCTCAATTGACACCACCACCGGAATTATAGCCGAAATATGTTGATATAGCCGTCAATTATGAATAGACTACAGCAGATATGAAATCACACCATATCCAACTTTAAGATAAAATAGACCCACAAGCCGTTAACAGCCGGTTATTGAGAAAATAACGAATATATAACCGCTGATCACTTTGGAAATTGTGAAAAAGTGTGTTGAAATGTGCACTTTACGATAAAATTTCGCACGTTGTCGCATTTATCCGTGTGCTAGTGCATGGAGTGTACATGCCCCCCCCCCCCCCCACCTCACCCCCTACTGGCATCAAATACATTACAATATGCACCAAGTATATTTTATAAGACGGACAAACAATCTGAATTTGGTGTACGGCAAACTACTCCGTTTTACGATTTTACTGTTGTGCAAATTACCACTATTTCGATCTCCGTCTCAATTTCTATCACACAATGCTAGGTCAAACAAAACCACTATATGCGACCTTTTAGTGAAATTATATTCACGTAGACCCTTTATATAGTGTTATAAAGCGATTCGGTTCGTGGGCTACTTTTTAGCGACGTTGACTGTTTGACGGTTTTTAGCTTGAGGAACTTGCTCAGTGGACACATAATCATGGACTTATGGAATGCTGAAGTACAGACAAATCAACAGTATAAATATATTCTACACAACTGAAGGGTCCTTTTCATATTCACAAATAAGATGCTCAGCTAACTAGTACATTATAGACACAAATATAATAAACCCTATACAGTTATATTGAATAAAAATGTACACTATTTTCTCCAACGTATAAATTCTACAATAATTAAATAAATTATTCCAAATCAAACGCAGTATTTATCTGCTAACGAACGGCGATATTCCATTGAGTTTGTACCTATCACGCGTCAGTTGTCGCTCTCAACCGACTAGCAACCCCAAGCACAACTGATTAGGGCCACACATCACAGTTGTTGTGAAGATACAAACCTTATGCAGAACATGCCCCCGATTACCCTGACCTAACCTACATGTATTAGACGCTGGGCGTGGTAATGAAATAACTGATGAGCGTGACTACATGGGCACCATTTGTTTACTTTGCTTGTCATGTTATTTTATGAACAACCGAATCAGCGTAACTAGCTGATTCCAGCAAGTCGTAAAATAACATGGCACAGAAAGCGTTCCTAAATTAAAACCTAATATATCAAGTGTCTGTTACACAGCTTTGAATACGCACTCATGAATTACCTAATATCTAAATATTTCTACATACACAAACTCATTCCATCAATCCACACAAAACAACATGCTATAATGGAATACCTGCCCCATCCCATACTTCGCGTTATTCAATATTCGATGAAATGCACAGAATGCATTCCAGGGGACGCTAAATAATCAGAAATATAGCAGAATGGGACACGATACTTTCCTTTATTGTAATTTACGCTAACGCATACATAACAAGGCTAAAATATTATTTCCACTAAGCTTAACACATACGACTTCCAAAGTATCAAGAACTCGGGGCTGCGTTAAAATTACATGTGTATATTTTCTTTGCAATTCAGTGCAAATTTATTCGAACAATATTGCACAGAAATGTTATGGCACACCTACACGTACACATTAGACTATGGATATAAATTTGAAATGCTAGTTTACTAAGCCTGTAACGGTTACTATATTCATTACAATATATATTCTAGCGGAAAAAAGAAATGCAGTTTTTTTCTGTGGAAATATTTCAAAATGTGTTATGGATGATTATTTCATTGTTTGGAATTTGATGTTATTTCTTCATTACTGATTAAATTTTGATGAGTTTTGTCTTAACGCAGGCGGCGTTTGCATGGATAACGTTCAAACGTGGTTACCATACGCCATTTCCTGATTAAAATCGACAGCGCGTGTGCCTACCCCGGACTTTAGTCGCTGCTCTAACTCTTTTTACCATTGGCCCCATCAAGTTGCGAAGAGGAGCCTGCGTGAGCTGAGTGCCGTTGTTTAGGACGGTGGCGCGCTTCCAGACCCTCCTGTCCAGCTCGTCCCACAAATGCTCGATCAGGGACAAATCTGGATTGTAGGGTGACCAATCGAGAACTGGGACATTGTTTTGTTTGAGGAAGTCACGACAAACCCTAGCAAAGTGCGTCCTCGCATTATCCTACTGCAACCTGAGGTTACGCGCATGGATAAGTGGGAGGACGTGAGGCATGAGGACCTGATCCCGATATCTTACGGCTGTAAGATTGCCCTGGATGACCACGGGAGGTGTTTTCACGCCATGAGAAATCCCCCCACTCCCCACAGAACCATTACAGACCCCTCCCACCGAATATGTCGTTTTCCTTTACGCACGCGTCAGAATATCGCTCACCTCGACATCGATAGTAACGTTGTCGTCCATCTGATCTATAAAACGTGAAGCGAGACTCGTAAGTGAATAAGACACGTTTCCAGTGGGCCAAGTGGAACTGATTTGATACATGTGCCCGCAGCAATTGCAATCGACGTTGAAGTCGCCTAGGTTTAAGTTGTGGACCAACGTAGGGACGTCGTGGCCTTAAATTGAACTCCTGCAACCGATTCCGAATTGCTCTTGGACACACACGGCGACCATGAGTGCCTACAACCTGACTCGCCGCCTAGTCGGCGTCGGAAATAGTTTACGGAGGTGTGAGAGACGTATGCCTCTATCTTGACGTGGCCATGTAACTCGCAGACGTCCGCTCCTGAAACGGTCAGCTAATCTTCCTGTGGCTCTGAGACGCCCAACTAAATGAGCTATCATTAACTCATTGACCCCAAATTGCTGGGCGACGAGATGTTGCAATTGGCCCTGCATAATTAGAGCAATAGCCTTACCGCTATCAACTTCGGACATTCGCGGCATTTTGCTTTTCGATCGAGTTGAAATGAAATGTTGTGCATCCGATGTGTACTGTTCAAAACTTCGATTCGGTATGGTTTTCAAGCCCATAGCACGTGGGAGTGCCCCGGATGTACGCTTTGTCGGCAAATCTGTTCAAAGCATGCAGCACCGCACGTGGTCATGGTAGCCTGGATTTTAACCAACGACCCGTTAGACAGTACACTGAGGTAGCTATGTGTCAAATTTTACTACATTTGGTCCTTGGATAAAAAAATATATTACCAAAACTGAACATGCGTTTCCTTTTTCCGCCGGTGTAGTATAACACTCGCATTCGTTCAATATACGGATAGGTTTGTCGGTTAATATTATGGCTAATAGCCCACGTGCTTAAAAGACAGTGAGGAGGTAACTATATTACTGTAAAGTCACGATTCAAAACAACGCGACACACATGTAAGAATGGCAAGAGGTATTGTACTGCAGCTTTCCTGTCAACATCGTGGTCAGTACAGTTCCATTGTCCATCCTTTGTGGAACTGAAATTCGACAGGTGTTTCCAGTGTAAGGCGGATCCGTCCACAGGCACATGGCGACCTGCCATGGTGACAGCAACAGGAAGAAATTCAGTTGCAGCATCGCCTTACAGAGCACGAAAAAGCGAAACATAGACCACTTCGTTTCGCATGTGACAGCTGCGGCAGAGGATATTAAATGGACTTCGATTATTTACAAGAATGTTTGTAGCAACACCAATTCATATCATGTGAAATGTGCCAATAAATTTGATAAAAAAGGAGTTTTTAAATTTTCATTCTTCCACCTCACACACATACAAAGTCCTCCCACCCCCATATGTGTCCATAAAATGCGTCACAATGTTGTCGAGTGAAGTTGTTGGTTGACTACAATGTGAGCATCCATACACCTGGAACTTAATTAAGCATCCCCTGAAATGTTTCATGACAGTGAAGTTGCTGTTACTGATTATTATGTTTTAATGATTGCTATGTCCTGCAATACACTTCATCTTCTGCAACATGATGTTTCTGGTTGATAGCGAACCCCAAACACATCCCCTCGTCCACATGAAGCATGCTCCCCACGAATGTCACAAAAAACTATCATCTACATGCACTATCTGGATATAAAATAGAAACTTTGTCGCTTCTTTTATCAATAAATGTTGACATGACAAAGAGGCGACTGTCAGAGGCACTCTAGGATGTCAAATCGTTGGCATGCATGCAACAGGAATGTCTTTCAAAGCTATTAGAAAACAACTTGGCTATAGTCATTCTGTCATCCACAGATTTGTCCGAAAACATCAACAAACCAACGATATTAAGGACCGACCAAGGCCTGGACAACCCCAAAAGACCTCTCCTCGGGAAGATCGGAGACTGGCACGCCTCGTTAGGCGTGAACCCTTTTCTTCAAGCGGGGGTTCTGAAACGCCTTTGGCTCCCAAACAGGTGTTTGTGCAACAGACCGTCTCAAAGCAGCGGGTATGAGGTCCAGAAGGTTCAAGCTCTGTTCGATCAGCATCAAAGACGACGTCTGGAGAGTGTATGGCACGACAACATTGGAATCTCAGGCCGTGGAAGAGTGTCCATTGGTCAGACGAGAGCAGGTTTCTGTTTCACGTCACAGATGGTCGCATGAGTGTGTGGAGGCATAGAAATACTGCTTACGTGCCTAGGTATATCAGACCTACTGTTCATTGAGGTGGAGGATCAGTAATGATCAGGGGATTCCTCGTGATTGTAAATATGATATGGTGACTGTACGTGGGAATCCCAGTGGTCATCAGTACACCCATGGCATTCTCAATCCGGTTATCGTGCCTTATTTTGATAACAACCCATTGGCTACTCGCCCTGTATTCCTGGACGACAATGCAAGGCCACATCGTTCCCATGCTGTGAGAGCATTCCTTCGGAACAACGCTATTACAACACTACCTTGTCCTGCATTGAGCCCCGATTTGAATCCCTTAGAACACACCTGGGACTTTTTTGGACGTCGTATGCAAACAAAGGACCGCCTATACAGAATTTGGCCGATTTGGAAGCTGCATTGTATGAAGAGTGGCAGCTGTTGCCTTTGGACCGTATCAGAAGGCTCACTGATAGCATTAGGAGGAGGGTTCAGGCTGTTATCCGGGCACGCGGTGGATACACTCGCTTCTAACGTCAGACGCTGCTATTGTGTTCTGGAGATCACAAGTTGCATTGTTTGTCAGTAATTACCGGTATTGTTTCATCATGGACCGTTCCAGCACCATTCTTGCCGAGAGAACATATTTCCATCAGAAACATTAGTGACAGATATGTGTAATTATCGCCATTAAAATACTGCTGGTTTTCATCATTGTACTGTCTTTCGTTAATCAATAGACCATTCTTTCCGCAAACAATCACTTCTGGCCATCGGGAAGTTAGCATGAAAGTAATCACAGTTTCTATGAAGACCACTGCGAAAAAACAGTGGGTGCTTAATTAAGTTCCAGATATATATTGTAAATATGACTTTATAATTTCTGAAGTAGAAGAAATAACACTTTTAGTGATTAATCCACGAATAATCTGTAAAATATGCATACATTCGTATCAACAGGCATTCAGACTAATCATTTTGTTTTTGTTCTTAACTGTACAACTCAATACACTCATTTGCACTGATCAATTAATTCGGTAATTTGCCGCACAGTTCAAAGACGCCACTCGCACTGATCAATTATTTTGGTAATTTGCCGTACAGTGGACAGATAGGCAGGTTGTAATTTGTCCGACAGTAGTTAAGTTATATGCCGTACAGTGGTATTTTTTTTTATTTTCAACATTTGGGACAAATTATGGCATTTTGGAAGAAACTTATATTATAGGCAATCAATGTGTATTAGTATAGTTCACGAATACAGCATTTGTATCACTGGAAAACGTCGAAATTATCGCTATTTGTTTGAAGAACGCATCAAATTAAGAAAAACACCGTGATCAGTCGCATTCTGCTTTAATTTGTGTAAAATTCCTTTGAGTAATGAGGTGGAAATATACTACTCAAAGTTTGCTAAGCACCAAATATTTGAAACATCATTGTGAAATTTGCTTGTGACATATTTGCGATATTTTTGGTGGATGTGATTGGGGAATGTATTGAGATGGTTCCCAATGTTTTCATTAGCTCTCTTGACAGGCAGACGTTTCATGACAGTCATGGAAAGCATGTACCCCTTGATTTGCAAGATGTTTTCGTGTACTGTCCGCATGTACATGACATTTGTACGATATTCAATCTTCATTTCAACACAAACCCTTGTGCTTTAATGATTGAATATGGCAAATGCAAATTAAAGAAGACATTTGTCTGAAGCAGAAATGTGGCGGGCTGTATTGATGATGGAGCAAGGGGCTACCCTTCGTCAGGTTGGGGCACCATACGGTGATCACCAGAGCCTGGACAAGATTTCAGCAGTATGGCACACCAGTAAGACGGCGTGGTGGTGGCGGAGACAGGGCAACATCTGCAGCTGAAGACCGGTTTTTGATCATTCAGGCCCGTTGGAACCGCTTTGCCAGCAACCCAGCTGCGCAGTGACTTTCAGAATGCATCCGGAGTAAATGTTTCGACGCAGACTATCCGGGCAAGGTTGCACGAATGTGGTCTCCGATCGAGAAGACCATTTATTCGTATTCCGCTGTCCTAGAACCACCGCCAGGCACGATATGAATGGGCCATGGACCACGTCGGATGGACCAAAGAAGATTGTCGACCTGTCCTTTTTACAGATGAGTCAAGGTACTGCCTAGACCACACAGGTAGGCGTTCTAGGGTATGGAAAAGATCAGGAGAGCGATTCCATGCAGCCAACATTTCTGAGCATGACCGCTATGGTGGAGGGTCAATCATGGTCTGGGGCGGCATCAGCAGGGATGGACGTACAGAGCTTTGTATCCTTGAACGTGGTAAACTGACTACACAGCGGTATATTGTTGAGATCCTGGATGTCCACGTCAGATTTTATGCAGGTGCAGTGGGTGATAAATTCATTCTGATGGACAATAATGCCCGTCCTCGTGTTGCCTATGCTGTCCGGAAGTACCGACAGGAGGAAGGGATTGGACGTATGGACTGGCCAGCAAGATCTGCTGACCCCAATCCAATCGAACATATCTGGAATGAGTTGCAGCTTGCAATTTCAGCCCGTCCAGTCCAGCCAAGAACTGTCCAGGAGCTTGGTGTCATGCTGGTCCAAGAATGGAACAAAATCCCACAAAGGACCACCAGGAACCTGATTGGGAGCATGATAAGGCATTGTGAAGCTATAATTAACAGTAATGGGTCTCATACTCGATATTGAACCCATATCAGTTCGCTCCATTAACTTTTTGGCAACTTTGAAAACTTTTCTCTTTTACCAATAATATCCATTTTCCATGGTTATCGTATTCAAAAGCTAAAAAATAATGTCAAACACAAATTAAATCATAATTTCTGTACTTAAATCATGAAAGATATAGTTAAATAAAAAATATATACACTTTTCATTACAATATTTCATCTAAAACGTAAAACAGGTAGTTGGATATACTTGGTGCTTAGCAAATTTTGAGTAGTATATATTCCACGATAAATCTTTATTATTCTCACGGTTTGTCGAATATGCGCTTATGCAAAAATCTGAGAACAAAACCCTATAATTTGTCTATATAAAAGTCTCCTCGAAAAACGAAGTGGACAAATGGCCACCATGTCCACGAAAACAGCTGTACGCGATAGGTAATATCCGGTGTCGGGTCCCCGTGCTGATGGTGGAGAATTTGATCTCTGCCAATTTACAAATCGCGATGTGTTTCTAGGCCTTTTTCGCTAGGCGGCGGCAAATGAATTCCGAAGAATATAAACAACAGTGCAAGCGATCTTTAAACCTATAACTATATGCATCGCGACTACAGTCGTTGACAATCCAATTCCACTGACACCAATCCCTAAGCTGGTCGCAGTTGGAGACTTTTCAATAGCATCTGCAACATTAACCTTCTTGCTGCGAGAGTACTTGCGGACAATAGCCCTTAGGGTCAGCTCTCAAACATTGTAGTAGCCATCGGGTATTTTAATACTTTCCTCAACACATCGACCCCAGCCTTCTCCACACGAACTGTGTTGTTGCTAAGCGCGGCGCTAACATTGTCCACATGGGATAGTATGTTACCATAGCAAGTCCTCCAGGCTCAAGCTTCGGGACAGGGGCACATGTTAAAGATAAAGTAATGTCACTTAGATAAGTAAGATAAGTAATGTTATGTATACCAGTATACTTATACGGTATGGCCTCCGTGGATTGGTCACTTTCTGCGGAGTGGGCAGTGTATTTCCACGAACGCAATGATATTAGATTGCAAACACTAATTATAGCAATAATCATAAAAAAATTAATTAATGAAGTCCCGAGTACAACCCTGCTTCATTTATTAAAATTCATCTGATGATAATTTCTGGTGTGAGATGAGCTCTTATATCTCCACTGTGCTACATAGCTAACTATTTCCATTTCCACTCAGTTCTGTTTACAAACCAATGTTTGCTTAAGATATTATAAACTATAAGTACCTCTAAATACTCATCAGCCAATTGTAACTTAGTATACCGCAAATGTCTGAAACTCGGCGTGTGCTGAATGGTAAACCAGAACGCTGGCACCCGTCTTTTTGAGTTCTGTGCCATTCACAGAGACCTCAACACGATTCCAGTGGAATAGAATGGTAACCTCTTTATTCGCATGCTGTCGATCCCCACTTTAGACTTATCCCTTGCGGCACGGTAACAAAGTTGGACTACGGGGCCGCTATAACTACCTACACAACTACCATGGACCCAGAAATGCTTATGGCACCAGAATGCCTGGTTGTTCGTTTCCACTGCCCGTCACACACCCAGCTTTAAACTCATAAACATAAACGCGTGTCTTACCGTGCGGATTGTAAGAGGCTAACATAGTCCTACTGTGCTGGAGCGTACGCAGTCTGTGCGTCGGCCCAAGTTGGATGTGTGGTTGAGCAATCATGAAATCAAGTTCCCTCCCACCCGCATCTGTGACAGGGTTCCTGTAAATACTGATGGTAGCCCTTCGAAATGAGTTCATAACGTTTCCATGTGGCCGCACCAAAATCGGAATCGCCAAGCGCAGTAAATGTATCAGGGGGAGGTCGGGGCTGAACCTGCGGCAGAAATCTCTTTCTCCCTTGTATATCCTGCCAGAAAGCTGTAATGAATATAGTTCGTTCTCTGTTCCTGGGTCCCTGAATCCGAATGTGTCTTCAGGATCGGCTGTCTGGTCCTCCACTGCCTCCATTTCTCAAATGCATAGTGTCACTGATAGGTAGTCGATATCTAGTTTGTGTCCATGTTTATCTAAAATCTGAATTGTTAGATGATCGATGAAACCTATGAGAGCGTTTTGTAAGGTAGATTTGGGAATGTGTCCATTCTACGGGTGCCACACCGTTCATTCTCAACCGGCACAGCCCTTGGAAGTGCACTGGGTTGCTCATTGAGAGTGCTGATCTCTGAAAGATGGAGGCAAAGCTCATGATACTTGAAGCTGTCACCCATCAGCGTACTATTTCCTTGTATTCTACCCTTAGTAAACCCTGAGGTACGTCCAAGCGTTCTTAATTTCCCTGTCATATGCCTTGTCTTGATTCGCAGACGACCAGGGGTTTATGGAAGCTCAGCTCATATCTGACCTTCTGAAATACATCGTCAGTCAGCACTCAAACATTGTAGTTGCCATCGGGTATTTTAATACTTTCCTTAACACGTCGACCCCAGCCTTCTCCACACGAACTATGTTGTTGTTAAGCGCGGCACTAACATTGTCCACATGGGATAGTATGTTACCTTAGCAAGTCCTCCAGGCCTCAAACTTCGGGACAGGGGCACATGTTAAAGATCAAGTAATGTCACTTAGATAAGTAAGATAAGTAATGTTATGTATACCAGTATACTTATACGGTATGGCCTCTGTGGATTGGTCAATTTCTGCGGAGTGGGCAGTGTATTTCCACGGACGCAATGCTATTTGATTGCAAACACTAAATACAGCAATAATCATAAAAAATTAATTAATGAAGTCCGAGTACAACCCTGCTTCATTTATTAAACTTTTTCTGATGATAATTTTTTATTACCTGATAAACTCATGCATGACATCACTGGCAACGCGTGGATTACGACGACTCTGCGACGACTGTACTGTAGAATAAAACGCCACCACCAATGGAAAGCAGTATTCCAGCATCACAAACAGAAAGTGGTATTCCAGCAAAGGCGTTCCGATATGATGCGGATGCGACAAAGCTCTCAGACATCAATGAGATTAGTATCTCTGGAAATTGTCGGAACGACAAGCGCAGTCCGAAAATCGCCATCTCTGGAACCCATCACTTTGATTTATTTGCCAACTACAAACACCCGTGGATATACTCTGTTACAATCATCGATTAATGGCGACAGCACCATTGCAATTCCCGCAGAATGATCTGATCTTTGCTGTTTAGCGGGCAATAAGTGGGTGTGGAGTTTCAGCAATTGATCATCTGGGGACGGCACAGACCTGCCGTCTCGAAGCTTTTGGTCATTCCTTTCTTACTACCAAACACGATGGGTTCTAGCCGAACTACGAACCACGGTGCCACGAGATTGCACTTAGTCAAATCATGATAAATCATACGACAGGTGTGCCTAAAAAAGGTTGTAAAATAAGTTTCGTGTGGCACATGATACCGACTGGAGGGTGGGGGCGAATATAACGGCGGTCAGAGACCCACTCCCCCCACGCCTTATTGTTATCCACTATAATGTATGCTACACCCGACCAGTCGTAGATTTCACCACTCTATTACTTTCATCCAGCTAGCTGGGCATGCGGACTTTCTCAGGCAAGATCATTCCATGTACTGAAACACTTTGAGACGCATTTGGATGCCATTAGCTGGCCAGTGGACTTGCACGGCGCAATCAAACGCAATCAGGACATGTTATCTCCAGCGCAATCCAAACTTGATTATGTTATTAGGTGTCGGATTCTACAGGGCATCTTCAGTGCAATCAAACGCAATCAGGACGTGTTATCTCCAGCGAAATCCAAATTTGATTATGTGTTTGGTGTCGGATTCTACATGGCATCTTCAGATATGGAACTAGGTGGGCTTTCACACGGTAATGTGGAATATAAGAGCGAAATCCTGATTTGCCTGCATCACCTAATAGCGTGGAATGTCAAAGAACAGTCCATGGCTGCCGTTTCTGTACCGCACCTCCATGGCAGAAGCAAAGAAAGCTGAACATCACGATACTGGCGATTTGGTTCGTCTATCATGATGATAACTAACCAGCCTCGGGCGGCAATGAACAACAGACCTCCGACGTCAAGGATCATGGCCTACACATTTACAGTACGCCAACCAGCCGTTTTGTCCAGTAGTGAAAGAAATCAGGACACCAGGCTTCTGATTATACCATGGAGGGCAGCTGCAGGCTTCCCTAAAAATTGCCGAGAGCTCGGCTAAGATCCTGCAGCCGATTCTTCATCCGCTCTTACAGGCCTGGCTTACTTAGAAGAATCGGGTAGGTGCTGATGAGGCGCCACCTCCACCCGTCATTGCCAGCACCATGACATTTTGGAGGCTTATCACTTTGATGGAATGCAAAGAAGGAGATGCAAACAATAGCTACTACTAAGATTGAAGATTGAAACTAGACCTTCATGCATATACTGCTGTGTGCTATTGGAAATGGATTATACAGCAACCAAGAAACTTGCTGGAGCTACCAATGACTCAGGAGATGGTGCTTGGTTAAAACTGCAGGCTATTTCTCAGATCTTCCTGCCAGTCCACTACATATTATAAGGCCAGATTGTTACGAGGACCGCCAGGATGACTTCCTTCCTATTTCTACCTCGCAGTCTACTGTCTCGCGGTTGAAAGGTTTTCAAGTATGCCCTGACCGTGGTCGATGTGGTCGGCTGGTACAAAGGGCCGAACCCCTGACCTCAAAGGATTCAATAGAGATAGCTAGCGCTCGCTCGAGTATTTACCGCCAAGCAACCTCCCCCCACCCCTCCCCACACATAATTTATGTTTATGGGCTCTTTGTCTTAGCTGCTGGCCAACAACGGCGTCTCGACCCAACGAGGTGAGAAGAAAGCACACAGAAGGCAGGGTATTGTAGAAGGCTTTAGCCGCAAGGTTTGCAGAGCGACTGTTTCGATATCAGTCCGAACAGAAGATGTTGTTGTCCCAACTTCAACGACGTGGAGGTCGGAAATTCACAGAATGGGTTGTCAGCTTACCGGCAGTCGTCTCAGTGGCGCATCTGACTGGTACAAACCCAAGGATACCAACAGGATTAAGACCTAGAAATCTTTTGTCATTGCAGGCCGCCATCTGGGCGTGCGTTACATCTACTGGCCAGGTGAGCTGGAGGGAGAAAGACGTCGTGCTACTGATCAAGTGTGGTCACTCCGTGTCTACAGGCTTGGGAGATCAGTTACAAAACCTTTTGAGGCTATCCTCTTTCATTTTTCGACCTCTAGACATAAACAGGATGAGCATGCTCGAGAGTTTGTACGGGACGTGTTACTTGTTCCGCGTGACGAAGTGCTGGGCAGATTTGTAATGTTAGCGGCAGCATCTTATGCAATAGCCCTTAGGATGGACTTCTGGTAGAAAGTAAGCTTTGGTGCCACTCGATTTTGTACAGCATAGTCATCTTAAGGTATATGCTGTCTGTTGCCGCAAAAACCGTTTCTTTTTTGCTGAAACATCGCAATATACTGTGGAGGCTGATCTGGGCATAAGCAAGCATAGAAGCTCTTATGTGTGCATACAGTACAGCCGCCGTGGACTAGTCACTTTCCGCGGTGGACAATATTTTTACAGACACAGTAATATTAGATTCCGAACACTAATTATAGGAATAATCAACAAACATTTAATTAAAAAAAGCATCGGGTATAACCCGATGCTCATTAATTAAAATAGTTTGCTGCCCAAGCGTGGATTACGACCAATCCATAGCGACTGTACAATACAAGGGGTGGCTTCCGTCGTAGTAAGTTAACACGTGAGCCACTGGAGACCTTCCCCGTGCTTCTACAAGAGCTTTGGGGAGTGTCTCTCACAAAATAACCTACTTCGCCTTAGCCTGTGACCAGGAGATAAATGAGACGCTTACAGTAAGGTTTTACACTCTGAGTGAACTACCCGCCGCTGCTGCAGCCCTGGTCTCGGTCTTCCTGAAGCCATTCTTTATTCTTTTGTATTTTATTTAAGCGATCATGACTTCTATTAATTTTACATCGGTTACGATGTGGATTCAGTGAGATGTGAGAGTGGAACTGTCAGACCCCCACCCCTGCCCTTTGTGCAGAAAACTGTTCATTGGCTTGGCTTTTGAATGACGCTGCGCTCAAAATGAGGTTGTGCCTTGCCTAGGCCCTGAAAGCAAGCGGGTGACACGCCTTCATGCCTGTGCTGATAATGTCATGAAAATCATCTACGTTGCATAGGCCTCCGTGACCGTGTTCGACACGGGCATTTTGGATGTCATCTAGGAGAGACTGGAGCCGGGTTTTTGTCTCCTAAATGAGTACAGGCTTCGTTTGAAGCGTCATGATGTTCCTGTGTTCTATACGTCCTGCCATCTTAAAGCTCGAACTGGTTGACGTTGATCTTCCTGTTCTCTCCACCCAAGAGCCAGGTGGTCACGATTGGTTCGTTTTGGGTTGCTTCGTGAATGGCGTCCCAGACGACTCTCTCATAGATGTGAACCTGCCTGTCTGTGGGAAGTGGAGCCCTTTGGGCTGGGTGCACCCTTTGTGGGAGATGAGTTCCATTGTTCTCAACCTTCCCTGGCGGTACTTGCCAAAGTTAAAGAGATCCTCACCACCACTGTCTTTCAAGATGATGGCTCGCTCGAGGACCTTCTCGCTATCGGCAACGTCATCAACTACGGTACCTTTTATATGAATCCTCTCTTCCCATTCCTATATATTGCGACGCCTGATCAAGGATAGACACTGTCCTCAGAAAGCACCACCAAGGTCCTCGACTACTCTCAAGGCGGCGCAATTCAGATCAGCAACTTCCATAGGTGCTAGGCTTGCTACATCTGGCTCTCTGCGAGGGTAGAGCCAATAGACTACAGTGGTAACTGTTTTCGCATTTTCGCAGTACGGGCTGTAGATCCCAGTCAGTTCGCCTGGTTTGGCATCTAGTGTTAGCTCTACAACACCCTGGCCTTTCTGTCTTTACAGAATAAAACCTGTCTTCAATCGCGTAATGTCCTTCATCCTGCTCTCGAAAGAACTTGATTTTCAGGACATATTCTTCCTCTGGAAACTGTCTAACAAGCAGCTGCTTTGCTCTATCATCTGCCATTCAATCATCGAAAGCCATACATCCTGCCCTAGATTTGATTCCGAAGGCGATCCGGATGTCATAGAGTCGCAATGAACCTCTTCTCTCCCTCATCTCTCCATGCGGGGAGGACAGCAGCTGCGCTGTCAATTTCGAACTCGCTTTTGATGTCATTCATTGTTTCGACCCATTGATTGTCGGAAGGTAGAACCCGATGAATTGCTGCTCTTTGTCTGACATTATTTCTGCAAGTATCTTTTCGATAAGATCATCCATTGTATTCATGTTGATTGGTATATCTATTATTTCTCATCTGCATTAATGGATTCCATTCTTCAACCACAACAAGCCGCCTAAATTCATCCCTAAATTCGCGCCACTTGTCATGCCATTTTGTGCTCGTATTGAGACATCCACATCTCCGGGCAGAGAGTCAAACTATTTCCAACTCCTCCACCGCATTTAGAACAAGAGCTATTCCCTAGTCCCTTAGGAAGAAGTGTAAGGTGGAATTTACAGAACTGTCCTAAACAGCTCTGTCCACATAGCCCCTAGAAGCAGAGAACAAGCTAGACCGTTTTGCCTGAGATTTGGCTGAACAGGCCCTGGGGGTTTATATAACCTTGGCGAGTCTGGGCTCCTGGAAATCAGGTGGGGAGACGCGATGAAGGCTTCTGGACCCAATAGTTGCGGTTGAGAGAAAGTGCAATATCTAAACGAAGAGTGATGAGATCGATAAAAGATTCGGTTTGATTCGAAATCATTTGCCTGATTCGATTCCGTATTTGATGCGGCCCAAAGGTTAAGTTTCAAAGGGCCCTAAAATTGTGCATCTAATTAAATGTTCTCCGAATAGAATTGGATAAGTTGTTGGAACGTTCATTTGTGTATCTAGAGGGGGGTGTTCTCCCTACGATTTTGCAGAGATGAGAGAGTGGAGCATGTTACTTATGCTGCTGGGAGTGTGTTTCGTGTTACGTTTGATAAAATCCTGTGTGCTGGATGCTTTGGATTATAGTCTTTTAAAGTGAGTACCCCTTTTTAAAGTGTTGGTAAATGTCAAGCAGAGTGAGTGTAGGTTGGAGTCTACTCCTTGGAGAATGCGACATTTTATGTCGTAAAAGAGTGTTAGTGGATTGGTTTTCCAATGGACGTAGTATGTTATGTTTTTACGTTAACCCTTTACCTAACGTAACGGCCAAAACCGGCCAGCGCTATTCTCAAAAATCGCCAATTAATTTTCATTATTTTTTCCATTTTTTGTCTCAAAAACATAGGTTATGACCCCTTGTTGGAACGAGCTCGTCGAGCTCGTTCCAACGAGGGGCCATAACCTATGTTTTTGAGACAAAAAAATGAAAAAAATTAGTTATTCAAGAATTATTTTTGCAAGTGTCGTCTGCTTTTCAGGTTAGGTAACGGGTTAAATCTGTTACCTGACGTGTCAGCGCAAGACTGGAGATTGATCAGGTCTTGTTGTTGTACGCATTGATCTCTGGTTGGATTGAGGCTGCCACGAATGTGAGAAATGTCTATATCCACGCAAAAACTGTAGATTCTTATTTCATAATGCACGTTTTAATAGCGGAAAAGATTGATTTATTCTAGATGGAGCTTCCGGCGAATCATTCAAAACCGAAATCAAATGATCCACTGGGTTTATTGAATCGCCGGAGGTTATCGTCCGCTGGGTGCAACAGAGAGCCTTCTACAATGCTAAAGCCTTACATAGGGCGCCTTATCGCTTGTCGTAATCAATGGGACGATATATATGATCCCTCTAGTGTCTTTGCGCTATGTCACATTTCTATCGAATTGTTTCATGATATGAATTTACAAAACTGCCATCACAAGGCGGTTATTGTTAAACTTTTTATCAGATCGCAGCACATACGAGTGGGTTGAAATTTCATAAATAAAATACTATGAAATCAAGTCTGAATCAAAAATAACGAACAGAAAAGTTATTGAGATTCAATTCTTTCGCATTGCGGACAGGGGATTTCGACCGGAATCCTGTCGAAATTTTCTTTGCGCTTTGAGTACTGTAACAAGAAAGCAACAATATAGAACAACATTTTCTATTATTGTTTTCTTTCTTGCAGGGTTGTTTTTTATCATAACCTTCATTTATCCAATGTGTCACAGGTTGGCGGCTTGCTAACGCTTCTTGTGTTTTCGGATGGGTGGTCTCATAAAAAGATGTCAAAAGCTTAAAAAATAGAGATTTGAAGTATAGATTTTTCGGACTCCGTGGATGATCTGCTGATTGATGTTTCGGTGTGGGAAGCCCACATAAATCGTACACTATCCAATTTAGTACATCTCAAAGGGACCTTGCCATCAACAGGTCTAAAGTATCAACATCAAAAGACTTGCTGTCGTGAATACTATTTCTGACTGAAAAGAGAATGGCAGGAAGACAGTTTTTCGGCTATGGCATTTCTTTGCAGCGTACTCCATCTGTAAAATGATTTGTTTTATTATTATATATGTCCATATGCTGCAAATAAATAATTCTCATTCCAATTCTTGGGAAGCGTCCGGATAATTGTAGCGATATACTTAAACGCATGAAACCGTGGAGCTATTGCGAGATAGATTCCCTATATCATCGGCTTGAATCATGTGGAGTTTGTGTTTTACAAATTTCTCGAAAATTTACAGATAAGCTTATAATAACACCATTTCTTCATTTAACTAGGTTTGTTATAGTATTAGCGTATTATGGACTGTTTCTTGGACCAATCCCATCCGTTTCCGATAGATTCTTGCAGTTCACCATAAACTGTTTGGTAGACCTACTAGCTGTTCCAGCAAACTGGATTGCAAATATGAAGTGAGTCCAATGTTTTCAATGTATATGGTGTTCATATATATCTGTACGGACACAAAGTACAAAACGTTTACATACCCAACAATAGTGTGCGTCGCTGCCTTAGTACCCCCGCACGCAGATTTAGGGCCGACAAAAGCATCGAATGGTGGAGGAGGCAGTGGATAGGTCCGGCCCAATGACATCTAACGCCTAAAGCAAAGAGGACTGTGGTGTGAAGTATGACAGATATGAATTACTCGAAACGTGTTCTTCAGTTTGAAGGAATCGTGCAAACTAAAACCTGGAGGCCGTGAAAAACACTCCTGAGTTAAGAATAGCGCCTAGCTCACGCCATTACCCACACACCATCCCAAATCCTTAAAGTGACACACTGCTACTGTGTGGCCTTGTGAAGAATAAGTGCACCAGAAAAGAGAATCTTTATCGCTATATATACATCTGCTGTTTCTGTGAGAAGAGTTTTAATTGCTTTTGTTCGTTTCTAACCCTTTTGATGTGATTATTCGGAGAAGTTTCGGGGTTTTCCTCACAGTTTAGGTCACGCAGCTGTAGAAAACACTTTTAAACTATAGTTTCTAGAAATCGGGCACATGAACCAGCCAAAACTGGATCCAAGTTCTTGTGTTTTAAAAAAAAAGTACTTACCTATTTTCGCGCATGGTTTACTATTTATTTTTAAAATAAGTGTTTAAACATATTTTCCTCTCTGGATGTAAACAAATAATCACAGATAATATCTTCGAATAATCAGACAGTAATATGAAAGATGCTTCACAGGAATGCATCTAAATATAAGGAGATCTTTCCGCTTGCTAAAAGTCTCCCAGCAAAAGAAGCGAGTAATAAACTGTGTACATTTCTCCATTCACCCACGGTGGTACTCAGCCCTCACGGCAGACTTACCGTAATCGCAACAGTTCGGTATAGACCCGAAGTTGGAATATATGATGCTAGGTACAGGACAAACGCCATCGACTGGTCACTTTCCACGAGTGGGCAATATTTCCACGGACGCAATAATATTAGATTCCAAACATTATTTATAGGAATAATGATCCAAAAATTAATTAATAAAGCACCGGGTACAACCTGGTGCTTCATTAATAAAACTTTTGCTGATGTTGATATGTATTACCTGGTAAACGCATGCGTAGATATAATTGCCCACGTGTGGATTACGACCAATCCACGGCGAATGTACTGTAGCTTTGCTGCACAGGATGTCCAACTTTTTAAAAGGGTATGACAGCTTGAGTTACTCCAATACTTCTATGCACACATAAAATTGTCATGGGTTGTTAGGTCCTAGCCTGCGCCGACCAGCTCAAGTCACAAGTCTTACCACGGGAATGTCCATGGGTGTTTTGATGATTGTGGATTGGGATTAAGCATATGTGTGTGCATGTGTACGTAAGAACAGTCGGTCAACTTAGTGTTAAGCTCTTAAGCCACCAGTCTCATTCGGTAAAGAGTTTGAGGCTGTTATGGTCTGGAACCAGTCTGACCCTTCAATATAGTTCATCACCTGTTTACATTCACTCACCTGGAATATGTCAGTTGGTCTGAGAACTGAACAACTAATGATGTATTCCAAACGTTTGAATCTTTAAAATACAGCAAATATTCGTTTTCTTTGAATCAGCGGTAGATATGTTTTTCAATGGAGACATGATTTGACCAATTGGGTAAACAAAAAGCCTATAACAGCATCCAATTACGAACAGAATTAGACTGGTGGTTTCAAAACTGCTTAATGTTATGGTCGAGCAAACAAGCTTTTTCCAACAGCTTTCCTTCCCCCACCCCATCTCCCCACGCTTCAATATCCAAAGACGGTAACCGTACTGGTGTCTGAGCCGTTGCTTTAACAGTGATTCGGTGATTGCGTCCGAATTATAAGCAAAATAAAGAGAGGTTTTTTTTTTTACTTTGAAAGTAGTATGTAATGTGGTTTTCAGGTCATAGTTGCCGGATCTCATGCCGGATCTCATCTGACGTCATAGTCACGGACCTAGGGGCGCCATGTTGTGTTGTCATGGTAACCCGTCTGAGCGGCCATGTTGTGACGTAACCCCATAGTGATATGTGGTGTGAGTGCGCATGCGCAGCGCGTGTTGTTACGTTGATAGGTGTTTCTGTCGTTCATTTTGTATACTGGAGGCCGCCATCTTGGTTTCTTTGGTAGCACGTGGTTGCTATGTGACCCAAAACCTTTTAACAAGACAGGGGTATGTTCCGAGGGTGTGTTCGATTGAACAGAAGTAATTTTCCGATTCGTAGAATTACCCAAATAACCCCGACAAGTTTTACTATTTCGAATTATTCTTTCAGAATTCTCTGCTTCTATCTACATGTGCAATAGTTTTCGTGTATCTGGCCATGTTCCTTTGTTCTAGTTAGTTCTGACCCTATTCCAAGTACTCCTGTTATTTCATTTATCTAGATCATTTATAGAAATTATAACTAACCAATCAGATTGCTTGATTTTCCATAACCTGTACTTAATCTCCCCTTATTACAACGAAGTTGTATCCGATTCTCATCACCTCTATATCCAATGGCAATATCCCGGGCACCCCAATTTCGGCACCCCTTTTTTGAAAAACATATGACATTCGGCACCCCTTTTTTGTCATATGTGCTTATGTGAAAAGGCACAATGTGACACAATGTGCCCTAGCACATAGGCACATACGGGTATTTGAGGATACCTATTGCCTGGTATTGTATTATTTGAGGATACCTATCTAGTATACCTTCTGGAGAATCCCTTTTTGTCATATGTGCTTATGTGGAAAGACACAATGTGACACAATGTGCCCTAGCACATAGGCACATGCTTTATGTGCCGATATGTGCTTATGTGAAAAGGCACAATGTGACACAATGTGCCCTAGCACATAGGCACATGCTTTATGTGCCGATATATGCTTATGTGAAAAGGAACAGTGTGACACAATGTGCCCTAGCACATAGGCACATACGGGTATTTGAGGATACCTATGGCCTGGTGTTGTATTATTTGAGGATACCTATCTAGGATACCTTCTGGAGAATCCCTTTTTATGTGTACCCATACTATGCATGGTACACATAATGCCGGCATCCGGGGTGGCCATCCGTCGTCGTTCATCCTTTGTCCGCCCGCCCATCCGTCCGTCCGTCCGTCCGTCCGTCCGTCCGTCCGTTCGTCCGTCCGCCCTGTCCGTCCGTCCGTCCGTCCGTCTGTCTGTCTGTCTGTCCGTTCGGCGTCCATATCCATTTCTTTGGCATTCGATAACTTGAAAAATATTGCTTGGATTGTCAAGTTACTTTATATTTGTGTTCAGGTTACTGATGTGCCGAGCTGTATAGTTTTTGGTGTAAATCTGATAATTTGATCCTGAGACTGTAACACTTTATCCTTCAAATTGAAAATTCCTCCAATCCCTTTGTCATTCGATAACTTGAAAAATATTGCTTGGATTGTCAAGTTACTTTATATTTGTGTTCAGGTTACTAATATGCCGAGCTGTATAGTTTTTGGTGTAAATCTGTTATTTTGATCCTGAGATATTAACCCTTTATCCTATAATTTGAAAATTCCTCCAATCCCTTTGGCATTCGATAACTTAAAAAATATTGCTTGGATTGTCAAGTTACTTTATATATGAGTTCCGGTTACTGATGTGCCGAGCTGTATAGTTTTTGGTGTAAATCTGATAATTTAATCCTGAGATATTAACCCTTTATCCTTCAAATTGAAAATTCCTCCAATCGCTATGGCATTCGATAACTTGAAAAACATTGCTTGGATTGTCAAGTTACTTTATATTTGTGTTCAGGTTACTGATGTAACGAGCTGTTTAGTTTTTGGTGTAAATCTGTTATTTTGATCCTGAGATATTAACCCTTTATCCTTCAAATTGAAAATTCCTCCAATCCCTTTTGCATTCGATAACTTGAAAAATATTGCTTGGATTGTCAAGTTACTTTATATTTGTGTTTAGGTTACTGATGTGCCGAGCTGTATAGTTTTTGGTGTAAATCTGATAATTTGATCCTGAGATATTAACCCTTTATCCTTTAAATTGAAAATTTATCCAATCCCTTTGGCATGAGATAACTCACAAAATATCAATCCGATTGTCATGTTACTTTATATATGTATTCAGGTTACTGATGTGCTGTGCTGTATAGTTTTTTATGTAAATCTGATAATTTGATCCGGAGATATTAACCCTTTATCCATCAAATTAGACACTCCTCCAATCCATTTCTATATGTACCCATACCATACCATGTATGGTGTACATAATGTTGGCATGCGTGGTGGCCCTCCATCATACATCTTTCTACTAGTTGCGCGTATGGGTACACATCTGTCGATTTCATCGGCCTATTTTTTGTCATATGTGCTTATGTGAAAAAACACAATGTGACACAATGTGCCCTAGCACATAGGCACATACGACCAAAAAGGGATTCCATAGCCACAGGTGTTTTCCGAAAGGGATTCTTAAAAAGGGATTCTGTAAAATGGGATTCCTATCCAATACCATAAAATTTGGATTTCATGATTTGACATCAACAGTCGAGGGAACCCCCTTCCCTGTTGGAAGAATTCAGTTCAAAGGGTTGTTGTTCATTCAGATTACTTTCGTTATATTTTCATTATGGTTAAAGTTCATTCAAACAGTTCAAAGGGTTAACATTGGGTTATATTTAGGGGTTATAGTTCATAAGCATGTGCTTATGTGCTAGGGCACATTGTGTCACATTGTGCCTTTTCACATAAGCGCATATGACAAAAAGGGATTGTCCAGACGGTATCCTAGATAGGTATCCTCAAACAATACAATACCAGGCAATAGGTGTCCTCAAATACCCGTATACTTTTGAATATCCATAAAGAATTTCATTTATTTTATTTGACATGTTTTGAATTTCAGATTTACACGTCGCAAAGTTGCAATTCTGAGCAACTTCGTTGGAGGACTCACTCTAATGTCGTCATCTGTGTTATACTCCATTGACAGTAAGTGATCTTATTTCTTTCATTAAGCCTTTAAAAGTCACATCGGAACAGGAGGAAGGGAAAATCTTTTCACTTTTTTGCCAAAAGCCTTGCTTAGCCCCAACCACTCTTTGACATCTCTGGTGCATTTGTAAAATAATATTTTCGTTTGCATCGCTGCCAATTTAACCAAATAGTGCCAATTTAACTACACAAGTGCATTTTATACAATGAAAAAATTATGCCTTAATGGTGGTTTCAGAATGTTCCTAAAATGTATTTCTTGGTGGGAGGGATGCCTTTCTCTTACTAGTCCTAACTGGAACCTATTTATGATTAGTCATTTGCCTAACGTAACGAAAACTAACGGGGAGTGCTATTCACTACAAAACACGCATTCAATTTTTATTATTTTTTTCAATTTTGTCCCAAAACAAAGTTCACTCATTGGAAAGAGCTCGACGAGATCGTTTCAGTGAGAGGGTCATAATTTGAGGCAGCAATTAAATTTTTTCAGTTCAATAATATTTTTGGTAAGTGTCATCTGACATACGTGTTGCGCAAAGGTTTAACTCCCACCTTTGACTAACGACAGATAGACCAGAGTAAGAACTAAAGGTCACTTGCGCATCTCTCCTCAATCCTTCGGTTGTAATAACTATCGGGAACACGGTGGCTCATTGATTAACCCTTTGAACCCCATTTCCTGGAATGGTTTCGCCTTTGTGAACACTTACAGTGAGAAGGGTCAGTCCAATATCAGTGTTCAGGGAGGATAAAAGAATAACTTCAGTCTGCAGCAGTTAACATTTTATCATCAATGCCCTGTGTATAGACTACTTATAATAACACAAAAATGGGTCGAAATTATATTGGTCTTATGAGTTCCAATGCTTAAGCAATGGACTTCAGATCTAAATGTCGTAAGTTCGATCGTGCCCAGCGACACCTGCTTTGTGCCCTTGGACAGGACAGGGCCTTGGTACACGGATACCACACGATGACGCATCGGTCTGAATTATCAAATGTTCCAATAAGGCTAAAATCCTCCTCCTCTGATTGGACGAGAGCTCGCTTAGTATATTCTATGTTTACGGCTCAAGTGGCAAATCTTACCGTCTGACGTCACAACGCGAAATATTTGCAATGACGTCGTCCGTTGCGGACTGCTTCATCAACGGAGTGACTAGCATTTTTCTGAATGTTTCACGTGTGCAGCAGACGGTGTTCCGGGTGAAGTGTTGTTTAAATTACAAAATGATTTACGATTTAAACTAACATGGAATGAGTTTATCTGGTTTATTGATTATTTATCCAGTGTCGCCGTGGATACACGAGATGTTTATTTACTAAACCTGTGATCGTAAAAAGTTGTCTCGAACATGGCAACAAAAATTATCATCCCGGTGATAATTTTGCTTGTTATTGGAAAACTGGCGTTAAGCATGTCTTTCTCACTGTGGTTTATCTACACTCCAGAGCTATTTCCAACCGACTTGAGGTTATTAAATCATTGCATCTATTACTGGAAATGATTTTTTTTTCTATAGAGCTGTCTTGAACAAGGCAGCTTTTAAAGATCACAAGTTTAGTAAATAAGCCTCTCGTGTTTCACGATGTAGGTTTTGTGCTATGGGTAGTGTCTATTGGAACAGATACGTTAGCGTGATGAATTGACAGTAACATGGTCTGAGGTTTGCAGCTCGGAGCGATTGTTAAACCGAGACACTTCGCGTCACAATAACTTATACTGTAAAGTCACCATGGCCTCACATGGAGAATACTTCCAACCACGTCAGTTCCTTACGCATTATAATAAAATATCAGTAAATGTAAACTTTTACCAGTGAAGAAGCACAAACATGTACCCCTCCTAAAAAACACACACGGATAGGACAACTGAAGTGTGGTGGGAGATGCTTAAAGAAATGAACATTCTAAATTCCCTTAAAGCATAAACATGATTATATCCATCAAAACACAGAAGGCACAGACGTTTAAAGAAATCAGCATTCCAAATTCATCGAATTGAAGTGGCGCGGTATTTCTCTGAACAAACGTAAAATCATCATCAGATCCGAAACTCCCTCCATTGTGATTCAGCTAAAATCATTTACCTTATTACTTGTAAACGCTGTAGAAAGCAGTATGTGGTCCAAAGTCTACATCCTCTCCGAATACGTGCTACTAGACATAAAAAGGATATAAAACATAATGCTGATGCCCCAGGAGCACAACATTTCGTAACCTTCCTATCCATTCTTTGGGCGATTTTGAAATCCATCCATTTGAACAGCCACTAATTAACGCTTCATTGAAAGAAACAGATGAATTTAGAATGAACGTGAAGCTTTTTGGATCCGTACGCTTCAAACCCTCTGGCCATTTGGTATGAACATATCAGAGAGAGAATGCGAAATGAGGTCCATCATTCATTCCTTTCACATTAATATACAACAGAATGAATACAGCAGTAGCAAAGATAGTAAAAGTTGAATTCAATTGAACCATCTCTAAATTAAAAAAACCCTTAAATCTTCTACCCGCCATCGCTTATAGGAAAATCAAAAGCGCACGTAACATCCCTGTAAAGACTAAATTGGAGGCCATTTCTGAATAACATCAATTATTGCCGGTCAGTTTAACAAGTTCCAAAGCACAACACTTAGTTTAACTCAAAATCGTCTTGTTTGAAACCAATCAAGGATCAATAAATAAATATATTTTTAAGAAACAATATTTTGACAGCATATTTCACGAATGAAAGGTTTCAGTAGAAATGTCTGCGCCAGCACGTATTTTTGTGTCTTGAAAACGCACGCACGTACGCACGGTCCCATTTCTCTGCGTCTATAAGTAATTGAGCGGTTTAGTGAAAAAACAATTTTTCGGCATTTTTGTTTTACAGTTCTTAATTCAGAGCATGTTTCATTTCTTTTAGGTATAAAAAATGACGTAATCATCCCGGTGCTAATTTTGCTTGTTATTGGAAAAATGGCGTTAAGCATGTCTTTCTCACTGTGGTTTATCTACACTCCAGAGCTATTTCCAACCGACTTGAGGTTAGTACATCATTGCATCTATCACTGGAAATGATTTTTTTTCTATAGAGCTGTAGCATTAAATTTTTACTGAACCTTTCAATCAAGCTTTTGAGCCACCAGTCTAACTTTGTAAGGAATTCGACTCTGTTATGGCCTGGAAACAGTCTACTCATTAACTAGCCCAACTCCTATGTATAGATTCACTCGCTGAAAATAGTTCAGACGATTGAGTCTAAATATGCCATAAACATGCATTTTATTTGTATCAACGCTATACATGTTGCTCAATCGATGATTTGAATGAATTTTTGATGAGAGTACCATTAGAAATAAAGAATCAACACAGCCGTAGTTTTATGATTGCGCAGAGTATTTCCACTAATTATATTAATATCATTGCATTTGCAATGCGTACTACATACTCATTGATTGGAAAATCTGTAACTGACGCACAAAAGAATATTTGTATGTTTTTGTGAGTAAATGGACATCACTTGACATTACTGGTAATCTGCGATCAAAGTTCCACGAAACCTGGGGAAACAAACAGCCCATCACAGTGTCGAATTCCGAGCAGAATTAAGCTGGTGGCCTGAGAGCTTGCCTCTTCATAACTACAAGGCAGGTTTGTCCATTTCGTAAAAAAACACTAGTGTATACGATTCCATTCAGGGTGTATTAAAGGGTTATGGTTATCATTGTAGTAGTAGGAGAGGGACGAGTTGACCCTCATAAGGGGACCATACGTGGGTCCTAGGAAATTACTTCATAGTTACGTTATCTAGATGCATCATGTTTTGTTTTCTTGGAAGCCCGCGTGAGCGTCCATCTCGTGACGTCATCCTAGTAGTGATACGTGGTGGAAGTGCGCATGCGCAGCGCGTGTCGTATTGGTGGCGTTTGTTGGAGGGCGCCATCTTGGTTTCTATGGTGGCACGCAGTTTCTTTGTGACCAATGGCCTTCAATACGACGGCAGCATGTCCCGAGGGTGCTTTCAATTGAAGGAAGTAAATGTAATTACCCAAATAGACCCGTGGTATACCCCCAAAACCAACCCTAAACCACAAAACGGACTTTATTTGGTTCGGATTCCCAAGATTTCTTCTTATGAGAGTAGGCCATAGTGCTATAGGGCACGTTCTATTAAATTGGGGTACTTTTGCTGGTTTGAATTCTTCCCACAGAGTCTTCGTTTTCTATCCGTTTCTTTTTTTGTTACCTTTCCAACGATCAGACTCCTTCATTTTCCGCAGTGTGTATCTACCAAAATAAATTATTTCCATATCGAGTAATTGCTCGAACGAGTGACTCCTCTTACAGCTTTTATGTTCATCTGAGTATTGGAGCATTCCTACGATATAATGATATACTTGTGATGGATACCTTTTGAGGATACCTTTTGGGGGATGCCGTTTAGAGGATAGTCATAGATTCTAGCGCGTGTTCAGTTCATTGCATCTTGGCGACTCCTGCGGATTTGTCCCATATCACCATCAACTGTCCTAAGATTAGCTTTCTCTCTTTTCTTCCACTAGTACTGGTCTGTGCCACAACTATTGGTTACCACTAAGTGTCACTTACTAGACACGTCTACAATTACTACTGACCACTATGGCTTTGCATACCTATATCACTATACGATATAGGTATTAACAGTGTGCGCATCTTGACATTTAATACAGACACGATTCTTTCAATTAATACGCAAGTCGAGAGGTAAGGCTTGCTATTTTTTCCTGGGAAGAATAAAAACTTGCAAATTGCTGTTAATACGCATTCCCTAAAGAAAGAACCAAAGTGGACAATTACATAGTTGCCTCTAATCGGCTTGCCATAAAAGGCCAATTTTTCTTTTGTCACTTTTATTTATTTATTTATTTATTTATTTATTTATTTATTTATTTATTTATTGGTGTTTATGGTCACATACTTATGCCCAAATGGCTAATCATGACCGTGACAGTTTTACGGGTGGAGGAAGCCGGAGTACCTGTAGAGAACCAACGACGAGCAGCTGCCAGCTCCCCAACATCGTAACTCCACACTGCAGCACAGACAGGGTTAGATTGGTTGAAGACATGCGCCCCTTCGACATGCAGTACGCCTTTGTACACAGCGTCATCGTGCCCCATGTGAACATGGGGGTTAAGTGCCTTTCCTCAAGGACACAGCGCGGGAGTCCGAATCGATCTCTCAGACGGTCACCCATCGGAGAATTAACCAGGCTCGATGTTGCTTAACTTCGGTGATCTAACGAGAACCGGTTACCACAGCGCCCCCTTGTCACTTTTGATAAACGAAAACAACACACAGCTCAAAGAGCTGTCTGTTGTTTTCGTTCATTAAAAATAACCAAAAAAAAATATCGCTTTTTTCTGCTGATGTCATGGGTGTTTTGTCAGCAATTACAATGGACCTTCCTCACCAGTCTAGTAATTTCAGGGGAGATAACTTTATTGGAAGTCGATTTTCATGACGAGATGTAGAATTTCCCCGATCTACCAAGTATGCTCTGCAGTTTACATCGGATGGTTGGGACAATATCACTTGAATAGTTTTCTTTAATTACATCAACACGAAATTTAGAACAGCGGCAAACAAAATTTGTATGGTGATATTATTGTACAGAAAGTATATCTGGTGAAGAGAATGTAAGTCAGGGAGCACTCCGGTGGATTCTAGACGTTAAGATTGCATTATTATTATTTTTATTAGTATTATTATGATTAAGAGAAGCAAACAAAATGGAGTGATTTTGTGAGCCCAAATGGTCTTCCAGTATCAGAAACTCTTAATCTGCTTTTTCGCTAGTTTAAAAGTGATTCGCGATAAAGGATAATAGCGTGGAGTTCTCAAATATACCCGAACTGGTGTTATGTAAATTCGTTTCTTAGTCAGTAACACGCCCATTAGTGAAGTGTTCCTGTTGAAATGCTGGCTATTTCTATTAAACGAAAATCATATATCGTCGATTGAATGAAATGAGGAGCCATCTGCGGTCTTTAGTTTTTCACCTAGGAACAAAATCGCCCTTTGGAAGCATTAAGGGTGCAAACTGCACTGCTGCGGCAATGCAATTGGACACATCTACGAATTCATGGGGCAATATGTGTATTTTCTTTTGTGTTGGGTTTTTGATTATCAGGATATTGCATGACGCGTTGTCCTTAACCAGACAAGTGGACGATTTTCACCGGCTAAGTTTGTAACGCAGATACTTTTTCTGGTTGTTGGATCTTACAACGTCATCATGCAATAACGCCGCATTATGCAACAAAAAATACTCAGTTATGCAATAAATTTGGGTAATGCAGTATGTTATAAAAATAACGCTTTATGCTATAATTGATCTGAGGTTCTACTGAGTTTGAATCGTAGTTGTGGTCATTTTACAACGTTAAGTGTGTTTGAGTCGTTGTGGAGGAGGCCATTCTTGCTTGTTGGACATTTCTCGCGCATTTTGGTAGCAGCTCCTGTCTTTCTCCAACAGTTATGTGTAGAGATTAGGACTGACAGAATTAGGAGGGGCACAAAATGCACAAGGTGTCACCCTGGGGGGGTATTTTTGCGACCAAGTTGTTTCTGTACTTTGTGTTTCCTAGTTTCATTGTCCGGTTTTCTCTGAAGCAATATCTGAGAAATAATATGAACTTTTACTATTTTCCTCATACAGTACGGCCGTCGTGACGGGCCATTCCATGGACACAATGATATTAGATTTCGAACACGAATTATAGGAATAAGCATCAACAATTTAATTAATGAAGCATCGGGTACAAGCCTGTGCTTCATTTAGTAAAATTTTACTGTTGATTTTTATTACCCTGTGAGGGCATACGTGGAAATCACTGCCCACGTGTAGATTACGACCAGTCCGCAGCGAATGTCCTGTAGTACTCCATTCGATTTTTGTGCATTTTTGGAACTACACGTGCCACCTCAGTCGACCCAGCTTGTCACACCCATGATCAATAGCAACACAATTAACGCAGAAACACAATAAAATAGACGTGTTCAAGTCACAACATCTTTTCTGGCGATAATTAGATGGACTCTCAATCACATCCTTAGCGATGCATACCTGTTAAAAACACTATCAGATTAAAGGAACCATGTTTGTTTTCCATCTATTTTAGGCACATCGAACGAGGAAAACACGAAAACGTAGATCTACCTCCACCGACAAAAACGTGTCTGAGTAACGCCAACACCATGTCACCCACACGGCTCAAAGATAAACGTTGCTTGTTTATAAATTAAGGAAACTAGATATTTAAATTCCTTTAATGAAATCAATTAATAAATGGAGCTATTTTTTGTATAATGATTTATGTTTCAAAGTAATGTTGTCAAGAGGAATGGAATGGGGTCAGTTGTGTAGCAGTAATGATGGGTGGTACCTAGTGCTATAGCATCATTACCCAAGTAGTGCATGTCCAACTGTCTGTTTGATTGGTCCGGAGTGAACTCCTGTAGCGTCCAAGAGCCCCAACCTTAGGGAAGATACGATGTTTTGTTACTATTTTAGCTTTTTCTGGCCAGTTCAACCCAAATGAATTTTGACCCAACTTTTAGTATCTCCAATCAGGTCGCTACATTCAGCTAAACCTCGTCCAATATCACTGCATAACTATCTTCTTTGATCGATTATATTTTGGGAGTTCATTGCGTAAGAGAGATTGTCAGTTTATTGTCCAGAGATGTGCTGATGTGATTGTTAACAATGTAAGTAAAACACATACAATACATGTATACATGCCAAGAATATTAATATGCGCGCGTGTGCTAGTGCAGAATGTGCGCAAAGCGGGTAGCACATGGACACATACCGCTATTTCAGGACTGACAGCAGAGGAGGTGGTTGGGGACGTTTGTGGATTATTGGGGACTGTTGGAGAATGGTTTGAACTGATGTGGACTAATTCTGGACTGGTGTGGGCCGCTCATGGACTGATGTGGTGATTTGTGGAATATCTCCTGACCCAACAGATAGAATTATTTCTCCTAGCTACTAGATAATTGAAGGTTTCATGACATCTATAATTTTTACGTATGGGGACAATGAGGTAATTCCTCGATGCATTATAATCCATCATCCCTGACATCCATCCACATTTGGGCATTTGGGGACGACCGGAAACCAGTGGTTTGGGGACTACTAACTACCCATGGGGACGAGTAGGTATTTGTGGTGTCTAGTGTCGACTGCAGAGGACTAGTCGGATGATACTGTCCGTGGAAACACATTTGCAGACTGCCGAAAATCGATGTTTTAGGGACTAAGCGTTAACGTTTGGGACAAGTGGTGACTGGTGGGCCTGATGCAGACTGGAGCATAGCCGATCCCATAGCCTATATGACTCCTACCTACAAAATACCCGATGGCTCTTACAGGTTTGTCATTTGATGCATTGAGGGAATGCCCCAGTTTGGTACAATATGTAGTGATCTGGTGTTTGAGGACTACCGAGCACCAGTGGGTTTGTGACTTGGAGATTTCATCGGGGACAGGTGGGGACTATCAGGAATAGCTCTTAGCCCACCTCATAGACTTTATTGCTCTTAGTTACCAGATATCCGGAGATTCCGTGACTCCTGAAGTTTTGTCGTGTCGGGCCATGAGAGCCATGAGGTAATCCCCCAATGAATAGTCTATCATCCATCACATCCCAATCTGGGGATTCGAGGACTGCTAGGCAGCAATGGTTTGGGGACTAGTAGCTACTTTTGAAGACGAATGGGAGCTGGAAGAGACTAACTCCTGGTCCATCCTATAAGCTTTATGGCTCCTATCTGCCAGATGATGGACGGTTCTGTGACTCCTCGGTTTTGAACTATAGGGACATGAGCGTCTTGAGGTAATTTCTTAATAAAGTATAGTCTATCACCCATCATATCCCCATCTGGATCTGTGGGGACTACCGGGTATCAGTGATTTGGTGACATTAGCTATTATTGAGGATATATGAGTACCGGAATGGACCATTTCCTAGCCCATCTCACAGATTTTATAGTTCCTAGCTACTAGATTGCTGACGGTTTGATGACTCATACAGTTTTGGCGTATGAGGAAGTGAGTGCTGTGAGGAAATCCCTCATTCAAGAACAATCTAGAGTCCCTCAAATCCCCATCTGGATATTTGAGGATACTTACGACACGACGATATAGTACTGGAGCATACTTATCGGTAGATACCTGCCAAAGCGGCAATTGGTTCCTTGAGTATTGTCGTGTAAAGCCATGAGGAGCAAGACAGAAACCCCTATTGAGGTATAATCTATCACCCCTGCTATACTACTGGCCCATTTCCTCGCCCACTTCAATCCTTTTCTCTTCGTGACTGAGTAACGCTAACACCATGTCACCCACACGGCTCGAAGATAAACGATGTTTGTTTTTAGTGGTTTCTCGGAATGCTAGGAAGCATGAGCAGCTAACATCCTCTTGGATGATGTCGAGACGGGACGTCATGCGTACATTCGGGAGTCTGTCTGGTAAGGGTCGATAAATGGAATAGCAGTGATTGCCATACAATAAAACTGTGGGCGACAAACGGAATTAATTATCATTGATTTATCATTTAGATAGGGAATCGAATATTCCTTTACGGATCCTCGATAACGATCGCAGAAAAAAAACACAAAACCAACATTCCGCTTCATAAAATAAATGGATAACTAAATAACATAAACTTGTCTACCTCGCTGCATAGAGGTGGGGACGCTACAGAGGTATCCGTGGTTAATTCTCCACACTACAAGTTTTGGTAACTCGCGAATATATGGGCTGCAGGAACTGGCGATGTTTTTTTTCTCGGCCCGTGGGGGTTGGTCTTATCCAACGGTTCACGGACTGGCGCGGCCCATCGACGCCATTTGTAATCAATGTTCGGGGGGTTGATTTGCCCTCTCGTACTTTGGTAGCGTTTCTCTCACAAACCGTTTACTATCCACCATAATATTATTCTAAAAAGAGGTTCTATCACTAAACCTAATGTGCCAATGATAGAAACAAAAGCCCTTACCGAATTGTTGCTTAGTGTATTACTTATTGTATTAATTATCGTACTAAACAAAAAAGACCTATCCCTTGTCTACATCCTTGTAGAGTGGTGGGGGAGGACGCTACAGAGGTATCAGTGGTGAATTCTCCACCCGACAAGTTTCTAATAACTGGCGAATATAGGCCACAGGAACTGGCGATGGGTTTTCAGTCGTGGGGGTTGGTCTTATCCAACGGTTCGCGGACCGACGGCTCATCAGCGCTTTTTGTTTTCTATGTTCGAGGAGTTGATATGCCCACACGTACATTGGTAGCGTTTCTTTCACAAACTGTTTACTATATCCCATAGTATCTTTCCAAGAAGAGGTTCCATCACTAAACCTAATGAGCCATCAACACAAATCTTGCTGTCAAGAATATACTTTTCGTCAAAAGGGAATGGCAGGAAGACAGCCTCTCAGGCTATGCCATTTCCTTGCAGCGCGTTCAACTATAACCTGTTTTATTGTTATCTTGTATATTCTTATGCTGCAAAATAAATCAATCAATCAATCAATGGATTGGAAAATAAATCGGCATTGTACGTTCCACAGATTAAGCCATGGTTGATGATCGGCTGTGATTCAGGTAGTTTGAAGCAGGCACACCACATGGGACAAGTTGAGCGAGCAGGCAGCTTGATATAGTCGAATAACTAACTCCGTTTACCTATGCTCTTCTGTGCCCGGATTTGCATGCATGACAACCAGGTGTTTTTATGTTTTGATCAGATAAAGAGAAGAACGATATAGGAAGAGCCTGTGAACTGGACATTTTTCCACGCATAAGTAGTTAATTCCCCAAATAATAGGCCGGTGTGCCGTATGGCTTGTTGAGTTTCGAGTGGAGAGTAATTGCAATTTAATGGAGAATATTCATGTCAAATATTACCTCGATTTACAGAACCCTACGAACATGGAATGCGGCGAATATGCTTTTTAAGAGGAATCTGCTCAATAGCTTGTCGACGTAATGACTTCCAGTAATACAAATGAGTCGACCATACTACAAAACATCGCCATGCCATTTTTACTAATTAATTATAGTGTCATTAGTCAAATTACAATTTGCTTTGGTAGCACACATATTTTCGACATGCTGTTTCTACTGATTAATAATGAGGTTCAAGACCATATAATCATTATGGTCTTCTTTGGCATCTTTCCCCTCCTGTGCTCGTATTCTAAAAACAGAACTAAAATCAATATTGACCACAACAGCGTCACATTTTTACCGCACGTCCATGTGAGCAAAACGCCGATTCTGCCCGGGGAGTTGTCTAGCAACGGTGTCAAGGTAATCCAAAAGACATTCAAAAGAAAAGATGAAGGTGACTGAAAAGGAATGATATTGAAGGACACAACTTTAGAATGAAAAGTTAATCTAAATCGTCATACTGTAATGAACTCCATCTGTTAGTTAAATTCATTAAATATAATTAAATAATTTAGTTACTCAACTTATTTTATTTATGCATTTATTCATTTATTGTACGCCCTCTTGAAAGATAATAAATTTTAATTCTCCCCACAGTCCTATTAGGTGATAGTGAGAATACTAAAACAAAATATCGGTTGTCTTCGAGTCGAGTTGATAACATATTGTTGGTGTTACAAAGTCATGTTCTAGGTGGGGGAGAAGGGTCACGTTTTCGTGTCTCGCTCATACGATGTGACTGAGATAGACGTATCTTGGCCAGAACCTGATCCTAAACATACCATGGCTAAGGAACGGTCAATATGGTGTTGTATAACGTCATAGATTTCCGAGAAGCAGGGTTCAAAGAGATACGTTCTCTATATCAGCGACATTGTACACGTATGAATAAATAATAAAGTCATGAAGAAACAATAAAACATTACCAGAAACGATTTTGTGATTTTGAACACACATACTGTATTATATTTCAGGTTCCACATCAGTTGTGGTGTTCTTGTGATGTGTTTGCTAAAGATCGTGTACCATATTGTACGGAAACTGATAAAGGTTTATATTTTACCACACAGATAGTTTCTACAAAAACTGACATTTTGTGTGAATGGTAGTAAACTAGGATCCCTCTGACCCGTGTTGCAAGGCACGGTCTCCCGCCAGTTATGATAGAGGTCCCTATCCACTGTCCTGCAGTTTTGTTCAGTATTTGAAGCTGACATAATTTGCGTTTCGTTTGAATGGCAGAAAACAAGAAACATGCTGATAATTTCCGTTACACATTTTTAAGTGCACTTTGGTATCACATTTAGTGAAGGGTCTATAAAGTTACTGAACTTTTATGTTTGTTAATGATAGTATAATAGGTTCAGATTGGTACGTCTTACTGGGCCGGGTCTATCGAGCACTGTGATATCAGTCCCTATTCTCCGCCCTGCAGGTTTGTGTTGCAATTAAGGTTGGCATGGTATTTTAACTTTCGGTTGAATGTATGTATAGTAGGCACGCTGCGACACTTTTAGTTTTACAATTTGCATATGCACTTTAAGAACAGTCCATATCCGTTGCATTCTAGTGCTTAGAGGATAGCTGGAAATCCAGTTCTCACTTTCTTTCATAGTAATGCCCAATCACGACACTCGTGCTGGTCTTTGTAAATTATAGACAACAGCATACCATGCAATTCAACAGTAATGAACTGAAGACGATCTGTCGCACTTTTGTCTGTTTTACATGAACTTCTTTGTCGCCACTCGTATAGAGTTCTCCGGTTTGCGTACAGCAGTGGACATACCACTTAGCGTGTCTTTTACACTCCCAATAGACAGAAAGACTTTATCACATTATAATGCTTTATATACTCTGGGTACCTTTACATCCCTTGTCTGTTTGTTTATTATTGTTTATCGACACTTTTAACAGCCAGGGTTACATCGTGTTTGGAGGCTTTACGGTGGAGGAAGCCAGATAACCCGGAGAGAACCACCAAGCAGCGGTGAGCAACTGTGAGACACTCCAACTTACTAAGTCTGCACAAGCAGAGCTAACAGCGGTTGAAGACAAGTGCTCCATCGACGTGCAGTACGCCTTAGTACACTGCGTCACAGTGCCTCCACGTGGGCAATCGAGATTAAGTGCCCCGCCCAAAGACAACACAATTACCGCTGGTTAGGCTCCGATCGTAGACCTTTCGACTTAAGAGTTCATTGCTCTAACCACTGAGCCACCGCGCTCTCCTTTACACTCCTAGGTTCTAAGGAAGGTCTATATTCTCAGTAGCAGCATTACCTCTGTCAGTTTGTCCAGTAGTAAATAGTTTGAAACGAGATTTAGTAACAATATAACGTATTGACGCGCTCGTTCTTATGAGGGTCACATGATATGTGGTTTTGTTGAAATCTTTTTCAAAACATATTTTTGCAAATTGCACGGGCGGATGTGGCCTATTCGTTAGATAAAGGGTTAAATCAATACATAAATAAACTTAGTCGATAAATTGTAAATAGCATGGTGTAATTTGTTTTTCTTACCAACAGAAACACGGGTATGGGTGTTGCATCATTTTGTGGAAGAATTGGTGGAGTGATCGCGCCATTCTCAGTTGTCTTGGTGAGTATTCAGTTTATCAGATTTAAGTTTCGAATCTTAACGCCTTTAAATCGGCATGTACATTATTCGTTCGTTGCAATATTTCATACTTTCTCCCCAATGTTTTTTCCATTGACAGTCAGATAGCTTAACCATTTACCCAAACAGAATACCGGACGTCACCTGCAATAAAAAATCTTGAATATTTAAACTTCTCATTTTTGTCTCAGAAATAGAGCCTATGACCCTCTCATTTTAACGTGCTCAATGAGCGATGGTGGGTCATAAGCTATGTTTTTTAGATAAAAATTTTAAAAAATACAATCGTAGTGGCATTGTTTTAATAGCGTCGACCAGTTTTAACTATTACGTCTGGTGAAGGGTTAACAGCATGTTCTGAGATTAAAGTCTCTTATAGGACAGAAGCATCAGTTATGGCATGAAATTTCCTTTATTATTACTATTATTATTATTAATATTATTATTATTATTATTATTATTATTATTATTAGAATTTTCCCCCATCCATCTGTTTTCATAACACTCGCGGAACGAGGATTGTACTTATATGCATAGTCCTCCAGAAATGGGGCCACCATACATACGTTCAGATGTTGTTTCCGTGCTATGGTGTGTTCATAGTTGTTACTCTTCTGAGGTTGTACCCAGTTCCCATGAGTGCTGTTTTCTGTAGCTGGTACACAGAGATATTAGATGTTACCTTACCGTGTCATTGGGTCAGATTTTTTGTTATGGCTCCTGTGGGACCTATTACAATCAAGAGTTCACTTGTTTTCAAATCTACATTTTAAAACACTCTATTTGGAAGTCAACATGTTTCTTTATTTTGTCGGTCTCTTTCTGTATAATGCTGTAGACACTATTGATGGACATATCTATTAACCCTTTACCCAACCTAACGGCAAAAACCGGCCAGCGCTATTCACAAAAGTCGCCAATTCATTTTCATTTTTTTCATTTTTTGTCTCAAAAACGTAGGTTATGGCCCTCATTGGAACGAGCTCGACGAGCTCGTTTCAATGGGGGGTCATAACCTATGTTTTTTAGACAAACAATTAGTTATTCAAGAATTTTGTTTGCAAGTGTCGTCTGCTTTTCAGGTTAGTCAACGGGTTAACATACAACTTCCTTTGTCTCGATTTTTCACTATGCTATCCGTCTAGTTGTTTGGAATATGCCTGTCTGTGCAGACCTGAGTGTCACATGTGATTGTAAAACCCCCTTTATTTGTGACAATCTGTTACTGATGTTGATACCACAAACTGCCCCTACCTAAGACCTCATTTTGCTACATTATCATGTTTCATTCTGTACTCTGTTGGTGCTAAGACAAGACAAGCTGAAATAATGTGTTTTACTGTCTCCGGGAAAGAATAATAGACGCGACATTTTGGATCGACTCGGTGGTCTATAAACTTCTTCGTGAAATACCTCGGGGTTATAGTCTGGTCTTGGGCTGCACAAATAGCGAGTTCTTTTTCCGCTTTCTGTCCTACACAATGTAACCACCGGTAAGATTCAGTCTGATTTATACTCTCGTTCTTCATATATTTCGCATGCTGGCCATGCATATTTTTAGACACATACGCTTGTTGTTATTTCTCGTTTATTTTCTTTCTCAGTTCGAACTTGCTGCGTTTAATGTCTTCCGTTGGGTTTTTGCTTCTGTCAGTATTTTCGTTTTCTAAGTTATTCTCCTTTTTGAATTTCTCCGCTACCTGTGTTATCGGGTTCCTTTTCATTGACATATGATAGTACAGCTGAAACTAGAAGTCCTGTCACATTAGCGCCGAAATTATCGTTAGTTAATGCGCTCCTTACTGCAGAAGAATGAAGTAGTCTGAAATACACAAGAGGGTTTGCGTTGTGCGAGGCAAAATAGAATTCGCTATTCGTGAGATCGGTGGTGAAATCACGAACTGAACCGATCAAACAAAACGAAAATATTGAGACGACAGTATGCTGAGAGTTGCAAACTGCGACATCGCTGTGGGATAGATTTTTCAGTTAGTAATTATTTACAATTTCTGAGGACAAAACTCATGAAGCACTTGCAAACTTTCAACATATGGACCACCGGGTTGCACTCTGTGATCCATGTGCTGAAAGTTTGCAAGTGTTTCTTGTGCTATTATGATCAGTTATAAATACTTTTCGATTGGGGAATATATGGCACTGCTATTTCGGTAGTAATCCACTCTCTTCATTCTGTGTATGCAGATGAATTTTAATACCTATTTACGCCATTACATGGAAGAGGTTAGGAATGATGTCTCAATTTGCTAGTATAAAATTGTTCGACTGCTTTCCTGCAGGAATTGAGTTACGCTAATGGAGCAGTTTGAATTTGATAGGGACAAAATGTGCACTTACTCCGCGCGCTTTTACTTCAAAATAGTGCCCGATACCGTGACAAGAGTTCTAGTTTCAACTGTACTTGACATATGGATGTTTCTGTCCCCGTGAGCTCTGAAGTGTGTATCCATGCCAACTATTGCATGTTTGTATGGAGACTGAATTTAAGCTAACCTTATTATTATTATTATTATTATTATTATTATTATTATTAGCTCCTTTCTTTCCTTTTTGAAAATGTAATTTGATTTTAGTTTAGCAGCCATCTTCAGAGTTTCCTGTTTTTCAAGACGGCAGCCAATTTCCAGGACGGTCGCCATTTTAATCAGACTACTTTTCGTTTCTTCTTCTGAATGTCATGGGGAGAAAATTAATGTGATTTATCGAAAAGATATGTACCCTGATTGCTACAAACCAGATAGGCCTTGATAGTCGCTACGTCTTATAAAGACCAGAGTCAGGCCTTAATTTCATTGGTTCATGCTCTCGTCAAATTAGCAGAGTTATTAGGGAATTTGTAAATATGTAGCAGGTAATTGGGAAACTAACATACCAAATAGGACTGGGAAAGGGTCCGATAAAGCTTATTGCTATGAGGTACGATCCTGAAGCCACTTCATACAACTTTACATTCCCATCTCACATTCATACTCCAGTTGAGTGATATGAGCGACGACTGGGTTCGAACCTGTGTCCCGTGGAAGAACCCCATCGATACAGGTTCTAGAAAACGTCAAAATGTTAAGGTCCGTTTCGGTAAGAGTGAACACTTAATTAAAAAAGACCATATATCATTATATTCAGGCAGGAACATCCTCATGGATTACCCATAAAAGCAAATGTCTGTTAAAACCGAATACACAAAATTAATAAAAATAAAGTATATAGTATTAATATATTGTTTACATTTTTTTAAAAGGCCAGTATATTTTCTCTTTTTAACAGGCTGATCGACTGCCCTGGGCGCCCGGTGTAATCTTCGCAGTGGGCTGTCTTACGGTTGCTTTCTTGTTGAAATTTGTTCCAGAAACTAGCGACAAACAGCTACCTCAGAAAACCAAGGATATGGAATCATGGCAAGGAATTCGCCAATCAACAAAGAATAAATTCTGAATAGAATAGGGTGGCAACAGGGGCATTGTTCTCAATGCGATAGTACTAAATAATTTGTTTGGAAATAATTAAAGTAAATAACGAAACACTTGCTTTTTATGCACGGACGATTCTGCGCAGACTCCATTTTGAAAACTACTAAACTCGTACAGGGCGAACGAATATCACAATTATGAAGACCTATGACCTAGCAGTTCTTTCTGGTCAAGTGTCAGCCCTACGGCACCTAACAACGAACAACTACTCAGGTTATATACCCTTTAATGCTATCTATTATTCAAAAAACACCATTGGTCGAGTACTTGTCCGTACAACAGTGAAGCTGATTGAGCTCGAGTTCAGACTTGTAGCTGTCAAACACTTCCCGGTTCCCGATTCCGCTGTTTAGGATGAAAGTTTTCCCAATAGAAAGAAAGTTGGACTCTTTCTTCAAAAGGACGAAAAGAACCTGGGTGAATTAAGGCGAAACAGTAATGACCAAATTGTGAATTGGGTCATGATGTTCGAAAGCCGTTCCCAGAGATGAACTATGGTGTCTGATAAAATTTAAGAGCAAGCTCAGAGGTGGCGAGAAGGGTTGTTCGTCCCCTGGCCCAAAAAACGACTTAATACTTCAATTGCTTAAAATTTGTCAGCTCATAGCAAATGTACTTCAGGAGTATAGTTCGCACACTTAATGCCTGATTTGGATGACCTCACAGATGATCTCATGTGAGGTGATAGTCACGTGACCCGGCGACGTCATGTTTAGTTAAAATCGTAGCCCACGTGAGCGGCCATGTTGTGGTGTCATTAGTATGGTAATACGTGGTGCCAGTGCGCATGCGCGGCGCATACTAGGATGATGCGTGTTTCCGTCATCCATTTTGTACACTGGAGGCCGCCAGTTTGGTTTCTATGGTAGCACGCGCCTGCTTTGTGACTCAAAGTCCTGTACTAAAACAGGGATATGTTCGCATGTTGTGTTCCTTTGTATAAATTAAATCTAATTACCCAAAGTAGACCCGACAATTACCCCAAATCACAAAAATTATCGAAACTGACTTTTTTCAGAATCCTCTTCTTTCCCATTAGTAGACACGTTCCTTTGTTTTGGGCTAGTTTTCTATTTCGGATTTTACCCCAAAATACTAGGTTAGAATTAACCAAATATCCGCGACAACTGTTGATTTGGTTAAGATTTTCACCAAATCGTCGGCAGAACTGGGGTCTATTACTTTCAAATGTAATATATTATATTACAATTACTTTTGATTTGTTTCTCATTATATTATATTACATATTATATATTATTTACTTTTGGAAATTTGATTATTATATTCTATTACAATTACTTTTGGAATTGGATTATTATATTATATTACAATTACTTTTGGAATTGGATTATTATATTATATTACAATTACTTTTGGAATTGGATTATTATATTATATTACAATTACTTTTGGAATTGGATTATTATATTATATTACAATAACTTTTGGAATTTTGATTATTATATTATATTACAATTACTTTTGGAAATTTGATTATTATATTATATTACAATTACATTTAAAAGTGGAATATTACTTATTACTTTTATTACATTTGTCAGTTACTCACATTCCATGCTGAAATATGTTACCATAATGCCGATTATGACATGTATTAAGAAAATACAAGCTTCTGCCTGATATGCAGTCTTCGTTACAGTGATTAATACTTTTTTTAACAGTTCATGGAATCATTGCTTGATACAATACTAATCACATTGGTATTTGTGTTACATTGTTGTTAATAGGCCATTGGGCATGTCACGCCTATTAAAACAGTTGGTTGGAGAGAATAATAGGATTAAATATAAATACAAGTGTTAAAGTCATAAAAATAAGAAAACAACTCATTCCCTTTTCAGTTGTTTTGGCATCATTTGTTGGATATCATAAAAGAATTCCAATAAATGATACCATTGGCTGGCTTTATCATCACAGACAAAATGCACACTGAATGATTTCAAGGTTAACTTTGAATTTTGTTATTTTTTATTTGTCTGTCTGACTTAACCCATTACCTGACATATAGATGCTGTATGTTTTCATTGAAAAAAAATTATAATAATGTTTTTTTAAAGAAAATGTAGAATTCAATTTATATTCAACAAAGATGCGTTAGGTAAATAGTTAACTCAGTGATCAAAATCTGAAACTTAAATTCTGTAATACTTAAAAGCTGTTGAAGGTAAAAGTGTTAACAATTATGGAAATTTTCTGTCTATAAATTTAAAGTACTGTTTATAAGGTTGGATTGAAACCATTCACATAATACTGGATATACACAACAGCGTATCTGCGAAAACACAAATTAACTGAGTTTAATCATGATTAAATATATTATAATTTTGTTTGATGATTTGCTCAAAATACATATTAAACATTTCGAGTATCTCAGTTGTGATAAAAAAAAAAGTAATCAATATTACTCAGTTACTTTTCAGACTATTACATTATATTACTATTACTTGTAATAAACAAAACCTAATTACTAAATACTTTATATTCCTTTCAAAATTGTAACATGAAATGGAAAAAAAATATATAAAAAGGCATAGACTATTCGTACAGACATATACCTGTGTAAAAGTACAGTATTGATAGAAATTCATGCTAATTATACCATTTTGTTACATTAATTAATTTTTTTTCTGATCAAAAACAGTTTCTGGTGTCATTGCTTGAAAGGCAACGTAACTAGTTTTGCAAAAAATGATACCAGGGGCTGATTTTTTCAACACACATATAGTTTATTTACATTAATTCACATTAATAAGGCAATTTTTCTGTTGATACTGTACTAATCAATTTGGTATTTTGTGTTGCAGTGTTGTTAATCTCATGCAATCTTTTTCCATTGTTTAATAGGTCAGTGGGAATGTCACACCTATTAACGCATTTGGTTGGAGAGAACAAGAGGGTTAAATAAACATAAACAAAAGTGTCAGTGTCTTAAAAATAAAACAATGTATTCTTTATTCAGTCTTACTGGCACCATTTGCTGGATATGATGAGAGGATTCCAATAAATGATACCATTGGCTGAGACAGTAGCTGCATAGATAGGTGGATGTTTGTTTACATAACAAGCTACATTTGATTAAAAGAAAACCATTTTTTCTGTCTGTTAAATTAAAAGTACTGTTTGTAAGGTTGGATAGAAACTGCTCATACAATACTGTATATCCACAGCAGTGTATCTGTGAACACACAAAGTAACTGTGATTAAATCATGTCTAAATATGTTATAATTGTATTTAATGATTTGCTCAAAAACACATATTAAACATTTCTAGTATCTCAATTGTAATAAACAGTAATAAAAATGTAATAAATATTACTCAGTTACTTTTCAGACTATTTCGTTATATTACTATTACTTGTAATAAACAAAACCTAATTACTTAATACTTTATATTCCTTTCAAAATTGTAACATATACTATCATATCACTTATTACATATTATATTACCCAAGCCCTGATTCTCAGAGGATTTTTCCCAGAATCCCCTGCTTCCACCTATCCTGGTCTTACTATAGTTTATTCTCTCCATTTCTTGGCTTATGCTGTCTATCTTATGACTTCCCCGGCCCCTTATAAAGTATTCTGAATTCCCTAGATGTGTGTGTGTGTTTGTGCACTATGTCCGCACATCACAGGCAGCACATGTGCACATACGGGTTTTGGGTGATGTCCCATTTGAGGATACCTTTTGAGGGCACATTTTGAGAGCACATTTTGAGGATACAGTTTGTCACAGCGTTTTCCAATGTTTACACATCGCATGCAACACATAGGCACATCTTAGATTCGTCGATATCTGCTCGTGTGCTAACGTAAGAGTAATAGTTCAGGGAAGTTATGTACAAGACTGCAAGACTGATAGAAGACTACAGTATTGGGTGAATATAATAGCGTTGGATCACACGACAAATGTCGGTTACCATAGACAAATAAATAGTGGTGATCTCTTGGAGCTATGAAAGGTGGAGGATGGTCTCGAGGCCAGGAGTCGAATAGGGCTAGGAGCCATGAGTATCTTCAGATAGATATACTGCAAACGGTATCCTTAAACGTTTCCTCAATATGTATCTTAATAAGGTATTCTTAAAAAGTATCCTCAAATAATACAGCATCAAGACATAAGTGTCCTCAAATACCCATGTGTGCTGCATGCAATGTGCGCACATTGTGCACCAGTACATAGGCACATATCGGCACATTCAACATGTGCATATGTGCTGCGCATGGTGTGTACACATTGAGCACTAGCGCACAAACACACATAGGGAAGTCAAATTACTTTATAGGGGCCGGGGAAGTCATAACAAAGACAGGATATGCCAAGGAATAGAGATAATAAACTATTGTAAGATCAGGATAGGCAGACGCGTAGGATTTTGAGGAACATTCTTCGAGGTTTTGGAGAAAATGCAGGCCAAATAAACATTTGCTGAATATATTTGGCTATTTGTAACCAAGACTTTTGAGACATTACGAACCAGGAAACGTTTCCTTCACAAAGGAAAGCGCCTATTATTGGAAAAAGGAGGATTCTGGATTCCGTTTTGGTTGTCTAGGGTGTTTTGGAGTGATTGTCGGAACTATTTTGGTAATTAGAGTTACTTTTGTAGAAAGGAACACACCTCCGAATATAACCCAGTCCTATTACAGGACCTTGGGTAACATAGCGATCACGTGGTACCATTGATGCCAAGATGGCGTAGTGTACAAAATGGATGACGGAAATACTAGCAATACGCGCTGCGCATGCGCAATGACACCACGTATCATTATAATAATGGCGTCACTGCATGGTCACTTGCGCGGGTTACCATGGCAATGAAACATGGCGTCGCTGGGTCAAGTGACTATGACGTCATATGAGATCCATGAGATCATCCAAACCCGGCATCAAGTGTGCGAGCTGTACTACTGACTTCCGTAAAATATTAGATTTTATTTTTTGTACCTCTATGCTTTCTTTCAATGAAAACTGTTCACTTCAATGAAACAATAGCTGTTGCTCCTTCATAAGCGAGACTCTGTTGGCGGCGTTGCGAATATTGAATGAGGGTTACACTTTTATCTCGAGCATAGTGTCTCATATCGACTTGGGACCAGGACCAAATAATCGAAGCTCATTGCGGAAGGAGGATCAAAATATAGCCTAAATCACCGAGTTGGCCAATGGGTCGTTCAAACATTCTTCATTTGAAACCACCAATACTTTTCTGAATATTAGTATACATTTTTGAATATCTGTGATCAATAAAGTGGACGGAGCCAAAAATCCTGAAAGTTGGTTATTTTCATATTTCAGAGATGGTGTGTCATATCAACAAGAGACCAACATGAAGTAATTTTAAACCTGTTGGGGCTCAAAATATGGGCGAAGTCAAAATCGTGAAAGTGTGACGTGCTAATATTTCCTGTATTACTGGCGGAGGAATATGACACGTTTCGCGTTGCTCTTGTTTGTTTTGTGTCTAGAACAGAACGCATTTGACTTGTCTAAGTCTTAGAAGAGACCAGTTCGCGATGCACTAATCGAAATACATGCATTAAACTTTCAGCTACACGGGCGCAGGTTAAAGAAGATAGATGCTTTACTCTTCGGTGCAATTTTACAAACACCTTGTGGAATGAAGGTAATTTCATTTACCAGGTTCTGTGTCATGGTCGAACAACAACGGGGATTCAGCGTAAACGTGTATGATAGCATTAGCAGCAGCTAATGCCTAGTAGATGTGATAAACGGGACCGATTGGGGCGATTTAATGAGTGACCCCTCATGGGACCAAGAAAGGGAAGTTGTAAGAGATGTGGTAAACGCGGCCGATTGGGGGATCTCATGGGGGACCCCACAGGGGACCAAGGAAGAGAATTAGTAGGAGATGTGGATACCCGAATTCATGAACCATGGTTTTACGACACTTGACCTCCAGAAGTGTACTACCCCGCCATATGTATACTCCAATAGTCTCCACCAGTTCCCAATAGGCCCCAAAACAGTAAAAATCACCCCAAGTCGCCGGAACGTTCGGAGTTCTGGAGAATAATAGTTTGTTTTTTTATTTTGTATGCAGAGCATCCTACCGTACACAGGCTTGAGGAACTGTATGGGCTGAGACGGGCTTAGATAAATAGATTGGTTGACAAGAGCTTGATAGGGGATCAGAAGTAGCTAGTTCTCCTGTAGTAGAACTACAAGTCAGTATTAATGGTACAAAGCTGTAAGCGTTTTAGCAAATAGTAGTGGTACAGACCAGTAGTAGTGACTGTAAAGAGTGGAAACTGATCATAGGACAGATGACGGCGACTACGGAGAAGTTAGCAGTCGTGGCCTAGATGCCACAGGAACTGAGCAAGGGCTAGCAGGCATCTCTGTCTCCAGACAGATATCCTCTGATAGGTATCTTCCAAACGGTATCCTGAAATAGTACATCACCATGTCGTAGGTACCCTCCGACACTGAGATGAGTATAAAGGTCGTACAAAGAGTCACTCAGGCGATCATTTTCTTGGTAGCTCATTTGTTTAAAACTATTCCAGTCGCCCGAGCAATTCCTGTTCCAGTCACTGCTCTTCAGCACATTTGATCAAATCATGATCCGTTTTTCTCAGCAACCTAATTACAGAATGCCCTTTAGGACATAGAACCCCTTTTCTGAAATGAGTCGGAGAGTCACAAGAGCATTTGCTCACGGAGAAATTACTCTTGTGGCTATTTAGCTCATTCGATGAGAGGAGCACGAAGTCGGAGTACCCTTACGGAACCACCGAGCAACGGCGAGCAACTGTCATACTCCGCAGCGTACTAATACAGAACAAACTAGGTTAGGAGTGACTGAAGGAAAGTGCGCCATCGATGAGTAGTACGCCTTAGGACATAGTGTCACCGTCACTCCACGTGAGCAATCGGGATCAAATGTCTTGCCCAAGGACACAACGTATTTCCCGTCGCCTTTTTGGATTGAAGTTCAATGCCCCAACCACTGAGCGAACGCTCCCCATGCCTGTGTTGTTACCGTAAAATGTATTATTACTGCAGGTTTTATACGATATACTCACAGATGAACACCATGTTAAGAGGAACAAAAAACATTTCGTAATGAAACGCATGTATCTCTTTCCTCTTCCATTTCTATTTTCCAAAAGACATCGCTCAAGTCAAAAGATGTCGTGAAAGAGCCATTCTCGATTAAACAAATTATTAAGTTTAACTGCAGTCGAACGGCTGTATGTTATAGATATCAAACGGTGTATTCTCTATGATGGAAAAAAGCGATGTCAAATATCAGTTCTCTCGATGACGTCTATTTTCTTTCAGAAGCAAGTAAGACATCCAAAACAACATAGGGTTATTCAAAATAGGATACATAATTCTGAATGTATGCGAAATCGTTGCCTCGAAAATTGTCTTTATATACGTGGGGACCGGGAGGGACACAGTATCTGCTATTTTCGGCCAAGGAAAGACGAATATGATGAGTAGAACAACCATTAATGAAGACCTGCACTGCATAGCTGAAGTAATGTGTGATCTTGACGCAGAGCAAGAACACCGGGCACGCTGGTTCCCAGATGTTTGTTCGTCTGTACAATGGGAAAACATCTTTCCCTTTCAATATGTTGGGATTTGCAAAGTTCATAGAAATGGTGTCCTCGGGCAAAGGATCCCCGGTCTCTGAAAAATTGCCACTCACCGCGCACGCAGCTCATTGTTAGGTCTACGTGTCCATCTCCAAATAATGATTTGGAAGACTTTGGAAACCAGTTTTCTAGACCCCTGGGGCTGGCAGGCGGAAGGGGAATACCTCGTTCCAATCATGACCGCAATCGCTCCAGCATCAGAATCACTACTTAAGTTTGCACGTTCTAAGTGTAATTTTTCGAGCAAGAACCGTTGTGGCAGTAAAATATGTATGTGCAGAAAATGGACTTAAGTATGTTGTTGTTTGTGGTGATTGTCGGGTTATTGGTTTAATAACTCTGAAAAATCACTGTGGACGGTGGATGCGATGCTGGTGACTAATTTGACATCAAAAATGTTGTTATTATCAAAACCCCAGCTGTTTGGCGCAGCATTGCCCTAACGTTTTATCGATTTTGTTAGTGTCTTGGTGGGAATTGTAACTTTTTGTAGCCATTTTGAATTGGGGTGAAATGCAACTGGGTTAATTATGTTGCACCGCCATGAAAAAGTGATACTCGAATCGATAGAGAGCGGTTCTCTTGTCGAAACTTCTGAACTTTTGAGCGACAAAACATGCGACGGTGACATGTATTTTTATATATTGGTATATTCAGAAATCATCAGAACATCACATTAACGCTGCCTGGTAAAGACATACGATACATATGTGTTTAGAAGTTAAAAGTTGTATAAAAAAATCAAATTTCCAATTTTGGACGCCATGTTGGGGGCCATATTGGATTCACCGATAGAGTTCTGATCAGATAATTCAAACGAACATGTGCTTAACACGATCCTGTCAATATTTGTCCGCTGTCATAGCACTCGTTGGCAAAATTGCATGTTAAACTAAACGGGTCATTTTATCGGAAAATGGCAGCACTCTTGGACGCCATCTTGAATTACAAATATTGCACAAAGTGGATTTTGGATATGTTATAGAGGATAGCTTCCTCTTTAAAATGAAATAAAAATCAACTTAGTCCAAAAGTATTCTAGGTAAAACCTTTTATTTACCCGACCAGAAGAATGGCGGTAATTCGAAGGTAACTATGAGTGCGATATCTCTTCTCCATATAAAACAGTTTACCAGCACAAAAAAAATGTGTGACATAAATCGAACTCTCACACGAAGGAAGAAACTCGAACACTTTTTTTTATGTGAAGAGCATCTGGATTCGAATTGTCAATTCATATTGAGACATTCCTAAAACGAAAGAATTGTCTACAGATCCTAATTTTCTATATATCTTTCAGCCAAGATCAGTCGTGAGAAAGAGGAGATGCGGCGGATGATATGATTTCATAAGAAAGATGCGGTCTCCAAGAAATCACTAATTATGTCGAAGAACGCGTCGTTGCGTTCATTTCTCGAAACGAATCCCGAGAAGCTAGTTTTTTCTCACTCCCACGCATCACACGTTCGAAACGTCCGAACAATTATTGGCAAACGTTCAAACTTACGATTTCGAGAGGGTTCATGGATTGATCTGTCTGAAAAAGAATAGAGAGATGCACAAGATTATAAATTCCTTTTATCACAAAAACGTTCAATTGCATTATGATGCTTCCAATATATATTTCAAATAACGTCATATATTGAAATCTAATAATGATGTATAATTCATTTCTTTTTTTATCCCACAAACAAAACCTTGCGCCCATTCACAACTTTCCAAGAATAGTCCGGTGTAAACCCAGGGGAAATTCCACCATTTTGAAACCTTTCTGCAAAAAAAGGAGATAGGAAAACATCCTAATATGATCCTCGGCAGTTTTTTTATTATTATTATTTATTTTTATTCCTTATTCACCGAAGTCGAGAATATTGTCGCAGGTTAAATCATATAAAATAGTTCAGTGAAATACCCGTGATAGAACTCATGAAATGTTAGTGAACTGTAAAGATATTTTGCTTATTCAGGGATCAGAGTATTAACGTACACCACTCGTTCTGGATCAAAAGGATAATGTATGTAGTCCGGCCGCCAGGTACTGAACCTCAAAGTTGCGTCCAACGTATTTTTCTCGATGGAATGTGTAAGAGTAATATCTCCTGACAACGAAAACGTTTAGTGGACGTCTGTCTGACAGCTTTGAGCAATTCGAAATTTCCATGTTCAATGTGACATCGTCTTTTCGCGGACTGTTATGTTTGACTGCGGTTAATACAATGTTTCGGGCGCATACCAGTGGTTGCATCTAAGGCCATGTATCTTCTTAAAGGGTGTTTTGGGTGATTAGTGATTCTATTCAGCAGTGCTATTCATAGCTGATGTATCGGATAACCTTGGCAATATTTTCGGGATCGGTCGGTTTCATGTCGATCAATGGGAGATATTGGGCTCTAATACGATATTCAGGGGACGTTCCAGATTCGAGATATACGAGTGCTATAGCCGATACATTCTGGACAATTTTCCTCTTGCAGATCATCACTAAAGAATGCAAAGTTGGTCTCTGTGGACCTTGACTTTGCTGAGTGACAAAGAATGTAGACTGACGGGGTGCATCCTTTTACGTTAGAAATAGGCATATCCGGGTGTGTCGGTCCTTGAGAACAAACAACATCTAACTGATAGTCAATAGTTTCTGACATTTCAGACTTTTAAAGTCGCGAGAGTCGACTGTGTTACCACTAGGCCGTGTTGTTTGCTGGAGTTAACAAAATCGCCAGAGAGTGGGTACTACGTTTTCTATTTTGAGATGCAATGTCAGAAGCGAAAGTATCCACCACTACCTGTATTAGACCATCGTCAGAACTAGATATTGCTGTGAAGTCAACATTGCGAGCTGCCGTATTTGCTGCCGATTTCTTGAAATGCAACAATTCATCATAGGAGCATGTAACTCCGAAGCCATGCATCATCTTTATGGTGTCTTTAGAATCTCTCATCGTAGCACCAAAGCCCATTTGCAATGTTGTCGGTGTCCCACGTACCAGTGATGTCATCATGTTACTAATCAGCATCCTAGAAACGCCAACAACGTCCCGCTTGAAAATTTTGATATTTTGTCAACGTTGAGCTCGATATCATAAGTGTTTCATTCTATATCCATATCCTTCATATAATTTTCTTCAAAACCTTCATTGCACTTTCGGCATCACAATCATCTGGACCTAATTCTTGATCTGTCCGCTAAAATCGTTAAGGGAAGGACTTAAATGTCGTTGCCTCACTTGTCAGAAAGCTTTGCAACAAATGCTTTACGGGAAATACGAGTGCCCCTACACACCCCATACGTTTTGAACACGTCGACCGAATTCCATGTAAGGGACTGGTCATATCTCTTGAAAGCAACCACCGATTTCAAAGCTTCGGCATCGGGATTTGAATCGGTTGAGGTAGTGTCAATGATCTTGGACTCATAAACATAGCTCTATCGACAGTGTGACAACGACCGTCTGCCGCATGCAAATCACTCGTAGCACCGAGAACCCTTAACCCAACCACTTGCCCCCCCCCCCCCCTCCATTTATCTTTTTGCTGATAACAAACCCGGTGTATCTCATCATTTTGCGATAAACTGTTACTGGTATCAGGATTCACTGTTTAATGGACAATATAAACCTCTATTCACTTTGCCGAGCATTTGGAATTTTTTTGTCAGTTGAAAACTGCAACAACAAAATAGACAATGTAGCTTGAAATCAAACCCAGCTTCTACCTGACATCGCCTTGATCTTTTCTTGGGTGGTGCATCCGCCTCGGTAGAAATATCTCTGCTTGGTGAATCTTGTCCGACAATTTTCAGGTGAGCATATATTTGTACACAATTTTTATGACATCTCGGAACTAAATTGGCATCCAAATCTAGCTGTGATTGTAAAATCTACACGCAGAGCATCATTATACCGTTTCTGGCATCTGATTATGTCCTCGATTCGCTTCGATGCCACGTTTCTCTGACGGTCACTTACCCTAACAACTCCACATCCGTATTTCGGTGAGAAAAAGGAACGATCGGCTATGGCAGATTCTGCACATAAACCGACAGAGAAAAATCAAATAATGCCGGCCCAGAAAAAAATAAAATGACAAAAGAATAGGGCAACCTTTGTCGCCAAATGTTGTTCAAAAAACGCTTGCTTTCAAAACAAAATAGCAGTTTGGGCGAACATGCACTTATTTATGTAATGAATAATGTCATTTGTGTCTATATGAGAAAAACTTCTAGATTTTGTTCTTGTAAATGCCCATTATCTATGTGAATTCCAGCACCAATGCTAACTATGCGAAATGAAATTTGGTACCAGTAGTAAGGGAAGGCGATTGGGCGTAAAATTAATTTTAACACAGAAATTCGCATAGACGACCCTTGAGGCACTCTGGCGTAAAATCGTCTTAGGGAATTTCAGTGTTAAAATTTTACGCCCAATCGCCTCGTCCTCTTAACAGCGATTCCCCCCACAGAGAACCCTGTGTGCACTCTGGCGTATTTACGTACAAGTGTATCCAGGGTAGTCTATGGGAAAATCAGTGTTAAATGTAGGGGATAAAATTTTATGCCATACTGTTTTAGGATGTCGTGTTTCTACTTTTTAGAAATGGTGAGGAGAAAAAAATTAATCAAAAATGTTCATGGTGCACGTTCTGGCCAAACTCTCTGTGGCAATTGTTTTAAATATTTATGATTATTATGATTGTCTATCAATTTTTTACATTTTGAAAGAGTTTTTTTTCAAAATAATAAATTTGATACAGATGCGTACAATATCATACTAGTACTCACCATAGAATGAGAAGTTACGATTGGCACCATTTTTTGCCAAACTCTCTGTGTCAATTGTTTTAAATATTTATGATTATTATGATTGTCTGTCAAGTTTTTACATTTTGAAAGAGTTTGTTTTCAAAATAATAAATTTGATACAGTTGCGTACAATATCATACTAGTACTCACCATAGAAAGAGAAGTTACGATTGGCACCATTTTTTGCCAAACGGTTTTAGGATATCTTGATATCTTGTTTCTATTTCTGCTTTTTACAAAAGCTAGGAAGGGAAAAAAAGTAAAAAAAACTTGATGGTACGCTTTGTGGTCGAACTTTCTGTGACAGTTGTTTAGGGTGAAAAATAGTTATGATTATATGATTGTCTATCATCTATTCGCATTTTGAAAGAATATTTTCGAAATATTAAATTTGATAGTATGCATACAATATTATCCTAGCACTCTCAGAAAAAGGGAGAAGTGACTCTTAACTCTATTTTACTGCTGGAATGTGTGGGAGGAGGCGATAAAAAAGGATTATATGACTATCCTAACAATTCGACAAAACTTTCACAGAAGTTAATTCAATATATTGTAATGAACTGAGGATATGAACATCGAGATCTGAGTTTACCTATCTATGGAAAAACCTATTTACATCGAGATGTTTGAAAAACTGAATGAAAGTATTCAGTCTCTCATTTACTGTTTGAATGAAATAAAATTAAGATGATGATTGTATACATAACAAGCTACATTTGGTTAAAAGAAAAACATTTTTTCTGTCTATAAATTAAAAGAATTGTTTGTAAGGTTGGATTGAAACTGCTCATACAATACTGTATATACACAGCAGTGTATCTGTGAAAACACAAAGTAAGTGCGATTAAATCATGTCTAAATATGTTATAATTGTATTTAATGATTTGCTCAAAAACACATATTAAACATTTCTAGTATCTCAATTGTAATAAAAACTAATAAAAATGTAATAAGTATTACTCAGTTATGTTTCAGACTATTATATTATATTATTATTACTTGTAATAAGAAAATCTCTATTAAATATTACTTCTATTACTTTCAAAATTGCAATATATTATATTATATTACTTATTACTCATTATATTACCCCAGCCCTGATTCCTACAGCCATTTTAAAAATTGCCTATCATTTTGCTCAAACGAATGTAGAACATCTCTCTTGTTTTGTTGGAAATGCCTTGGATGATATTTGATAGAAAGAACTGTCTCAAAATTATATTCTTTTGTAAGATGATCTAGAGCAAACATACAGTACATTCCACACACAGCACTAAAATCACTTTGTAGTCTCGTTGTATTTATTGTCCAGGAATGTGTGTTTTTTACTATGTAACTGTATGCGTCTCTACCCATTGGTGGTAAAACATATGAATCAAAGTTGATAGCAGAATGATTGTCTTTCAAATATATTGCTATCCAATTCTCCTGGTTCTTTCAATGAATCTGTGTTCAATATATGCTTGTCTATGTTTAGGTATTCATTTTGGTAACAAGTCTGTTGACCACACTTTTTCATTTAAGGATGATAACCTTTGAGAACTGTCAAGTATGCATTTATTGTAATTGTATGGTCTCCATCTTCTTAACCCTGAACATGGCTGACACAGAGCTGTTAATCAAGATATGCTGTATAATATGGCCAGTCTCTTTAACTAAATCTGCTCACTTTATGTCTTTATGGCAGTCTATTTAAAATCTATACCAGCACAATATTCATTCTTCTTGCTTTGTTGTGTAGATTATTTACCATAATCACTGGACACAGTTTATGTAAACAGTCTGCAATGTTCATATCTATTAATAGTCTTGTGTGTGACTGACATTCTTCAGAAATATTTTTCATTTTCTGTTTCATTTATTTTGTCAGTTCTGTCACTACATATTCTTGAAATAATGTTTGTATTTTTTGTTCATACATCTTGCAATGTTCACACTGGCTCATCTTTTACTAGTGAAATATCACTTCTCTAAATCTGTTGATCTCTATCTCACTATCAAATTCTTCTCTCCCCACAACACTCGGAGACGAACTGCTTGATGACATCCCTTGTCCCATGCTTCCCAATCTCTCCGATTTGTATATTAACCCTCTCCTTTGAGTCGCCCCCTAACCACATGTCCTTCATTCTCCCATCCCACTTCTCCATTATACTCCCCGTGAATCTTGTTCTTTTAGACTGGTATTTTGGGCATTCTATAAGAAAGTGTTCCAGCGTCTCCACCACCCGCAAGTTACACAGCTGGCACTCCTTTTCACTGTTTTCCCAATTTTTCCCTTCAGCTCCAGGGACCGACAATGTTGATCACCCCTTGAAGAGCTTGAGCAAACTGAAGTTCAGTTCGAAGATTACCAGATTTTATTGGATGAGCCAATGGTCTATAACCACATTGATCAGGTGTCAAATCAATTCCCCGAAAGGTATATGCTCTTGCACAATCCTGTAAAGATAAATAAAATGTTTGATTTTGTCCAAAATTCCCCATAGCTTCATATAGGAAAAGATATGAATTTAGATAAAGTTCATCTTCGAAATTTGGTTCAAAGGGATGTGATTTAATGGAATATCCATCTACTGGTACCTCCAACTTCTTGAACTTGAAATGGTGGAAATTGAATGGAGTGGCGCCAATATCTCCATTTATATCTCTATTAGATAATAAGACAAGATTATTTCGTTTCAGTATCTGTTAATGAAACAGATGGTTTTCTATTTTGAATGAAGACCATTCCTAATAGAAAACGTTTTAATTTCAACATGCGTTATGGGCATTTTGTAACTTGGACAATCTAGTTGTGCTTTAAGACCATTTACAAATTTCGGAATCACATCTAATGCTAATATTTTAAAAATAGTTTTTTGAATTTCAATTTTTCCGACTTCACTACCAATCACTCAAAATTAAGATGGAGTACGATGGAATTTAATTCTCATTTCAACTACATTTGGTAAATATTTTTCTTACACAAATAGATCTAAGTGTACTTTTCCTCTTAACTGTATAGACTTACTAGTACCAATTAAATTTACACATTACAATCAAACCTTTAATAGATATTTTCCAGTTTCAGTATTCGTGCGAGGAGTATCTGAATACCACATCTCTCTTGCAGCCAACTGTGATTTTTTCAAATCTTTTGAACAACTAAGAATCCATTTTACAAAACATACCATGAAAAAAAAATATTAATGGTAGCAATTTGTGTATCTGGAGCCAAAACACTCCCATCTTGTTTTGTAATTTTAAATTGAACTCGAAGTGTAGATGCTGCAAGATCTAACCACTTGGCCGTTTGTCTTGGAATGAAAAATTCTTTTGGTGAAGAATTGTTTAAAGTTGCTATTGGAAATTGTTCAATTTTTCCGATATTTCTGTATCATTTGCTGTTGCTGAAACATTACCGGGATCAAAACTACTTTCAAACTGTTTGCATGATATGTGTAACATCATGATTTAACCAAATATATCAAGTAGTCTTGAATTTCGTTTTACAGGAGCTCTATACATTTTTGCCCTTTGAGAAATCTTTATAGAATGATTTAGTGTTTTTCGTTTTGGTCTTTCTATGCCTAAAGCAGATTCACCCACTGATTTCAAAAGATCTTTTCCTTGAGTGAATAAAATTTCTTTAGGTGCTTTAAGTTTTGCTAAAAGTTCTTTTGCCATCTGTATACCATGTTTCAAACTTTCAATATTTAAAGATTGCATTTCTGCCATGGGTTTACAAATGGTACAGCTGTTCTCAATGCTGTATGTAATATAGAGCCTAATCTATAGCCATATTGACGCGGTATACCTCGATATACAGGCATCATTTTTTATAAATGTAGTTTGTTATGCTCTCTAAAATGCAATATTACCACAGTCTTACCATTTTCAAATTGAATAGATTTACCAGTGTTTCCATTTACATTTATACTAATCTGATCAAAGTAAGATTTTAATATGGTATGTAATGTACATTATCAAATTCTCTGTGAATGTTTTAACATTCTTTTCGTGATTAAATCGGTATTACTGTTACAATATGTGCTTCAGTATCACCTATAAATGTATAATCTGCAATATCTGAATAAATAAAAAAAGTTGATTGAAATCAACATTTAAATCCACATTATATTTAAATGCATATGTTGTCGTGTTAACAAAAATAGCAGGAATTTTTTTTTTACATCCAAATTTTGTAATAAACTTAGTGACATTCCAATACCTACTTTACTAATACTATTTCCTATTATTTTTACACGTGAATACCCAAGATGAAATGACGCATTAAATGTTTTAAACATATCTTTTAGTTTTTCACAAATTTCTGATTCCCTCGCATCTATGACATGACCACCATAATAATAATAATAATAACACTTTGGCCAGCTGCTGATTTGTCACGAGAAGGCCTTGGTTACCCCTGTACTCCCAGCTGCCTTCCTATTCCCATGCTTCTCCTCTCCTCCCAACACTCGTAGACGAACTGCTTGATGACATCCCTTGCCCCATTCTTCCAAATCTCTCCGATTAGCATATTAACCCTCTCCTTTGAGTCTCCCCCTAACCACATGTCCTTCATTCTCCCATCCCACTTCCCCATTATACTCCCAGTGAATCTTATTCTTTTAGACTGGAATTTGGGGCATTCTAGAAGAAAGTGTTCCAGGGTCTCCACCATGCCCAAATTACACATCTGGCACTCTCTTTCACTGTCTTTCCCAATTTTACCCCTCAGCTCCAGGGATCGCGACCTCATCTTGAACAACAGTGACCCCCCCCCCCCCCCAAAGGTGCCATCAAGGTACTCTTCAAAACCTGACTTCTCTTTATCACGCAGGCCCCCTCTCGCCAATTACGGTTACAATCCTCCATGACTCTTTCTCTGACGATGTATTTACCCTGGTTTGCCCCAACGTCCAGGTCCGAGATCTCCAATGAGTAGTTCTCTACTAGCTCCCTCACTTGGACCATTCACCCCGTCTTGATATTTGAGTTGAAAATTCTCAGGGACATTACATTACACCATCGGCTGTCTGGGAGATTTACCAAATAATTAAGATAACCGAGTTTCAACAGGTCTATCCTGTTCTTGATCCTCATCCACCCAAGCCCACCCTTGATCGCTTCTAGCGCTGCGGCATTACTCGCCCCGTTATCCATCGGCCTGCATCGTTCTGCATGATTTCCAAGCTCTTTACGGCCGTCTGGTTTAGGGGTACCACTTCCGTACCGTATGTTATACTTGGCAGAACCACCATTTCCCAAATGGTTTTCCCCACGAAAACCTTATTGAAACTGTTTCTCCCTATAAGTTTCATTTGGTTAAGGATTCGCTTCCCCTTCAGAATCTATTTATTTGTGTGGTTTCGGTAGATGCCTCTTCCTGTAATGTTTATATTTACCCCTAAATACTCGTAATCACCTGTCTCCCCTACACTGAGAAGTTTGCTGCTACCTTCCGGAATGCAGAACTCACCCACTCTCCACCTGCGAGTGGGGTCCACTTTGTTGTCCACGGGTATAACTTTGCTCTTGCTTTCATTAAGTTCGAGTCTCCATTTGCTCCCATATTTCCCAATTTCCGTTAGCCCCTCTTCGCTTTCTGACACTAGCACCATTTCGTCAGCAAAAAATAGCGCTGGGATCTTTAAGTCCCCAACTGCAACCCCCTCCTCGCTATACAGGAGTTCATCTCCTAAATCTTTGATATACAATGCAAACATGATTGGTGAAAGGATACACCCCTGTTTTAGGCCTATCTCCATAGGCAAACGTTTTGTTGTAATGTTTCTCAGGCTAAGTTCACTCTGTATGTATTTATATAATGCCTTCATAATTCCAACAAACTCGCCTCCCAAGCCCAAAGCTTCCAGCTTGCGCCACATACCCTCCCTCCATACTCTATCGTATGCCTTTTTGACATCCAAGAAGACCATAAACAGCCTTTTCTTTTTTGCTTTCGCGGATTCTATCATTTGGGAAAGCGTGAAAAGATGGTCAGTAACTCGCCTTCCCTTCCTGAAGCCATTCTGGATTTCTCCCCCCAAAACTCTTCTCTTCAATCACCTCATCTAGTCTCCCATACAGGACTTTACAGAAAACTTTTCCAATGTTGCTACTGACAGAGATCCCTCGATAGTTATCCAAAACGTCTTTTTCCTCTTTTTTGTGAATAAATGTCACTTTGCTTTCTCTCCACTCCTTTGAGGCCTCTTGATTTTCTATGGCTAGATTGAATAGGGCAGTTAGGCTTTCCACGGGTTCCTCTCCCGCCTTTTGATAAACTCGTTTGGAATTTCTTCCACTCCTCCTGCTTTTCCATCCCTTAATTTTGAGATCACATTTCGCACCTCCACCGTTTTAATTTCGCTGTACACGAAGTTCGATAGGTTTTCCTCGACCTGATTCGGACACTCAGGTGGGCTCCCCATGCCCCGCCGCTTATCGTTTACCCTTTCCCAGTGCTTGACTAGTTCTGATGCGACTTGATCTTGCTCGTCTGAAACTCTGCCATCTACTTTAATGCTCTGTGAGTTACTTCCTTTGTTACGTTTATTCACCCATTTCCAAAATACGTTCGAACAAACCCCCCCCCCCCCCCCCCCCGTGTCGTTCTTATCGTCCTAATAAAACTGCTATTTCGCACTCTCCGATTATCGTCTTTAATCTTATTTACTTTATTTCGTGTTTGTTGGTATTCTTCCTTTGCTACTGTGGCCTCATTGCTTTCCGCCCCCTTAAGTTTTCTACTTCTCCTGTATGCAGCACATTTAGCTTTTCTTCCCTTTATGGCCTTTTTTCTGTTCTTCATTCACTCTGTATCCAAGTTCCCGTGTTGGCACCCTGAGCTTTCCTATACTTTCCTTCCCTGCCTCCACTAGGCTCGAAACTATGGCGTCGCCCATCTTCTGGACACTGCCCCCTTGGGTACGGTTGCAAGCTTTGGTTTCAGTTTTTCATTGAACTTCGCCCAGTCAGAATCCTTTTTGAGTCCCCAAATCTCCTTAAAGCTTCCTTTGCTTTTTACTAGATTTTTTGCCCTGATCGTCACTGTAATCAAGTTATGATCACTATCCACCTCCATTTTACCCTCATCATCCACTTCTACCCCTATCACCTCCCTCCATAAATTAATATCTGTGAGAATGTAGTCGATTATTGATTTTCTGTCGTTCCTCTCCCATGTCCATTTCCCCTTACACCTCGCGTCCCTGTTCAGAATCTTCAGACCGAGCTCGTTTGTGAAGTTCAACAGCTTCCTTCCATTCCTGTTGACTTTCTTTTCCCCACCCTCTATGCCTTCTTCCTTATCACCTATGTGGCCATTAAAGTCATCCATCAGAATTATACCGAGACCCTTGTTTTGTAGCTCTGTGATATTGGCCCTTAGTGTTGAGTATATCGAGTCATTCCACTCGGGTTTGCTTCCCTCCACCGCACTGTACACAACCTCAGTGGCAATACTTTTGTTTCTCATATTGATCCTTACCCATCCAATTTCTTTCGATTCATCAGCCGAGGTGCTGACCTCTTCCAGGTCTGTGATCAGCGACGGTTTTAAAGCACCTCGTAAAATACTTAATTCAACAACAGCAACACCTTTGTGAATCGTATGCTTTGCAGATGTTTTATTGATATGATTTGATATTTTGCTATCTGTCACAACGATTTTAAAACATTTCTTGCCTCTGAAGGTAAACGTACTTAACCTAAACTATACCTACTTCCCATTGTCCTTTATCAATATGAATGGGTTTAGGTAATTGTATTTGAAAAGAACATTGTGTATTTTTTGGAGACATATTCATAGAACGATCACTCAGAAGTGGTGTGTAAAACAAATTCATTTTTCCTACTTTGTGTTTTTTTATCAAATGGTTTAAAACTGGATTGGAAGAATATATCCTGAAGAACTGCTTAATAAGACTAACTACAATTCTTTATCAGGGCTTTATAAACTAAGATGTGCAATGGCAGTAATTATAACACCATAAATGATAATCATCTGTGTAAAATAAGTCACTTGATTTTTTGCAACACGATTTCCACAAAATGTAAATTGTTGACTGTGTTAACTTTGTACTTCTACACGTGTGCATTCATAAGGTAACGAAGTTTCATTTGGTGGCATGTTTTGTTTTATACAAAATCAGTTTCTGCTACCCATCTATCAACTTTCTTTGGATATCCTTCCCAATGTACATTAAATTCCTTAACAATTGTCTTACCCACACGGCTTCATAGTCTATCAAGAACTGATTTGATAATATATGTTTTATCATCTTTTATATGTTGAATTTCCTGCGGATAAAATGTACCATGAATTCTTTCGCCACCTAAATCTTCAAGTTTGTATGGAGCCGGTATTGTACATTTTGCTTATGTAATTTTAAATAATTCTTTTGTCCAGTTTGGTAAATACCCTTTTCCAAATGTACGTTTGGATTGATTAATATGCACTAAATCACTCATTTGAAAATGTAACTTTTTCTATTGAGTTCTTTGTCCATACAAATGTTGAGAAACTTCTACTTCATTTTCTTTAGAAACAGAAGCACGAGTTCTTTCAATACTCTGATGAAAACTCGGGTTGAATGTAACTATCCACTAAGTTTTGTAGCAGGTCAATATATTTTAATGTACGCTTATGTGTGAAATATTTACTTATAAATACTTACTTTTACCTGTTAAAGGTATTGATAAGGAGAACCTTACCAACTACCTCCAGGAGAACTCTAATATTTACTGCCAGTTTATGAGTGTGTTGTCTATGGATTCATAGACAGCATTCAGCATTTCCTCCAAAATCCTGTAGTATATTTATATCATTTAATCAACGACTGAATATTTCCCAACCTCTTGATGTGAAACCTTTTCAATGTCTGACAAGGTGGCAGATGTACATTGCCTTTTAAAAGTTTTTGACAACATTCTGACAAACAAATAACTAATTCCTTAGGTGTATTTCTTATTAATTCTTTTTGAAATGCTGGAGGAGTTTGACTCATTGCCAATAACATACCACCTTATCTTTGCACTAAAGGATTTTTTTTGTTTCTTATTTTGTCTCACCATTCTTCTCTATCAGTATCTATGGATGAAACGAAACAAATAAAATGTACTGCTATTTATATAAGTGGGACGTGTGCACTTACTGACATTATTTATTAAAACATTTCACTTAAAAAAGATCTTATTCCTCGAATAGGCTTAGGAGTATTTAAAGCTGTAAAACGTGTCATTGTGGGAATCTTTTCTTTTAGAGGTATTTTGTGCAGAATGCACTGAATCATGATTTACTTTTTTACACCATCTTTTGTTATTGACACTACACGTCTTAACTTAAGTGGTGATAATTTTCTTTGTTTTTGAATGTTTTTTCACAAATAATGCTTTGTTTCTGTAAGCTTCACAGCTGGAGAATTATGAGGTGCAATTTCAAAATTTGTGTACGTGTATTTAGGTCCTACCTTTCATTTATTTTTTATTTCTCTATAACTTAATGAATTATTTCATGTTTTTCTATGAGACGTTCTTTTCTTATGTGTTTTCTTCATCTTCTGGAATGCAGATTGAAAGTTTCTGGTCATTTACAACCATCCCATTGAATTAAATTATGAATAATGACCACACCAAAAAACCCACAACACCTGGTTTTAAATTAATGTTTCATTTTGTTGAAAGATCTACTCTTGGATATGCAAGTTGTTCAAGGTCGTGCTTATGTTTATCCATTTTGGTTAAAGTTTGTCTTGGCAATTTGATTTTGTCTTATTAAGTTTGATTCTACCGGCTAATGTAAACCATATTAAAACTTTCTTAAATTGTTTCAAAAAAACTATTTGTCAGTAATGTACAAAAAATTTCATAGAATTAAAAACTCAAAAATTCTTTATCTGTTTGCAAATTATTTTTCTGAAAACGTTTTTTGTCAAACCGAAAACTTTTTCAGAAAAATAATTTGCAAACAGAAAAATAATTTCATAAAGATAAAAAAATACAAAATTTGTTTTCCTGTTTGCAAACTATTTTTCTGAAAAAAGTTTTCTGTTTTACAAAAAACTTTTTCAGAAAAATAATTTGCAAACAGAAAAATATTTTTTATGTTCTAAAGTTTTCAAAACATAAAATCATTTTCTTAAAAGATTTTTATGTTTCACACAAAAACAATTTTATGAAAACTTAATTTATGTGCAAGTAAAAAATAATCTCATGTTAAAAATAATTCGATTTACAGTGCAAAAACGTATTTGGGTTACACATAAGTTTTTTGTTTTCAGAATTTGTGCAAAGCAAAACTGTCAAGCATGTGGATTAACAGTTTTTTTTTCTTTTATAATATTTAATGACCCTGAAAGGGCCTTTGCCTTGATTCTCTTTTTAATTGCTAACCCATCATAATTATTCCATCCTTCTTACACCCTCTGTTAACATCATTCACTAACAAAGGCTTCTTCACCTCCACTTGACCTTGCGTATCCAATTGTATCTGTGATGACATTCCATAGAAATCATTGTGCGTCTTGTTGAACTTCGTCAAATACTAATGGTGAAATTCTCTCAACTCCAGCTCATTTTACAAGGCGTCATAAATTATTTCTTGGAATAATATGGTTGATTCTCGCTTCATTCCACCTCTTCCAATTCCATTTCTTCCCTTCAATATCTTCATCTCTGTGAATAGCTGTAGTGTCATGATTTTGTTCAGTATCAAGTAACAAACAAGCGCAAGTTGACTGTCTCATACTTACTCCAATGGCGTGATAGTAAATGACGTAAATAGTTGATTTTCTCCCGTCTTATAATCAAAATAGCACGTGAGCGTTCTTTGATCCGAATGATAGCTTGCTTTGGTATAAATACTACGTCATAATAACAATTCATGGTTGTATTTGTTCAGTCAAGAAAGTTTGGCTGAAATCAAACTTTAATCAGACTTTGGCGATTTAAATAGCATCGATCTTGCAATACAAGCATCAGAAGATGGAAAAGAAAAGTCTATGGCGAGTGATTGGATATCAGCCACTGCATCAACAGATCGTAATGAAGGATTACTGATGGATATTTTAAAAGCTATACATGAAAAGAAATCTTGTCACAACCAAATAGACCTATCAGCAGAGAAACTAACAGTACCGGTTAAATTGAAGATGATAGAAGAGAATCCAATAAGAAAACCTGAGCCAAAACCACATAAACAACTTATTACTTCTGACACACAAACTAAGATGTTTGAAGGGAAGAAATCGGATCAGACCACAAAAACCTCTACCCAACATAAAACATGTACATTTCAATGGAATTGGAAGATATTCGAAGAAAAGGGATAACTGAATACAATGACAGAATTAAAAAAGTCCTTTTCATGGCTACCTAAATGACTCAAAGAGACACATTTGTATGTGCACGCTCACACAAAATCAAGCCTAATAGAGACACAGTCGCCTTTTTAATACTTTCATTTTCTTTATGTCCCAGTAAGTAGGAAGGGAGAGGACATTTGGATATTTTTGTTTGATAACTTTGAACTTTCACGGAGAAATACATTTTGTAATTCTTGCTTTTATGTTCAAGCAAGGGAGGGATGAGCTCACTGGGACATTTTTTGTTTAGTAAAAAATCACACTCTTAACTTGCACACTTTGGGGAAAAGAGCAATGTAACATGTGTAGAAGGTTCTCTTTTTAAGAATATGTGGGCCCTGAAAAGGGCTGGCACGAAGCCATGGTAGTACTCAGCAACCCACCGCACCATGCATCTTTGTAAAACATTCCTCTTTCCAATCTTCATTTTTGCAAACTAGAACTTCTTCTTTTGTCCAAACTTGGAGTTCGAACGATTGCCCCGGTCTATTGTGGTGCTGAACCTCCCTGAATGGTCTTCTGACTTCTTCAACACTGGGAAACTTCTCCATCATCTCTCTATACTACTTAGCCGGTTGAGTTACTGGCCACCATTTTCTTTGAGTGACTAAAACTTTTCATCAGCCTTCTCTTCGTGGTTTTCAAATAGATGTCTGCGCGCAGAAACGGTGTGGGGCAAGCCCCTTTCGACCCTCTTTAACTGTATGTGATTTTGTCTTGTCTGGCTGCGGTAAAGGAGGAGAGAGTATGCGTACTCAGCGGCGCTTATGTCTCTTTAGCTTTTCTGAGAGGAGGTGGTCCAGATTGAGAGACCGTGGCAGTCGGCGTTGTTGATGGACTGTATGATGACTGACTTTGGTACGGTCTGGTTCTGGCCGAATCTGGAGTTAGTTTCGAGTGGTGGCTGTGGTTGCTGTTGGAATTGTGCCTCTGCCTGTTCTGTTGCCACTTCAGTTTGCTTGGATAGCTGTTCAAACTGTGGCAGCATTTTTTCGCTGTACGGAGCAGCCTCTTCTTGGTGTTTCTTTTTCTCCTGTTCGTATTGTTCCTGCAGTTTATCCAGGTCCTGTCCTTTTGGTTCTGGGGGAGAGGTGGGTGAAGAGATCGGGAAGTGGCGAGAGGGCAACTTCCAATTCCACCTCAGTCTCCACAGGACTGTCCGCATCTAACAATTCCAGCTGTGAAGCCGGCAGTTGGTTGGGTAAGTCTGTGGGGGTGAGTGGGGGAAGCGGCTGCCTCTTGCTTTGTCTTTTCCTCACTCTTCTCTCTCTTCTTTTCCAAAAATGGCTTCCAGGCATCGGGCATTCCTCCGCTTGGTAGACGGGCTCTTCTTTTTTCTCTTCAGTCTCTTCGGGTGAGGACCAGTATGAGAGGGGTTCCTCAACCCGAGAGGGGAGGTGTGGTGTCTTCTACTACGAACTCCGAGGTCAGGTGGACGCTCTTGCCTTTCTCGTGGATAGTCCAGGTGATGGGCCAAGAGACGTCCAGAGCTGAGATTGTCTTAAGTTTTGCCCGTAATTCCAGTGCTCCCATGTTAGTTTAATCTAGATATTCACACTCTGAATTCAGAGGTGCGAATGTATGCATGGAATGGCGGGGTGATAACGCCATGCAATGAATGCGAAATAAGCCAGCTGAGTTGATAGGCTTATACTTACCCCAAAGACGTGACAGTAAACGACGTAAATGATTGATTTTCTCCGGCCTTATAATGAAAAATTAATGTGAAGTTCTCGCTAGATCAGTCAGTTTAAGCGATTGAAAGAAGAACACGAAAGGATAGAGAAAGAAAAGATGCGGCGAAGACAGTTATCAGGTGATTGTTTTGGACATATGCGTCGTACCGGTCCTCTGAAGTATACTCGTCAGTGATGCCAGCAAATTATTGACAAACTGGAACAATGTGCAGGGATAAGACAGTTCTTAGCGGCTCGTGGTTATGAACTGGAGAAGTACCGGGTAAAAAAGATTGATCTGTATCCTGATATCAATTGGAAACCTGAACGAAAATGTAAAAAGAAGGTTAAATGCAATAACCTATACCCGGATTTGAGTGAATTCTATGAATATTCCTAAAAATCCAAGTATAGGTTTTTGAATTTTTCACCCTGGCATGCATTCAGGATACAAGTCAACCTGATTTATCCTAATTCTTCTTATCTCTACAATTCGTTTTTAAAGTGTTGGTATCTTCAAAAAATGCATCCGTTATGGTCCTCTTCAGGGCTCACGTATTCTCAAAAAGAGTTTCTCTGAAAAGCACATTACAAATTTTTTTGAAAAAAATAAAAGTCTCAGAAAGAGAGACACAGTTCCATCACCCATTCTTCCAGTGATTGTTTATATTGAATGTTTGTTATATCAATCAGCGATATATTAAAAACAGTATGGCGTAAAATTTTGCCAGAGTGCATCCAGGGTTGTGTATGGGGAAATCAAAAAACTGAAATTCTCAGAGACGACCCTAGAGGCCCTCTGGCGTAAAATCATCTATGGTAATTGCAGTGTTAAAATTTTACGCCCAATCGCCTTCCCATACTACTAGTAGTACGCCATTTCTGCGACAAATATCGCAAATTGCTCAATGCTGTCAGACGTTCAGTAATTGTTTTCTGAATCAGGCGATGTCCCTCTATCAGAATTCCCTGAGAAAAAAAAAACTTTGGACAAGACATTGAGGTTGGGCAGAAAGTTGGCATTTGGCGGCCGGAATAATACTACTCCTTTGGACCATCATACATCAATCCTAGTGCGGACAAGAAAACAAAATATTTTTTTCGTTTGAAGATCAGACGGTCAATCTACATCACTCATTCACGATCAGAAGGGTAACGTATATTTCACTTTTGGTTCAGTGTACATCACTCCTAGTGTGAACAACAAAGATATTTTTCTCGTTCATTCATTTATCAGAGAGTTAACTAAACAAAATGTTTTTTCCACAAACACCCATCGATCTCACAACTTCTCTTCCAATAATATATTCATAATTCAGAACAGAATCCTAAATCTGACCGTCATTTCACTGACTTTGTTTTTGCAAAAAATTCGCCCCTTCACTGTCACAAAATGAAAAACAGCTGGGAAATATTAGATTCACGGATTTCGTGAACAATGTTCACAAACTGTGGAGTTCCCCGTGGAAACTCCAGAAAGTGAACCAGTGTTGTTCACTGATTTAAACATATTTTATTGTCGTAAGATGTTGACTGACAAAAGGATTGGAACACAGGTTATTGCAACTTAATTACGTTCCTCTCCTGATATACAATGGAAAAGCATACATATAAGATGTACATAACGACAATAACAAAATAGCATAATGAGTTAGAAATGATTTAATGAACAGACGGAGAAATGAAGAGAATTTTAAGGTTGCCACAGTCGTTGGGTTGAGAAATAAACATCTGATAACTAGTTATTATAAAATAATGTAGAATAGTCAGGGTGTTGTTCATTGTGCTAAGCAAGCCTTGTTCTATTGGTACAATATGACCCAGTCACCACTGTTTGGAGAGGAAGTCCTCTAAAATGGCCAACGTGGATATAAACAATTTGCTAAACTTGACTTTATCTCCATGTTGCTGTCACGATTGGTCATTGTGCATAATATGCGGCCTTAAACACCAATTGATAAATAAATAACTATGTAGGGCCGGCATTTTTTAACAAAAAGTGATCGTGAAAAAAAAAAACAATTTTAAGGAGTTAAAATATCAAATCACTCGCGATTGCGTTTTTGAGTTGAAGTCGTCAAAAACATTCGCCCTGATGCTCATTGACAAAAAGAAAAATGAATTTTGAAGTGAAAACATATTTTTTTAACCTAGTTTAACTTTTTGGTTATTTCACAACGTACACAAAATATTTACCGCGTTTGACCAGCTCTGAAGAATGTGGGGATACCTAAGTTGCATACTAAATACACTCAAATGTTTAACAGCTATTGCAACGTACACAATGGGCATTTTTAAACCACGTTGCATAATGATATCTTACATTCCGAGATAGATCATGCACTATAACAAAAGACATCTCTCTCCCTCTCTCTCTCTCTCTCTCTCTCTCTCTCTCACCTCAAATAAAAATGCCACTCACACACCGAACAACTTACCGAGAATAACCTGATGCACTTCACTTTCCCCACTTTGAAACCTTTACTCAAAAACAACGAGATATGAAAACATTTTTTTTATTCATTGTCGATGAGAATTTTGACGCGAGTTAAATCATATGCATAGTCGGATGGCACATTTACAATTCACAAGGTGAACTAATAAATATGTTTCTCAAACACTCATCAACCTCACAACTTCTCGTTATGGAAGATATTCTCACAAGAGGACAACTCAACCGTTTATTAAACAACACAGACCGATGAGAGTTCGGAGATTGGACGATTTACCAACAAATATTTTTCTCCAACACTCATCAATCTCACATCTTCATATTATTAAAGATACCAATTACAATAGGACGATCGGGTGTTTATTTTAATATGGAGTGATGATAGTTCGGAGATCAGATGATTAATAAAAAAAATCTATTAATTTACTTATTTAAACACCATCTTCAAATTAAAGGTAACCTTCACAATTTCTGATCAAATACATCTCTCACGATAAGCGACTCGATCGTTATTATAATACAGAGCATGAGACTTTGTGGAGAATTGGGACGTGGTGCGAATAATTGCACATCGCTTCCAATCATATATCATAATTCATTTAACTAATTCTCTGTTTTGTCCCATTGACATGCTTGGCGTCCGCAAAAACAAAAATAATAATAATCTCCAAACGCTAAATATCATAATAATAGAACTACCCAATCGCTTTAACATTCACAGAGCTACAGTACAGTCGCCGTGCACTGGTCGTAATCCACGCGTGGAAGGTGATGTCCACGCATGCGTTTACCAGGTAATAAAAATTAACACCAGCAAAAGTTTAATTAATGAAACATCAATTAATTATTTTTTTTTATAATTATATTCCTATAAATAATGTTTGAAATCTAATATTATTTCATCCGTGGAAATATTGCCCATCCGTGGAAAGTGACCAATGCAGTTGCCGTATGGTACGAGATAAATACTCAAAAACAAAACACAACAAAAAACAAAGAGGGTGGAGACAATATTGCATTTGCGATCCTTTTCTTCTGAGGTAATACAACATAAGTTAAAAAAAACATTTGCTGATTATTTCCCTTGGATCAACTTAGTACGTGCGGTTCGAAAAACTAAAAAAAAGCAAATGTTCGAGACAATATTGCATTAACGATCAGTTTTTCTAATGTATTACAACAATATATGTTGAATGCATTGGTAGATTGTTTCCCTTTGATCCAATTGGCGCGCGAAGACTTATAAATATATATAAAGAGACTGGATTTGTCCTCACAGACACAAGGTAGCCATGGGTGTCATGATCCCAAAACCGGATAAGGACATTAACAAAACAACCCGTCCAACTACCGACTCATCAGCCTACTAAGCTGTATCGGTAAGGTATTTGAACGGGTAAACACCAACAGACTCCGTGATATTCTCGAAGAAATAAACTTTTTTAACAAATGGCAACCGGCCTACCGGAACAGCAAGGAAGCGATGGACCACATATTCCACATAGTCGACTACATGCACACCGCTTTCAGCAGAAGAGAAATTCGGACCGTCCTCTTTCTTGACGTAGAAAGAAGCCCTTGACTCGGCATGGCTCTAAGGAATATGATATAAACTATCCAAAATGGGTCTCCCCACCACAATTCTTAGGATACTGTCCTCCTTCCTGTCAGATTGTAAATAAAGGTAAGAGTTAATCGCGAAATCTCCGACGAAGTAAATCTAGAGACCCTAACCCCCTCCCCAAGGCTCTGTCCTCAATCCCCTTCTATTTATCATCTAGGTAAATGATATAGACTCAGTGGGGGAAAATCACGTTGATTTTCAGATGATAAGGGCCTCTGGACCTCTTGTCCATGCGCACGGGTTGTAAAGAGACGCCTCCAAGACGCTCTCCTGGACCTAGAAGGCTGGCGTATCATGCTCAATACCAACAAAACTCACAGCTAATAATAGCCCCGTAGGACGAAAACTCTTGAAATTTAATTAAAACTTTACAACGGGGACCTTAAAATAACATCTGAAGCTAAGGTTTTGGGTATCACACTCGATAAAGGCCTAAATAAGGGCCTAAAACTAAATAATCATGTCAACCAAACTGTCTTTAAGGCCTCAAAACCGATTAACTTAAGATCCTCTTCAAACTCTACAAAAACATTCATACGCCCCGGACTAGAGTATGGGGCTATCATCACCAGCAAAATCTCTTAAACAAACAAGCAACAACTACAACGCGTTGAAAACTACGCGCTCAACGTCACCCTCCGCGTACCGATCGGAACCCCAAGAGAAACACGACTGAATAATCTCGCGAAGAAAACTCACACTAGACTCCAAGAGAGTCGGTTAATCAACGAAGCCTCATAACATCACGCAATCAACCTAAAAATAAGACAAGCGAAACTCCTGTGGGAATGGCATCAGAAGCCGAGGAACCAGCAATTACACCTCCGGGTGTGGCGTGCAACGATTGCAGACTGCTCTCCTCCCCATTAAACCGACCCTCAATAAATAAAGACAACTCACCGCGGAAGCAGCAATTATACCACAGGGTCTGGCATGCAATGATTGCAGGCTGCTTCCCCAACTAATTTCTTAATTTCCAAACTCCGGTGAAACGAAACCAACTACCCTGGGAATGGCCCATGGGTAGACGGGCCCCAATAAATAAATACAACTCACAAAATGCACCATTTTAGCTGGCTGTTTTTGATGGGCCTTCAATAAATGATCCTCAATAAATAAAAACACCTACGGGTAAGGGTCACTGGGTGGATGGGAAAGGGTGGGGGGAGTGCAACTCACGCATACACTTCTTCACTTTCAGATACACCAAATATACAACACGGACCCCCACCGACGAGACAGGAGCAGCTGACTTCACCCGACCAATCAACAGACAGACCGTCCAAAAGACCAAACTACGAGCAACAGCACCGACAACAGAAATCACCATTCGAAGAGCTCGAGGCAGATTATACTTGCAAAGGACAGCTCCAACATGAAATGACAAACAAGTGGCAGACTATACTTGCCTGAAGACGCGACATGACCACGAAGACAGTCACATTACACTCACACTTCAAGGTTCTGGCCAAATAGGATAAACAGCAGGCCTGCCCCGAACAAGGGCAGTTTGGGTAGATGGAACCCCACATGGGGCCGTCTTTGCACACAAATTGAAATGCCTCTTCTTTCTTATTGAACACCATTCTCATCTCAGCTGCCTTCTCTTCAAACGTGTAACTCAAGGCCAGAAGCAGAGTATACTTGATTATGACGGCCCCTACAAGGAAAATGTAATGGCAGACTATACTTGCATAAAGTTCCTAGTTCTACATGCTGGGTCAGACAACACAAGAACACCACCAACAGGGTCGAAAGAAGTGAAAACATCCCACAGTGCCCCCGTGCGCCTTCGGCGTGCCGAAACCATTCTACAGTCTCACAGAGACAGAGATTCACCGCCAAATCCTCTTTGGCAATACGTACTCTTATAGTTTATTAAATAACGCAAAGAGAGAATGTGACCCGAATACATTATATTTAAACTTTCACTTTCCATGAAATTAATAAAGTAATTCTCTCTTCTTTTGTTTCACTGTCGCGGGTCGCTGCTAAAACCCCAAGTCCGATTTGTTAAAACAATATTTTATTTCCAAAAGAAACACAGACAAAACGACAAATAATAATTGATTTACATTGAGAACAAATATATTTTGAAGCTGAAAAAAGGATTCAGCAATAAGCTAGCTGCTTATTCGAGGCCGTCTCCTGGTAGCTGTATGTTGTGTTATAATGGCTGGCACAGAGATGATTTAGTCTGTATAATAAGATAAACATACGCATGAAAACGCAATAATAGGTGAGTAGGGAGGAGTAAAGGGAAGAGAGAAAGAGTGGGAGAAAGGGAGAAAGAGAGCGGGAGAGAGATATGGAGAAAGAGAGAGAGAGAGGTCCGGCGAGGTGGTGACTGATCTGCTTTTTGTAGCTGAATGCATCATGATACAAAATTATAGAGATGTTACTTACTTGTGCACCATAATATCCTTTGCAAAACCTTTTTGAGAAAAGGATAAACTCGTGGGTCTTCTCGAAGATTCGTATGTTCGTTACGGGATTGTAGTGTTCCGATCTGAAAAAATATATGTCGGTTGTAACGTAACATCGGAGAGTGCCGAGTGTCTAACTCTTTTGTAAAGCGTAAAAGGGACAGTGAAAAAAAAATGATTAGCAGTTTCACATTCGCCGCATCGGTAAAGGCAAATGCATGTATCTAACAATCTAACAGAAAGTTTTTGTACAAGTCATCGTTGAGATTACTACAGTCAAGACATAGATGACAATAAAGTATTTGGGCCTGACGCGATTTATGAAAGTAGAAGAGGTTAGGTGCAATGCTCCGATTTCTGTATAGGTAACCTTTGAATTGTGGTTATTTTGTCTAAATTCGGGTGGAATCTCATTCCACAAGCGTGTGGCAGAGGGGAAGAAGGGTGTATGATATGGTTGGGTGCGACACAAAGATGTGGTGATATTAGGTTGTTCCTTAGATTGTAATCTTGGGTTTCAAAACTAGGTGGAGGGGTTGGCTTAGATGAATACGTGGGGACAAAGCCGTGATGCATCTTAAAATATTGTATTAACTTATGATTTTACCGCCCCGTCCCATCCTAATTCGGAATACACGCGATGCTTACTAGTACTCATGGTAGCCCCAGTAATAATTCTTGCTGCTTCAATTTGGATTTTCTCCAGTTCATCGGCTTCCCCAGCTATACAGGTTTCACAAACAGTATTAGCGTAGTCAAGAATTCGGCGAACATATGCGAAGTAAATTTTCTGTAGGGAGTTTCGATAAAGCCTATGCTTGTAGCATCTAATCAGGTGTTGATATATCGCTAAGCTTTCTTTGGCTATTTCATCGATATGGGTTCTCTATGTCCCATTGGTATTGAGCACTACCCCCATGTGTTTGTGTTGTGGTACCTTTGTAATGTTTGTAAAAAACATTGACAATGGTGGGTGTGTAGGTTCGAGCGTTTTTCTTGAAGTTATCATAGTTTCAGTTTTATTAGGATTGAAATTAACTAACCATTTTTCGATTATCTTAGTGTCATTACTAATTGTATTAGCTGCAATGGTAGGGTTCTCAACAATTAAGTACAGTGTAGTGTCGTCCGGAAGTAGAGGAATGTTGCTAGTGATACCGTCAACCATATCATTTGTATAAATCAGAAAGAGAATGGGTCCGAGTATAAGCTCTGGGGCACTTCGGCAGTCAAGTTCGTCCAGGAAGAGGATACAGAATCCACGACAGCGCGTTGCTGTCTATGATTCAGATAAGACTCTAACCATCTCAGGAGGTTGCCGGTGATCTCAATGTTTTCAAGTTTTCAAAGAAGTCCTTTGTGCCAGACCTTATCAAAGCTTTGCTTATGTCGCAGAAGACGATACGGATTTCCTTCCCTGCATCAGGTGCTGAACTGAAGGTGTGGTAAATATCAGGCAGTTGGAGCACAATGGGATCGGCAGAAATCCTGACTGGAGTGGTGTTAGGAATTTGTTGTCTTTTAGAAACGCTAGCCCTTGTTTATGTATACATTTCTGAACTACCTTACTGAGGCAGCTCAGCAAAGTAATTGGTTGATTATTTTGAACAAGATGTGCATCTCGTTTTTTGTACTCTAGTGTGACATTGGAACTGAAAAATCGCTTTATCTTACATAAGTTTGAACAAATCACTTAGTGTTTTACCAAAGCTGGAGGTACACTTTTTAAGGAGGCTGGTGCTTAATATGTCAGGAACACTTGCTTTGGAGTCATCAAGCTGGAGAAGGGCTTCTGATATATCACTGGTAGTAAGGGTAATATTACTTAGTTTAGGGCGATCAGGTTTCAGATTGATTACTGAAAGGGCGTGATTAGAATCATCAACAGATGAGATACTGGTAAAATATTTGTTAGGGCATTCATCTTTCCCCTCACTTTTTACAATCTTCTTTGTAATCAAGATTAGGAATGGGTGAATGTTTACTTTTAAGGAGGATCGTGAAGGTTTTTCACCACTCGGAGGTACATGTGTCAGGGTGCTTAGTTTTTGCTCCATTTTGGCAAAAGAAATATCCTTAGATTTACGTATTTCGAAAGTGGTCTTGTTTCTCATTTTCCGGTAAGCGGAATTTTTCAACTTAGCTTTACGATAGAGATGTCGTCTTTCTCGAATTAAATGTCTAACAGAGTTATGAAACCATTTAGGCTGATTTGGACCGCATCATTTATTTTTGTTTGGGATGAATTTCAATGCTAATGTTTCTAGGATAAGGGTAAATTTGTCTACTATGCTGGAGAGGGGTGATTCATCATCGAGTTCCTCCTCCAATTAAAATCTGGCATAGCCTTAATAAGACCATGATAATCCCCATATAAGACAATTCCAGTTGCTAAAACACATAGATTTCACGTTTTTTTGGATAACTTAATGTAACAGATACAGGGCAGTGGTACTGCACAAGCACTGGTATTTTCTGTTGAATTAGAAAACGAGCACGATTTCTTTTAACGCTAAAAGTCACACAGACATTTTCTAATTCAGGCCAAAACTGGCAAGTGGACGTAAATTTGACATCTTTAGCTGAATCCACTCTTATTTCACACCTCCTAAAAGTGTAGCGCGAATACACTTGCACTCAATGTCCTGAAAAACAAAATGTATGGTACTTCATCCCCCAATGACGCATATAGCCCTGATGACATAAATGGGAGATCGGCAAGTTTCATTGGCCAGAAACCACGGCGAAGCAACAACTGTCAAATTTCTAGGTGTTACGATGGATGGAAATTTGAAATTTAAACAGCATGTACCAGTTGTTCGCTGAAAAGTAACCCGTGCCATTTATGAAATCAACAGAGCAAATAAAGAGCTTCCACAGTCTATCAAGAACTGATTTGATAATATATGTTTTATCATCTTTTATATGTTGAATTTCCTGCGGATAAAATGTACCATGAATTCTTTCGCCACCTAAATCTTCAAGTTTGTATGGAGGCGGTATTGTACATTTCGCTTATGTAATTTTAAATAATTCTTTTGTCCAGTTTGGTAAATACCCTTTTACAAATGTACGTTTGGATTGATTAATATGCACTAAATCACTCATTTGAAAATGTAACTTTTTCTATTGAGTTCTTTGTCGATACAAATGTTGAGAAACTTCTACTTCATTTTCTTTAGAAACAGAAGCACGAGTTCTTTCAATACTCTGATGAAAACTCGGGTTGAATGTAACTATCCACTAAGTTTTGTAGCAGGTCAATATATTTTAATGTACGCTTATGTGTGAAATATTTACTTATAAATACTTACTTTTACCTGTTAAAGGTATTGATAAGGAGAACCTTACCAACTACTCCCAGGAGAACTCTAATATTTACTGCCAGTTTATGAGTGTGTTGTCTATGGATTCATAGACAGCATTCACCATTTCCTCCAAAATCCTGTAGTATATTTATATCATTTAATCAACGACTGAATATTTCCCAACCTCTTGGTGTGAAACCTTTTCAATGTCTGACAAGGTGGCAGATGTACATTGCCTTTTAAAAGTTTTTGACAACATTCTGACAAACAAATAACTAATTCCTTAGGTGAATTTCTTATTAATTCTTTTTGAAATGCTGGAGGAGTTTGACTCATTGCCAATAACATACCACCTTATCTTTGCACTAAAGGATTTTTTTTGTTTCTTATTTTGTCTCACCATTCTTCTCTATCAGTATCTATGGATGAAACGAAACAAATAAAATGTACTGCTATTTATATAAGTGGGACGTGTGCACTTACTGACATTATTTATTAAAACATTTCACTTAAAAAAGATCTTATTCCTCGAATAGGCTTAGGAGTATTTAAAGCTGTAAAACGTGTCATTGTGGGAGTCTTTTCTTTTAGAGGTATTTTGTGCAGAATGCACTGAATCATGATTTACTTTTTTACACCATCTTTTGTTATTGACACTACACGTCTTAACTTAAGTGGTGATAATTTTCTTTGTTTTTGAATGTTTTTTCACAAATAATGCTTTGTTTCTGTAAGCTTCATAGCTGGAGGATTATGAGGTGCAATTTCAAAATTTGTGTACGTGTATTTAGGTCCTACCTTTCATTTATTTTTTATTTCTCTATAACTTAATGAATTATTTCATGTTTTTCTATGAGACGTTCTTTTCTTATGTGTTTTCTTCATCTTCTGGAATGCAGATTGAAAGTTTCTAGTCATTTACAACCATCCCATTGAATTAAATTATGAATAATGACCACACCAAAAAACCCACAACACCTGGTTTTAAATTAATGTTTCATTTTGTTGAAAGATCTACTCTTGGATACGCAAGTTGTTCAAGGTCGTGTTTATGTTTATCCATATTGGTTAAAGTTTGTCTTGGCAATTTGATTTTGTCTTATTAAGTTTGATTCTACCTGCTAATGTAAACCATATTAAAACTTTCTTAAATTGTTTCAAAAAAACTATTTGTCAGTAATGTACAAAAAATTTCATAGAATTAAAAACTCAAAAATTCTTTTTCTGTTTGCAAATTATTTTTCTGAAAACGTTTTTTGTCAAACCAAAAACTTTTTCAGAAAAATAATTTGCAAACAGAAAAATAATTTCATAAAGATAAAAAAATACAAAATTTGTTTTCCTGTTTGCAAACTATTTTTCTGAAAAAAGTTTTCTGTTTTACAAAAAACTTTTTCAGAAAAATAATTTGCAAACAGAAAAATATTTTTTATGTTCTAAAGTTTTCAAAACATAAAATCATTTTCTTAAAAGATTTTTATGTTTCACACAAAAACAATTTTATGAAAACTTAATTTATGTGCAAGTAAAAAATAATCTCATGTTAAAAATAATTCGATTTACAGTGCAAAAACGTATTTGGGTTACACATAAGGTTTTTGTTTTCAGAATTTGTGCAAAGCAAAACTGTCAAGCATGTGGATTAACAGTTTTTTTCTTTTATAATATTTAATGACCCTGAAAGGGCCTTTGCCTTGATTCTCTTTTTAATTGCTAGCCCATCATAATTATTCCATCCTTCTTACACCCTCTGTTAACATCATTCACTAACAAAGGCTTCTTCACCTCCACTTGACCTTGCGTATCCAATTGTATCTGTGATGACATTCCATAGAAATCATTGTGCGTCTTGTTGAACTTCGTCAAATACTAATGGTGAAATTCTCTCAACTCCAGCTCATTTTACAAGGCGTCATAAATTATTTCTTGGAATAATATGGTTGATTCTCGCTTCATTCCACCTCTTCCAATTCCATTTCTTCCCATCAATATCTTCATCTCTGTGAATAGCTGTAGTGTCATGATTTTGTTCAGTATCAAGTAACAAACAAGCGCAAGTTGACTGTCTCATACTCACTCCAATGGCGTGATAGTAAATGACGTAAATAGCTGATTTTCTCCCGCCTTATAATCAAAATAGCACGTGAGCGTTCTTTGATTCGAATGATAGCTTGCTTTGGTATAAATACTACGTCATAATAACAATTCATGGTTGTATTTGTTCAGTCAAGAAAGTTTGGCTGAAATCAAACTTTAATCAGACTTTGGCGATTTAAATAGCATCGATCTTGCAATACAAGCATCAGAAGATGGAAAAGAAAAGTCTATGGCGAGTGATTGGATATCAGCCACTGCATCAACAGATCGTAATGAAGGATTACTGATGGATATTTTAAAAGCTATACATGAAAAGAAATCTTGTCACAACCAAATAGACCTATCAGCAGAGAAACTAACAGTACCAGTGAAATTGAAGATGATAGAAGAGAATCCAATAAGAAAACCTGGGCCAAAACCACATAAACAACTTATTACTTCTGACACACAAACTAAGATGTTTGAAGGGAAGAAATCGGATCAGATCACAAAAACCTCTACCCAACATAAAACATGTACATTTCAATGGAATTGGAAGATATTCGAAGAAAAGGGATAACTGAATACAATGACAGAATTAAAAAAGTCCTTTTCATGGCTACCTAAATGACTCAAAGAGACACATTTGTATGTGCACGCTCACACAAAATCAAGCCTAATAGAGACACAGTCGCCTTTTTAATACTTTCATTTTCTTTATGTCCCAGTAAGTAGGAAGGGAGAGGACATTTGGATATTTTTGTTTGATAACTTTGAACTTTCACGGAGAAATACATTTTTTGTAATTCTTGCTTTTATGTTCAAGCAAGGGAGGGATGAGCTCACTGGAACATTTTTTGTTTAGTAAAAAATCACACTCTTAACTTGCACACTTTGGGGAAAGGAGCAATGTAACATGTGTAGAAGGTTCTCTTTTTAAGAATATGTGGGCCCTGAAAAGGGCTGGCACGAAGCCATGGTAGTACTCAGCAACCCACCGCACCATGCATCCCCTCCTTTGTAAAACATTCCTCTTTCCAATCTTCATTTTTGCAAACTAGAACTTCTTCTTTTGTCCAAACTTGGAGTTCGAACGATTGCCCCGGTCTATTGTGGTACTGAACCTCCCTGAATGGTCTTCTGACTTCTTCAACACTGGGAAACTTCTCCATCATCTCTCTATACTACTTAGCCGGTTGAGTTACTGGCCACCATTTTCTTTGAGTGACTAAAACTTTTCATCAGCCTTCTCTTCGTGGTTTTCAAATAGATGTCTGCGCGCAGAAACGGTGTGGGGCAAGCCCCTTTCGACCCTCTTTAACTGTATGTGATTTTGTCTTGTCTGGCTGCAGTAAAGGAGGAGAGAGTATGCGTACTCAGCGGCGCTTATGTCTCTTTAGCTTTTCTGAGAGGGGTGGTCCAGATTGAGAGACCGTGGCAGTCGGCGTTGTTGATGGACTGTATGATGACTGACTTTGGTACGGTCTGGTTCTGGCCGAATCTGGAGTTAGTTTCGAGTGGTGGCTGTGGTTGCTGTTGGAATTGTGCCTCTGCCTGTTCTGTTGCCACTTCAGTTTGCTTGGATAGCTGTTCAAACTGTGGCAGCATTTTTTCGCTGTACGGAGCAGCCTCTTCTTGGTGTTTCTTTTTCTCCTGTTCGTATTGTTCCTGCAGTTTATCCAGGTCCTGTCCTTTTGGTTCTGGGGGAGAGGTGGGTGAAGAGATCGGGAAGTGGCGAGAGGGCAACTTCCAATTCCACCTCAGTCTCCACAGGACTGTCCGCATCTTACAATTCCGGCTGTGAAGCCGGCAGTTGGTTGGGTAAGTCTGTGGGGGTGAGTGGGGGAAGCGGCTGCCTCTTGCTTTGTCTTTTCCTCACTCTTCTCTCTCTTCTTTTCCAAAAATGGCTTCCAGGCATCGGGCATTCCTCCGCTTGGTAGACGGGCTCTTCTTTTTTCTCTTCAGTCTCTTCGGGTGAGGACCAGTATGAGAGGGGTTCCTCAACCCGAGAGGGGAGGTGTGGTGTCTTCTACTACGAACTCCGAGGTCAGGTGGACGCTCTTGCCTTTCTCGTGGATAGTCCAGGTGATGGGCCAAGAGACGTCCAGAGCTGAGATTGTCTTAAGTTTTGCCCGTAATTCCAGTGCTCCCATGTTAGTTTAATCTAGATATTCACACTCTGAATTCAGAGGTGCGAATGTATGCATGGAATGGCGGGGTGATAACGCCATGCAATGAATGCGAAATAAGCCAGCTGAGTTGATAGGCTTATACTTACCCCAAAGACGTGACAGTAAACGACGTAAATGATTGATTTTCTCCGGCCTTATAATGAAAAATTAATGTGAAGTTCTCGCTAGATCAGTCAGTTTAAGCGATTGAAAGAAGAACACGAAAGGATAGAGAAAGAAAAGATGCGGCGAAGACAGTTATCAGGTGATTGTTTTGGACATATGCGTCGTACCGGTCCTCTGAAGTATACTCGTCAGTGATGCCAGCAAATTATTGACAAACTGGAACAATGTGCAGGGATAAGACAGTTCTTAGCGGCTCGTGGTTATGAACTGGAGAAGTACCGGGTAAAAAAGATTGATCTGTATCCTGATATCAATTGGAAACCTGAACGAAAATGTAAAAATGAAGGTTAAATGCAATAACCTATACCCGGATTTGAGTGAATTCTATGAATATTCCTAAAAATCCAAGTATAGGTTTTTGAATTTTTCACCCTGGCATGCATTCAGGATACAAGTCAACCTGATTTATCCTAATTCTTCTTATCTCTACAATTCGTTTTTAAAGTGTTGGTATCTTCAAAAAATGCATCCGTTATGGTCCTTTTCAGGGCTCACGTATTCTCAAAAAGAGTTTCTCTGAAAAGCACATTACAAATTTTTTTAAATAAAATAAAAGTCTCAGAAAGAGAGACACAGTTCCATCACCCATTCTTCAAGTGATTGTTTATATTGAATGTTTGTTATATCAATCAGCGATATATTAAAAACAGTATGGCGTAAAATTTTGCCAGAGTGCATCCAGGGTTGTGTATGGGGAAATCAAAAAACTGAAATTCTCAGAGACGACCCTAGAGGCCCTCTGGCGTAAAATCATCTATGGTAATTGCAGTGTTAAAATTTTACGCCCAATCGCCTTCCCATACTACTAGTAGTACCCCATTTCTGCGACAAATATCTCAAATTGCTCAATGCTGTCAGACGTTCAGTAATTGTTTTCTGAATCAGGCGATGTCCCTCTATCAGAATTCCCTGAGAAAAAAAAAACTTTGGACAAGACATTGAGGTTGGGCAGAAAGTTGGCATTTGGCGGCCGGAATAATACTACTCCTTTGGGCCATCATACATCAATCCTAGTGCGGACAAGAAAACAAAATATTTTGTTCGTTTGAAGATCAGACGGTCAATCTACATCACTCATTCACGATCAGAAGGGTAACGTATATTTCACTTTTGGTTCAGTGTACATCACTCCTAGTGTGAACAACAAAGATATTTTTCTCGTTCATTCATTTATCAGAGAGTTAACTAAACAAAATGTTTTATCCACAAACACCCATCGATCTCACAACTTCTCTTCCAATAATATATTCATAATTCAGAACAGAAACCTAAATCTGACCGTCATTTCACTGACTTTGTTTTTGCAAAAAATTCGCCCCTTCACTGTCACAAAATGAAAAACAGCTGGGAAATATTAGATTCACGGATTTCGTGAACAATGTTCACAAACTGTGGAGTTCCCCGTGGAAACTCTAGAAAGTGAACCAGTGTTGTTCACTGATTTAAACATATTTTATTGTCGTAAGATGTTGACTGACAAAAGGATTGGAACACAGGTTATTGCAACTTAATTACGTTCCTCTCCTGATATACAATGGAAAAGCATACATATAAGATGTACATAACGACAATAACAAAATAGCATAATGAGTTAGAAATGATTTAATGAACAGACGGAGAAATGAAGAGAATTTTAAGGTTACCACAGTCGTTGGGTTGAGAAATAAACATCTGATAACTAGTTATTATAAAATAATGTAGAATAGTTAGGGTGTTGTTCATTGTGGTAAGCAAGCCTTGTTCTATTGGTACAATATGACCCAGTCACCACTGTTTGGAGAGGAAGTCCTCTAAAATGGCCAACGTGGATATAAACAATTTGCTAAACTTGACTTTATCTCCATGTTGCTGTCACGATTGGTCATTGTGCATAATATGCGGCCTTAAACACCAATTGATAAATAAATAACTATGTAGGGCCGGCATTTTTTAACAAAAAGCGATCGTGAAAAAAAAACAATTTTAAGGAGTTAAAATATCAAATCACTCGCGATTGCGTTTTTGAGTTGAAGTCGTCAAAAACATTCGCCCTGATGCTCATTGACAAAAAGAAAAATGAATTTTGAAGTGAAAACATATTTTTTTAACCTAGTTTAACTTTTTGGTTATTTCACAACGTACACAAAATATTTACCGCGTTTGACCAGCTCTGAAGGATGTGGGGATACCTAAGTAGCATACTAAATACACTCAAATGTTTAACAGCTATTGCAACGTACACAATGGGCATTTTTAAACCACGTTGCATAATGATATCTTACATTCCGAGATAGATCATGCACTATAACAAAAGACATCTCTCTCCCCCTCTCTCTCTCTCTCTCTCTCTCTCTCTCTCTCTCTCTCTCACCTCAAATAAAAATGCCACTCACACACCGAACAACTTACCGAGAATAACCTGATGCACTTCAAGAGAACAATTTCCCCACTTTGAAACCTTCACTCAAAAACAACGAGATATGAAAACATTTTTTTTATTCATTGTCGATGAGAATTTTGACGCGAGTTAAATCATATGCATAGTCGGATGGAATCTAGTGGCACATTTACAATTCACAAGGTGAACTAATAAATATGTTTCTCAAACACTCATCAACCTCACAACTTCTCGTTATGGAAGATATTCTCACAAGAGGACAACTCAACCGTTTATTAAACAACACAGACCGATGAGAGTTCGGAGATTGGACGATTTACCAACAAATATTTTTCTCCAACACTCATCAATCTCACATCTTCATATTATTAAAGATACCAATCACAATAGGACGATCGGGTGTTTATTTTAATATGGAGTGATGATAGTTCGGAGATCAGATGATTAATAAAAAAATCTATTAATTTACTTATTTAAACACCATCTTCAAATTAAAGGTAACCTTCACAATTTCTGATCAAATACATCTCTCACGATAAGCGACTCGATCGTTATTATAATACAGAGCATGAGACTTTGCGAAGAATTGGGACGTGGTGCGAATAATTTCACATCGCTTCCAATCATATATCATAATTCATTTAACTAATTCTCTGTTTTGTCCCATTGACATGCTTGGCGTCCGCAAAAACAAAAATAATAATAATCTCCAAACGCTAAATATCATAATAATAGAACTACCCAATCGTTTTAACATTCACAGAGCTACAGTACAGTCGCCGTGCACTGGTCGTAATCCACGCGTGGAAGGTGATGTCCACGCATGCGTTTACCAGGTAATAAAAATTAACACCAGCAAAAGTTTAATTAATGAAGCATCAATTAATTATTTTTTTTTATAATTATATTCCTATAATTAATGTTTAAAATCTAATATTATTTCATCCATGGAAATATTGCCCATCCGTGGAAAGTGACCAATGCAGTTGCCGTATGGTACGAGATAAATACTCAAAAACAAAACACAACAAAAAACAAAGAGGGTGGAGACAATATTGCATTTGCGATCCTTTTCTTCTGAGGTAATACAACATAAGTTAAAAAAAACATTTGCTGATTATTTCCCTTGGATCAACTTAGTACGTGCGGTTCGAAAAACTAAAAAAAAGCAAATGTTCGAGACAATATTGCATTAACGATCAGTTTTTTCTAATGTATTACAACAATATATGTTGAATGCATTGGTAGATTGTTTCCCTTTGATCCAATTGGCGCGCGAAGACTTATAAATATATATAAAGAGACTGGATTTGTCCTCACAGACACAAGGTAGCCATGGGTGTCATGATCCCAAAACCGGATAAGGACCTTAACAAAACAACCCGTCCAACTACCGACTCATCAGCCTACTAAGCTGTATCGGTAAGGTATTTGAACGGGTAAACACCAACAGACTCCGTGATATTCTCGAAGAAATAAACTTTTTTAACAAATGGCAACCGGCCTACCGGAACAGCAAGGAAGCGATGGACCACATATTCCACATAGTCGACTACATGCACACCGCTTTCAGTAGAAGAGAAATTGGGACCGTCCTCTTTCTTGACGTAGAAAGAAGCCCTTGACTCGGCATGGCTCTACGGAATATGATATAAACTATCCAAAATGGGTCTCCCCACCACAATTCTTAGGATACTGTCCTCCTTCCTGTCAGATTGGAAAATAAAGGTAAGAGTTAATCGCGAAATCTCCGACGAGGTAAATCTAGAGGCCCTAACCCCCTCCCCAAGGCTCTGTCCTCAATCCCCTTCTATTTATCATCTAGGTAAATGATATAGACTCAGTGGGGGAAAATCACGTAGATTTTCAGATGATAAGGGCCTCTGGACCTCTTGTCCATGCGCACGGGTTGTAAAGAGACGCCTCCAAGACGCTCTCCTGGACCTAGAAGGCTGGCGTATCATGCTCAATACCAACAAAACTCACAGCTAATAATAGCCCCGTAGGACGAAAACTCTTGAAATTTAATTAAAACTTTACAACGAGGACCTTAAAATAACATCTGAAGCTAAGGTTTTGGGTATCACACTCGATAAAGGCCTAAATAAGGGCCTAAAACTAAATAATCATGTCAACCAAACTGTCTTTAAGGCCTCAAAACCGATTAACTTAAGATCCTCTTCAAACTCTACAAAAACATTCATACGCCCCGGACTAGAGTATGGGGCTATCATCACCAGCAAAATCTCTTAAACAAACAAGCAACAACTACAACGCGTTGAAAACTACGCGCTCAACGTCACCCTCCGCGTACCGATCGGAACCCCAAGAGAAACACGACTGAATAATCTCGCGAAGAAAACTCACACTAGACTCCAAGAGAGTCGGTTAATCAACGAAGCCTCATAACATCACGCAATCAACCTAAAAATAAGACAAGCGAAACTCCTGTGGGAATGGCATCAGAAGCCGAGGAACCAGCAATTACACCTCCGGGTGTGGCGTGCAACGATTGCAGACTGCTCTCCTCCCCATTAAACCGACCCTCAATAAATAAAGACAACTCACCGCGGAAGCAGCAATTATACCACAGGGTCTGGCATGCAATGATTGCAGGCTGCTTCCCCAACTAATTTCTTAATCTCCAAACTCCGGTGAAACGAAACCAACTACCCTGGGAATGGCCCATGGGTAGACGGGCCCCAATAAATAAATACAACTCACAAAATGCACCACTTTAGCTGGCTGTTTTTGATGGGCCTTCAATAAATGATCCTCAATAAATAAAAACACCTACGGGTAAGGGTCACTGGGTGGATGGGAAAGGGTGGGGGGAGTGCAACTCACGCATACACTTCTTCACTTTCAGATACACCAAATATACAACACGGACCCCCACCGACGAGACAGGAGCAGCTGACTTCACCCGACCAATCAACAGACAGACCGTCCAAAAGACCAAACTACGAGCAACAGCACCGACAACAGAAATCACCATTCGAAGAGCTCGAGGCAGATTATACTTGCAAAGGACAGCTCCAACATGAAATGACAAACAAGTGGCAGACTATACTTGCCTGAAGACGCGACAAGACCACGAAGACAGTCACATTACACTCACACTTCAAGGTTCTGGCCAAATAGGATAAATAGCAGGCCTGCCCCCGAACAAGGGCAGTTTGGGTAGATGGAACCCCACATGGGGCCGTCTTTGCACACAAATTGAAATGCCTCTTCTTTCTTATTGAACACCATTCTCATCTCAGCTGCCTTCTCTTCAAACGTGTAACTCAAGGCCAGAAGCAGAGTATACTTGATTATGACGGCCCCTACAAGGAAAATGTAATGGCAGCCTATACTTGCATAAAGTTCCTAGTTCTACATGCTGGGTCAGACAACACAAGAACACCACCAACAGGGTCGAAAGAAGTGAAAACATCCCACAGTGCCCCCGTGCGCCTTCGGCGTGCCGAAACCATTCTGCAGTCTCACAGAGACAGAGATTCACCGCCAAATCCTCTTTGGCAATACGTACTCTTATAGTTTATTAAATAACGCAAAGAGAGAATGTGACCCGAATACATTATATTTAAACTTTCACTTTCCATGAAATTAATAAAGTAATTCTCTCTTCTTTTGTTTCACTGTCGCGGGTCGCTGCTAAAACCCCAAGTCCGATTTGTTTAAACAACATTTTATTTCCAAAAGAAACACAGACAAAACGACAGAAAATAATTGATTTACATTGAGAACAAATATATTTTGAACCTGAAAAAAGGATTCAGCAATAAGCTAGCTGCTTATTCGAGGCCGTCTCCTGGTAGTTATATGTTCTGTTATAATGGCTGGCACAGAGATGATTTAGTCTGTATAATAAGATAAACATACGCATGAAAACGCAATAATAGGTGAGTAGGGAGGAGTAAAGGGAAGAGAGAAAGAGTGGGAGAAAGGGAGAAAGGGAGAAAGAGAGCGGGAGAGAGATATGGAGAAAGAGAGAGAGAGAGGCCCGGCGAGGTGGTGACTGATCTGCTTTTTGTTGCTGAATGCATCATGATACAAAATTATAGAGATGTTACTTACTTGTGCACCATAATATACTTTGCAAAACCTTTTTGAGAAAAGGATAAACTCGTGGGTCTTCTCGAAGATTCGTATGTTCGTTACGGGATTGTAGTGTTCCGATCTGAAAAAATATATGTCGGTTCTAACGTAACATCGGAGAGTGCCGAGTGTCTAACTCTTTTGTAAAGCGTAAAAGGGACAGTGAAAAAAAAATGATTAGCAGTTTCACATTCGCCGCATCGGTAAAGGCAAATGCATGTATCTAACAATCTAACAGAAAGTTTTTGTACAAGTCATCGTTGAGATTACCACAGTCAAGACATAGATGACAATAAAGTATTTGGGCCTGACGCGATTTATGAAAGTAGAAGAGGTTAGGTGCAATGCTCCGAGTTCTGTATAGGTAACCTTTGAATTGTGGTTATTTTGTCTAAATTCGGGTGGAATCTCATTCCACAAGCGTGTGGTAGAGGGGAAGAAGGGTGTGTGATATGGTTGGGTGCGACACAAAGATGTGGCGATATTAGGTTGTTCCTTAGATTGTAATCTTGGGTTTCAAAACTAGGTGGAGGGGTTGGCTTAGATGAATACGTGGGGACAAAGCCGTGATGCATCTTAAAAAATTGTATTAACTTATGATTTTACCGCCCCGTCCCATCCTAATTCGGAATACACGCGATGCTTACTAGTACTCATGGTAGGCCCAGTAATAATTCTTGCCGCTTCAATTTGGATTTTCTCCAGTTCATCGGCTTCCCCAGCTATACAGGTTTCACAAACAGTATTAGCGTAGTCAAGAATTCGGCGAACATATGCGAAGTAAATTTTCTGTAGGGAGTTTCGATAAAGCCTATGCTTGAAGCATCTAATCAGGTTTTGATATATCGCTAAGCATTCTTTGGCTATTTCATCGATATGGGTTCTCTATGTCCCATTGGTATTGAGCACTACTCCCATGTGTTTGTGTTGTGGTACCTTTGTAATGTTTGTAAAGAACATTGACAATGGTGGGTGTGTAGGTTCGAGCGTTTTTCTTGAAATTATCATAGTTTCAGTTTTATTAGGATTGAAATTAACTAACCATTTTTCGATTATCTTAGTGTCATTACTAATTGTATTAGCTGCAATGGTAGGGTTCTCAACAATTAAGTACAGTGTAGTGTCGCCCGGAAGTAGATGAATGTTGCTAGTGATACCGTCAACAATATCATTTGTATAAATCAGAAAGAGAATGGGTCCGAGTATAAGCTCTGGGGCACTTCGGCAGTCAAGTTCGTCCAGGAAGAGGATACAGAATCCACGACAGCGCGTTGCTGTCTATGATTCAGATAAGACTCTAACCATCTCAGGAGGTTGCCGGTGATCTCAATGTTTTCAAGTTTTCAAAGAAGTCCTTTGTGCCAGACCTTATCAAAGCTTTGCTTATGTCGCAGAAGACGATACGGATTTCCTTCCCTGCATCAGGTGCTGAACTGAAGGTGTGGTAAATATCAGGCAGTTGGAGCACAATGGGATCGGCAGAAATCCTGACTGGAGTGGTGTTAGGAATTTGTTGTCTTTTAGAAATGCTAGCACTTGTTTATGTATACATTTCTGAACTACCTTACTGAGGCAGCTCAGCAAAGTAATTGGTTGATTATTTTGTACAAGATGTGCATCTCGTTTTTTGTACTCTAGTGTGACATTGGAACTGAAAAATCGCTTTATCTTACATAAGTTTGAACAAATCACTTAGTGTTTTACCAAAGCTGGAGGTACACTTTTTAAGGAGGCTGGTGCTTAATATGTCAGGAACACTTGCTTTGGAGTCATCAAGCTGGGGAAGGGCTTCTGATATATCACTGGTAGTAAGGGTAATATTACTTAGTTTAGGGCGATCAGGTTTCAGATTGATTACTGAAAGGGCGTGATTAGAATCATCAACAGATGAGATACTGGTAGAATATTTGTTAGGGCATTCATCTTTCCCCTCACTTTTTACAATCTTCCTTGTAATCAAGATTAGGAATGGGTGAGTGTTTACTTTTAAGGAGGATCGTGAAGGTTTTTCACCACTCGGAGGTACATGTGTCAGGGTGCTTAGTTTTTGCTCCATTTTTGCAAAAGAAATATCCTTAGATTTACGTATTTCGAAAGTGGTCTTGTTTCTCATTTTCCGGTAAGTGGAATTTTTCAACTTAGCTTTATGATAGAGATGTCGTCTTTCTCGAATTAAATGTCTAACAGAGTTATGAAACCATTTAGGCTGATTTGGACCGCATCATTTATTTTTGTTTGGGATGAATTTCAATGCTAATGTTTCTAGGATAAGGGTAAATTTGTCTACTATGCTGGAGAGGGGTGATTCATCATCGAGTTCCTCCTCCAATTAAAATCTGGCATAGCCTTAATAAGACCATGATAATCCCCATATAAGACAATTCCAGTTGCTAAAACACATAGATTTCACGTTTTTTTTTGGATAACTTAATGTAACAGATACAGGGCAGTGGTACTGCACAAGCACTGGTATTTTCTGTTGAATTAGAAAACGAGCACGATTTCTTTTAACGCTAAAAGTCACACAGACATTTTCTAATTCAGGCCAAAACTGGCAAGTGGACGTAAATTTGACATCTTTAGCTGAATCCACTCTTATTTCACACCTCCTAAAAGTGTAACGCGAATACGCTTGCACTCAATGTCCTGAAAAACAAAATGTATGGTACTTCATCCCCCAATGACGCATATAGCCCTGATGACATAAATGGGAGATCGGCAAGTTTCATTGGCCAGAAACCACGGCGAAGCAACAGCTGTCAAATTTCTAGGTGTTAAGGTGGATGGAAATTTGAAATTTAAACAGCATGTACCAGTTGTTCGCTGAAAAGTAACCCGTGCCATTTATGAAATCAACAGAGCAAATAAAGAGCTTCCACTATCAGAAGAAAATACTCAACTTTTCTCTTGTCCAGAGTCATTTTATCTGTGGCATGCACTTCAGTGACAAAGCAACAGAGGCTTGAAGCTTCAAAAAGACACCTTTACGCGTCAAAAACAAACAGAAACACAACTCATAGACTGAGCCCTTGTTTCGTACAGGTGACATTTCTAAATTTAATGTAATCTACAACCCATATTCTTCTGTTCATGCACGGCTGGTTCAACAACAAATTACCTCCTAGTTTTGAAGATGACTTCACTGTTTATACGAATCACTTCGGCATGAACACAAGATAAAGTGGGAAATGCAGACAAAAGTCGAGAACCTATTTGTCCGCCATTTCCCATTCCATCCATCTACAGAAAGCTGGAGACGCTCACTGTTTGTATAGCTATTTGCCTTATGATTCTTGCAGCAACACTACAGGCCCGGATTGTCGCCGAACTCTCTCTCTCTCTCTCTCTCTCTCTCTCTCTCTCTCTCTCTCTCTCTCTCTCTCTCTCAACATGTTTCGACCCATAAACTAACGCAATTCACCAAAATAGACTTTCATTTTTTTAGCAGTTTTGTTCTCACAAAACATAGCCCGTGACTCTCACGGGAACGATCTAGAGATCGTCCCAGTGTGGGGGCACAGGCTATATTTTTGGAGGAAAAAAGAAAAGGTTAAAATATTATTTTATTATTATTATTATTAGTAGTAGTAGTAGTAGTAGTAGTAGTAGTAGTAGTAGAAGTAGTAGCAGTAGTATTCATAATTCTTGTCTGCAAGTGTCCTCCTCTATACGAGTTTGGTAAAGGAATAAAAACGTTCATGTTATGTGATAGGTAGAAATATATTCTACCTTCCATCTTGGGTTCTCGGACTATTTGAAAAACAAATCGAATCTCTGATCGGCTCTGCGATTCGGTTAGATTCGTTTTCTTCACGAATTCGAGACATCTGTTCGTTTGAATCCTTTTACTGGCGCTTCCATCCACACTAAGAAAGGTGCTTGGTAGCGTACCCCAACGAGCGTAATGGAGAAGGAAATTGCATCTCTCATGCTACAGGTGCATCGTATCAGTCATAAATTAGTCAAGACGATGTTACATATTCACTTACGTCTTAACACTTTGAGCCCTCGTTTGATGGGATGGTATCTTCTTTGCGTACACTTACAGTGAGGTGGGTAAGTCCAATATGAATATACAGGGAGGATAAAACAATAACTGCAGTCTGCAGCCGTCTGGCTGCAGACTGCAGTTATTATTTTATCACCAATGCTCCGTATATTGACCTCTTATAATAAGACGAAATTATGCCCTGGGCCAACAAATCCAGTAGTAGTAGGTTAAGGCACAATGTAAGAAAACAAATTCGCAAACCCAAAAGCATGATTTCAAGGACACGCTTCATGCTCGCCACGTGTGATCACGATAAGATAAATTCGGAAGGGAAAATCAGAAGTAAAGCAGTAGCACATAAGGGACGGGTCGAATTTTCATAGGAATGGGAGCTTTTTACCAGATTCTGGTGTAAAACATCTGCTCCATTCAAGCTGGATCCAGCAAGTGATATACGTATTGCGGGACAAACTTTAAAGTCACAGACGAAGATTCATGTAAAAACAAGACAAGCCTCATATTACATTTGTTTTGAGAAACTTTAATTGAAGACATAACTTCTCTTCGGACACACACGCTATATGCTTATACTAGTGGGGCAGCAGGAAGACGGCCAATCTGGCCATGCTGTCTCCCAACAGAATATTGTTAATTATACAAGCAATCAATGTAAAAACATTCTGAACCACAATGATTGTATTCTGTTGAATAAAAATTTACTTACTTACTTACTTACTATATAGTAGTATCCTATCGTATTTATTGTTATGTACATGAAAACACATGTCTTTTGGTAGATAGTATTATATCCAGTGGACAAGCCTGCATTGCGTTGTTCAGGACAGGAACTGTCAACCTTTTGTCGTGGGAATGATATAGCAGTACAGTATAGGAGGTATATACCTCTGTAGGCCTACTGTTACCCTTTACTACTATTAACCTACCAAATCCTTCATTCCATCGTGCGGGGCGTGGTGGCGTTGCGGTAACCGGTTCTCGTCAGATCACCGTAGTTAAGCAACCTTCGAGCCCTGTTAGTCCTTGGATGGGTGACCGTCTGAGCAATCGATTCAGACTCCCGCATTGTGTTCTTGAGCAAGGCACCTCACCTCGATTGTCCACATGGGGGCACGACGACGCCGTGTACTAATGCGTACTGCACGTCGATAGTGCGCATGTATTCAACCAATCTAACCCTGCCTGTGCTGCACTGCGGAGTTACGATGTTCGGGAGCTGACAGTTGCTCTGTATTTCTCTCCGGGTACTTCGGCTTCCTCCACCCATAAAACTGTCATCGACACGATGTGACCCTGGCTGGTAAAGTGTCGTTAAACCCTAATAAATAAATAAATTCCATCGTGCAGGTGTCAAAGGCACTACGCAATGATGAGCCAGGTGGTATTGTGGGCAAGGTTGGTTGCCCAGTATTGTGTACTACCTACAACACCCACATTTTTGTGCAGATAGTATGCCATAAAACCATTATGACTATCGAGAAATACCTTGTGTAGAGCGTTAATAGCAGAACATAATTTTGCCACGCGAATCATTAACCCTAATTCAACCCTGAAGAGAATCATCGTATGTGCAGTAATTTCTCCATCCATTCTGCGAACCCATCTTTCATCTGTATGAAGTTCAGTAACAATCTAACCCTCTGCACACTGATGTCGATATTTTAAAATTTCAATTTACACATATTTCCCAACAATGCAACTAGGAATCTGTCGAATTCAATCTCGTTTGAAAGAGCTCATTGAGTCCTGTTAACCCTTTGCCCAACGTTAGAGCCAAAACAGGCCAGCGCTATTCTCAAAAAACGACAAATAATTTTCATTATTTTTTTCATTTTTTGTCTCACAAACGTAGGTTATGACCCCTCGTTGGAACGGGCTCATCGAGCTCGTTCCAATGAGGGGTCATAACCTGTGTTTTTGAGACAAAAATTAAAAAAGATTAGTTATTCAAGAATTGTTTTGGCAAATTTCGTCTGCTTTTCGGTGTTAGGTAAAGGGTTAAACAAGATTAGATCGGTTAAATGCCTAGTTGTATAATGGGAAAGATTAGCTGCTTGAAATTGTCATATTTTGACAAAATGTGTAGAGGGTTAACCTAAAGTCTCAGGTGCATTAGGATCAAATCTTTTTCTAAACTTCCCGTCCGATTTGTTGTGAACCTTGCACTACAGAGACGTTCATTTTTGAATGTGTTGAAGGGATTAATTAACGTAGCATGAAGAAAGCAAATTATTTTATAACACACCAACATTATTATAAATTCCAAAAACATATGAAAACAGCAAATTGTGTTTCACCCTTTGAGTCCGAAAGGCCGCTTTTCCGGTCCAGGGTCACGATACGACCTTAATTCATAAAGTAGATAGTTGGTCTGAAAAAATGTGTGGCAGAACATTCAACATGTTCAACGAGCAGCCGGAAGGTAATAAAATATATTCTTCAACAAGAGTCATATCTAAAATGTTGAACCGACCTGCAGAATTTTCAACGATTATTACGCCCCGACCTCCGAAGGAGGATTGGAGGGGGGTATCTAGTCACGCCCTCCGCCCGTCCGTCCGTCCGTCCGTCTGTCTGTCCACCCGTCCGTCTGTCCGTCTGCCTCTGTGTCCGTCTGTCCGCTCGTCTGTCAGTACAAATGTTTTGCATTGTAATTTCAAAGCCATTGGTCGGATTTGGATCTCCTCTCGTATGATGATAGACTCATATGGGGAACGGATGTGCACAAGGAACAGGTTCCGTCCAATAATATTTCCCAGAGTTATGGCGCTTTTTCACTTTTTGGACATAGACATTTTTTCTGCTTTCACTCTTTTGACTTAGACAATTGATCTGTCCCACAATACCTTTAAGGGTACTTCGAACATGCCTTCGGGTCGGGGGCAGTGGCCCACGCTTTACGTAGCCCTTGTTTATTTATTTATTTACTTGGCTTTACTTTCAGGGTCAATCTGAATCTCCAGCGTACTAACCCCACACAAGTAGGGTTAGTATTGGTTGAGAACCTAGGCACTATCGACAAGCAGTACGCCTTAGTACACGGCACCACCGCACCTCCCACGAGGGCAATAAAGATGAAGTGCCCTGTCCAAGGACACAACCCAGTTACCCCCGACGGGGATCGAACAGAGGACCTTTGGGTTTGAAGTCTAATGCCGTCACCACTGATACTACGCGCCCCTTTCAACGGTTAACGCCGACCCGTGGGGGTACGCCATAGGGGTCATAGGGTAAATTTCTTTTTAATTTTAGTATGTTGTAGGGCTCTAAAAATTAGGAGATACATGTTTTTTTAGTTTTTCGATTTATCGCGAGGTTTTAAGTTACTGCAAATATAGGGTTTTGGTCGGACATTTCTCGTGAAAAACACTCGTTTTCTAAAACACACAGCTCCGTATTGATAATACATACAGATATGAAATTTCACACACTGTAAGTCTGATGTTTGCTCTATTAAACGAGCCTGTCAAAGTTTCACAGTTCAACCCTTACCAAAAACAAGGTCACATGTACACCATTTGGATTAACTTATGGCATCTGCCAACTTACTGAGCGCCCACTATTTCAATTTTAGAAATATATTCTCCGACAAAAATACATATCCAAAACTGCAATTAGTTTTCGCCGACGAAAATTTGGTCTGGACCTGCCGTTGCGGTGACTGTTTATGTCAACGTAGCAAAAATTAAAGTCCCTCCTATTTGGATGCAATTTTAGTATGTTAGAGACATATTGACGGACTATTTTTAAACAGAAACGAAATTTCACTGAACTTTTCTACAAATCGTGTAACGCAATTGCAATTTGAATCCCTAGCGAAACTGAAAATCGTCCCCTGGGTTCCAATGTGCTCTATGTGCCCGTAGGCACATATAACACATTGGAACTCAGGGGATAAATAGTAACACGAGTTCCCCTCAAAAATTTGGTTAGTGATAAAACGTGTTCTTTTTGTTGATAGTTGTCATTTAAATAAATTGCTGAGTGAAGGCGTGTAATAAACACTAACGATACGCGCGTGTAAATGGGTTAATCGATATGCCACTTGTGCCATCGCGGAAGGATAAAACTTGAGGCCTGTGACCTCTCGTTTTATCTTTCCGCGCTGGCACTCGTGCCATATCGATTAACCTATTCACACGTGCGTGTCGTTCTGTGTATTTGGAGAATGTTTTTAGAATATGTTTCTTTATTGAGGAGTGTATGTACAAAATTGTGACAAGAAGATTTGAAAACAGTGGCAGATATTAAACGTTTATGAAAAAGACGTCAATATGCCGTTATGTTTGGTAAATGTTGAACTTTGAAATTATAACTACTGAATGGGCATAATCTATGTCATAATAAGTGAAATTTCATAGCTCTATATATTATTAATAGAGAGGTATGGGTGTTAGAAAAATAACATTTTTCATGAAATATGTCCATAAACAGCCCACAATTTGAAGCGACGTTAAAACCTAAAAATGGCGATATTTTGAAACACTAAAAGGCACGTATCTCTTACCTCGTATCTCTTCCCGTTTGAGCTGTACATATATTAAATGTTTTAGAAAATTGGTCAACTTTTAACTTTTGTTGACGTCAAGATCAATAACGTTACTCGCAAAATTGGCCCAAACCATAGAGAATTTCCCGGTCGGCACCTAATTTTTAGATATGGATTTTGTTGGAGAATGCATTTACAAAATTTCGAGTACAAAAGTTTCATATCCGAATTAAAATGAACAGTTTAACAAAAACGTCCAAATTGGGCGTTGTGTTGGTGAAGGCATACAATCAAAAACCTAAAGCAGCCATGCGAACTAGAAATGAAGGTGTATACGTGCGCCTAATTTCATAAAAATCTGACAAGGACGGCACAAGTACCGTTAGACTTGTTTGAGTAAAAATTTTAAAAAGGCTGACAATCGCCAAAGGTCGCTTCGTTGGATGGCGTGATGAGAAAATGTCCGCTGATAACTAATAAACATTAGTGTACAAACCTCTTTAACTGCATTCTTATTAGAGAGGTTGCACAACAACAATTATGTGTAAAAAGTTCACGTTTTCAAATAAGGATTATCTCAGATTCCTGATCCTTTGATTACTGAAATTCGAGACACAACATCATATAATTATTTTTCGTTTTACTGAGGTTGGGCATTTCATTGAATAATCCACAAAACAATGTATTTGGCATGCTAGAAATAGGCGACGGAGTGTCATGTTCTACACGTTATAACTTAATTCCTTACAGGAGACAAGTAGAAAATAAACAGTTAAATTCAAGATAAATTGTGGTTGAAGTATATGTTAAATTTTCAATTCTTTTAAAATATATTCATTGCCTTCACGACTGCCCTCCCACCTTCACTACCTCTGAATTTGGCGAAAAAGTTCTAAGTGTGTTTCTTCATGTTTGCAAAGGATCGCAGCAGATTTGTGTGTCTTTAAAGATTTGTCTACAGTTCTGCCGCCGTGGACTGGTCACTTTCCACGGGTGGGCAATATTTCTACGGACGCAATACTATTAGATTCCAACCATTAATTGTAGGAATAATCATCAAAATATTTGTTAATGAAGCACCGGGTACAACCTGGTGCTTCATTACTAAACATTTTAATGATGATGATTTTTATTACCTGGTAAATACATACGTGGACGTCATTGCCCACACGTGAATTAGGACCAGTCCACGGCAACCGTATTGTAATATAACGATAGATTTATTCGTCTGGACAACCCACCGAAATCCTCATTCAAATTTTATTATTTTCTCAAGTTTTGTGTCTCCAAAACATAGCTTATCGATGCCAAATTGGAACAACGTTGTCAATCTTGTTTCGAATAAGGGATGGTAAGCTATGTATTTAGGCCAAAATATTTTTTTTAGTTATTCATGAAAATGGTTTTGCTGGTGTCGTCTGCTACTCATGTTATGTGGATAGTTAATAGATGTTCGGAACTGGAGACGAAAGTAAACGCATAGCACTTACAATAATTCGGGGAACACATTGTTTGCTTCCTGCGCCTTCCTGTAACTTTTGAAACGTAAAGGTATTTGCATACTAGATCTCAATTCGAACGGTACCAGCGATGCGTTAATTTAACATTTGATGATTTTATTTTCTCACTTCGCTGTTTTGATGTGGTGAAATACCTTTAATCTCTACAAAACTACAATAATTCATTAATCTTGTGGGAGAAGCGGGTTCAACACACAACCATAAATATAGTTCTGACGCATCCGTGGTGAACTCACGTTAAAAATTATTGTTCTTGTTCGACATTGTGGCCCATACTATACCATCACACTCGGTCGAAATTCCAATGGAGAAGAACAATCGGTTTATTACAACTCTGTCGCTTCGCCCGCGATGCTCGTATTGCATCAGGCGTGTAAAGGGCTTTACTGGAGAAATTCGACTTATACAGTCCCATGTTTTCTGAACGCGCGAAGACAATTGCTTCAGTTATTGTTTTTTTTAAATGAAGCACATGTTTAAATGAATCACCTCTTTTGAATTAAATCAAAGTTTTAAATAAAACAAGGTCACCACTTTTGAAATATAAACAACCAATTTTGCGAATTTGGATCACCACTTTTCACTTTTTTAAGAACACGTTGTGAAGTAAAGCGCATTTCTGAAGTTAGCTTACTTTTTGTTAAATAAATAGACTTTTTTGTAATAAAACAGTGTTATAGCTTTGAAATACCATTCTTCAGATAACCTTTAAGGATATCATGATTTCAACACACTACCACTTTCGAAATAACACAAGTCATTTTTTTTAAATGAGGCATAAGACAGCTGTTGTGTTGTCTCAGATGGCCATGACCTAATAGCTTTTAACAAAGACACAAATAGTCTTTAAATCCGTTGGATGGTTGTGTTTCCTACTGCGAAGCCAGGAAAGAAAACATCAAAGGTTAAAAGAGCTTGCAAAAGACGATCAGGTTTGCGTCTATAAGATTAGAAGGTTCCATTCTTTGTTACAGTGTTTTCGTAATCTGTGCATGTCAACAAATGTAGGAATCAAGGCGTTAGATGTCGCCCCAGCTCATTGCTACTTTGCGCTGGTGCCTGAATTCTCTTATGCTTTTTTGATACTGAGGCGTGGTTTGGACCGACCCGTTCCGCATCAGTAATGGTGTGGATAGAATGCATTATTTACTAAATATGTTTTTCTTTCCCAGAAGTGTCCATTATCAAACACGGCTGGCATGGCTTCAACCTCGCGAATTTGACGCCGATCGCGGCTAGTATGAACCAAGCAAAAGAGATCCCTCCCCTCTCTGACGCGTTACCAGGCATGGTGGAGTGGTTTGAAGAAGGGTTTTGTATGGTGAGGAATTCATGATGGCGATAAGTAATTACTGGGTGGTTGAAGAAAAGAAAGAAGAGAGTTGTACGGAAATTTCAGCAGCAAATCGTAAGCGGAGATTCGTTGAAGTAAGAAAGGGGCAGTTTAGTTATTTGGGCGTCGCGGCTTCCCCAGAACTTTGTGAAAAGAATGAGAAACAAAAACACTGTCAGAAAACTGTAACAGATCTGAGAGTTTTTTGCAATTATTTGGTTTGGTTTAATAGATAAAGAGGTTATTACTTGGTTAGTTTCATATTGGAATATCAGCCCTCGGTAACTTCACACCAGCTTCGATCTTCGATCACAGGCTGATATGAAGTTACCTCGGGCTGATAGCTCGGCCGATATGAAACAAAACAAGTAATAACCTCGTATTATTACAAGCAGTGGCATTACTTTTTGTGAATGCATGTAATGGTTGAAAATACCGGACTCTGTACAAATGGATTGCTGGAATGTCACTGGTCACCTTTTTGCGGAGGGGGGGGGGGCAATTGTTTCTAGAAATAAAAAATGCTGAACCCAAACATTTTTCTTCGTCGTTTTTAATTTTCCGCCGCCTCGCAATCACCGATTGCTTTTCAGAGAATATTCCTTAATGCTTCCATAAAAACTAAGATACTGATGATGTGAATATTCATCACTGCCCTATAAATTAAATATTTACAACATATTTTAGGTATTACTGACAAAACACAGGTATCGATATTAGACAGCTGATACTGTGCTAGTAGTTTTCGTGCTAGGCTTTCGTTTAACTCTTTATATGCTGCTGGCGGATATTCCTGCCAGGTCAGGATTTCTCTTGCCACTGAAATATGTATAATTTAGGCATATTTAATCCAATTTCTACCTTGTAAATGGAATGGATTTTTCACCAATCATTTCTTGAGTTAAATTTAGATGAATGTTTCATCGGACCTAGTCATGGCTGCTGCACAGCAGCCATGACTATATTTGATGAAAAATATCTTTAAAATACTCAGCGGGTTGGGAGTTAATGATAGATGTTGTTAAGTTGTTAAGTGCTGTTTGCAGTCACAACGTAACTACTTTCTCGTCATCAAATGTAACCGGCGTGAGTGCTCAAATCTGAAAAATACACTCAAATAATCACTGCTCCACGCACCCGGAAAGCCAGGGGAACTACGGTAGATATTCTTACATATTGTCCCCTGAGTTCCAATGTGTTCTATGTGCCTACAGGGGACGATATGTCTTGAATGGACAAAAATAGACTGAAGACCGATATATACATCTGTTCAAAGGAATGGTTGTAACGAACTCCATTTTGTGGATTTGACAACCAGGCATTTTACACAAAGTTCATTGAAGTGTTTTGTTTTATTTTCACCCAGTCGTGCGCTGAACGACTTTTAGCTCTTTAATTGCATTTCGTTGGAATCTTGAGCTTTATTTAAATGCGGGGGGGGGGGTCAATTTGCCAGTCTATTAAGGGGGATGGGGGCGTACTGCACGTCAATAGTACACTTGTTTTGAACCATTGTTAACCCTGCTTCTGTGAAGTTAATACTTTGGGGAGTCAGACAGTTGCTTGCCGTTGCTGGGTGGTTCTTTCCTGGTACTCGGCTCCCTCCACCCGTAAAACTGTTCGACAGGATGTGACCATGACTGTAGAAAGTATCCTTAAACCTCAATAAATAAATATTAAGGGGGGATTTCGGTGTTTGGGACTACCCGACACACAATACGATACCTTCAAGGAGAGGGAACCAGGCATCTATTATACTTTTTCTAATATTGTGAAATGTGCACTATATAAATCTTATCTATTATTATTATTATTATTATTATTATTATTATTATTATTATTATTATTATTCTCTCCGGGTACTCCGGCTTCCTCCACCCGTAAAACTGTTCAGCAGGAGGTTATCCTGGCTGTCGAAAGTATCCTTAAACCCCAATAAATAAATAAATAAATAAATAAATAAATAAATAAATAAATATTCAGGGGGATTTCGGTGTTTAGGACGACCCGACACATAACACGATACATTTGAAGGATAGGGGACAGTAGTTGGGGGAGCCACTCGGGACCCAAGATCTGTGAAACTTCTAGACCCAAGAACTTCCAGACCCAAGATTGTGAAACTTCTAGACCCAAGATTTGTGAAACTTATAGACCCAAGAACTTATAGACCCAACATGTATGCACTGGTGGCACAGTGCATACATGTTGGGTCTATAAGTTCTTGGGTCTATAAGTTTCACAAATCTTGGGTCTAGAAGTTTCATAATCTTGGGTCTAGAAGTTCTTGGGTCTAGAAGTTTCACAGATCTTGGGTCCCGAGTGGCATCGCATCATGCCTTTTTTTATGGCCAGATCCTATAGTACATTTTTGCTTATAAGTTTTTTTCACTGGAGGATAAGGGAACTGGTTTTTTGTCTTTTCATAACAAAGACTTGATTGTGTACATGAGAAGATCTCTTTCTAATAGTGTGGGTAGCCCTTAGAAGGGCTGTTTTAGTTTTGATGAAGTGCAAGTCACTCAACAGTTAGCAATATTTTTCATGTATCGCCCAAGACCATCGAATCGTACCCGTTTCTTTTTTTTAGGTTTAACAATATCATCAGATGATTCTTCCTCTGGAATAGGTTGTTGAATTACTGTATCTGTTTGTGTGGATGTAGTCACTAACTGATTCTGTGCTTGACGTCCCCTTTTTCTCTTAGGTTTAGGTGTCGGTTCTGCCAACTCATGTGGTACTGTTAAAGGAAGAGATGACACTTTGAATTCTATAGGAACTGTAATCTTATCAGCTGAGAGAACGATCTTTTGGTGAGATGATTTCATGTCTTGTAGAGTCTCCAAGATTTTCTGAAATAATGTTTCATTTTTTTCATCTTGTGAAAAAGTATTATTCACCCTCTTATTTGGTATGGTATCCTTTTGGTTTGGTATTCTCTGCTGTGTCATCAATGAGTTGTCAATACGAATTAAATCGTTAAAATCATCTAGTATATTGTATTCATCCATGATTGAATGCAGAACAGGCGATTGCTTTTTATCAAATGAATTGTCTGGAATGTGTGTTAGATTTTATAGACAATGCGAGGATCGGAAATGCACTGGAGAATGCTCACGCGACATTTTTGATCGAGTGCGGGAAAATATTGTTGATAACAGACGTTTACTATCACAGCCGTCCGATGTCAACAATATTTTCCCGCACTCGATCAAAATTGTCGCGTGAGCGTTCTCCAGAGCATTTCCGATCCTCGCATTGTCTATAAAAAGAAGGTGAGTTGAGGATTTGGATACATTTCATCTGACTAAAGAAAAATCATCTTTTGACAGAGAGGAAAAAGACATGGAGCCAACGAAGATCAATTACAGTTCCGTAGAGAGTTATGAGAGAACCAAGAAACAGAGAGCCGATGAAGAATTCGCCTTGGCTTTGAGAAAGTGGTGGTCGGCAACACTTTCGATGGAAGAACAACTTAAGAAGATTGAAGATCACCCTTTCGTCAAAGCCGCCACACGTCCGTTCGGGGAGATCCAGTACAAGAATCGACCTAAACACTGGTTTGATCTCCCCGTACATTTGCAGGAGGATGCTCTTGTAGGACGAAGCTATGCATGGGAACAAGATTGCTTTACAGATGAAGAGATGCTAGCAACAACCATAGGCGTGTGGGAAGGTGAATTCTTCACCGAAGCAGAGATCGCTTTACCAAACAGCTCTCTACGGAACTGAAGATTTTTAAAAACGGCCCTTTTCAGGGCCAACCCACACTATTAGAAAGAGATCTTCTCATGTACACAATCAAGTCTTTGTTATGAAAAGACAAAAAACAGTTCCCTCCCTAGAGTGTGACCCAATGTCTATATTAATTTAAAATCATTTTATATTAGGGGTTATCCATATGGTTTTGGGTTTTGTCATCTCTCCACCCTGTGTATACAACTTCTATAAATGGGGAAATTTTGTGTGTCTTCTTGTGTTTTGTTGTAAGTATAAGGAAATTATGCTTACAATAAAACACAAGAACACATGCACAAAATAAAAAAACTTAGTGATTCGCGTTGTGGTCGAACTCTCTGTGATAGTTGTTTTTTTCTATAGTAAGAATAGTATTCACTGTATGTTTAGCAATCAAAATTATCTCTACAGTATAAACTGTATATCAGGTTACACTATAAAAGTTTTCGATAAGTATGCATACAATATTAAAACCTAATACTCACAGTGAAAAAGAGAAGTGACTCTTAACTCTTTTTTACTGGTGGGAGATAATAGGGACACGGTGATAAAAAAGGGATTATAGGACTAACCTAACAAAAATCGACTAAACTATCACAAAGGTTTTAACAAAAGACAAAACTGTATTTAAAGTTGAATCATTATATTGAAATGAACTCTGAACATATATACACCGAGATCTGAGTTTGCCTATCCATGAGAAAACCTATTTACATCAAGATTCTTTTTTATGCTAGCTTTTTTATTTGATACCCAAGATTGTTTTTTGAAAACAATCTTGGGTATCAAATAAAAAAGTGATATCACTCAAGTGATCTGATCTTGAAACAAATATAAAAAATAACTAAAAACCCTATCTCTCTGTTACACAAATGTCTGGCGAAAATTATATAATAGATGATTGACTTTTAATAAAAAACTTAAAAAACTAAAAGATGTAAAAAATTACCTCTGTGGGATTGTTTTGACACCTGATATTTATTACAGTTATTTCAAATAATGTCTATAAGTTTGCTCAAACCATCGTCGAACATCTCTATCATTCTCTTGAAAATTTCTTGGATCAAATTTGATAGTAAGAACTGTCTCTAAATCATATCCTCTTGCAAGATGATCTAAAGCAAATATACAGTACATTCCACACACAACAGTAAATTCACTTTGTAGTCTCATTGTATTTATTGTCCAGGAATCTGTATTTTTCACTATGAAATTGTATATGTCTCTATCTAATGGTGGTAAACCATATGAATCAAAGTAGATAGCAGAATGATTGTCTTTAAAATATATTGCTATCCAATGTTCTCCTGGTTCTTTTGATGAATCTGTGTTCACAATATATGCTTGTCTGTGTTTAGGTTTTCGTTTTGGTAACAAGTCTTTTGAACACACTTTTCCTTTTAAGGATGATAACCTTTGAGAACTGTCAAGTATAGTTTGTAATTGTATGGTTTCCATCTTCTTAGCCTTGAAAAAGGCTGGCACGGAGCCATTAATCAAGATATCCTGTATAATATGACCAGTCTCTTTTCACTAAATCTGCCCACTTTTGAATGTCTTTTTGGCAGTCTATTTCAAAGTCTATATGAGCACAATATTCTAATAAGATTATTTTTCTTGCTCTCTTGTGTAGATTATATAGTATAGTCACTGGACACACTTTCTGTAAACACTCTGCAATGTTCATATCTATTAATGTTGTTGTGTTGGTTCGATTTTCTTCTTCACAGATATTTTTCATTTTCTGTTGAATGGATTTTGTCAGTTCTATCACTACACATTCTTGAAATAATGTTTGTATTTTTTCTTTACACATCTTGCAATGTTCACACTGACTCATCTTGTTTAATAGTCAAATATCACTTCTCTGAATTTGTTGATTTCTATCTCACTATCAAATTCTGCATAGACAACAACGTTGATCACCTCTGGAAGAGCTTGAGCAAACTGAAGTTCAAACCTAAGATTGCCAGACTTTATTGGGCGAGCCAAGGGCCCACTACTACTCTGATCAGGTGTCAAATCAATACCCCAAAGGGTATACCCTTTTGCATAATCCTGCAAAGATAAATTAAATGATTGATTTTGTCCAAAATAGCCCATAGCTTCAAACAATGATAAATATGAATTTAGATAAAGTCCACCTTCAAAATTCGGTTCAAAGGGAGGTGCTTTAATGGAATGTCCATCTATTGTGATTTCCAACTTATTCAAATCGAAATGTTGAAAATTAAATGGATTACTGCCAACATCTCCATTTATATCTCTATTACTAACTAAACCAAGAATAATTCGTTTTGGCATCTGTTTATGAAACAGATAGTCTTCTATTTTTGAACGAAGACCACTTCCAATAGTAAAAGTTTTAATTTCACTACGTCTTATGGGCATTTTATAATTTGTTCGATCTATTTGTGCATTAAGATCATTCGCAAATTTTGGAAATAAATCCAATGCCAGTATTCTGAATATGGCTTTTTGAATTTCTATTTTTCCATGTTCACTACCAATCAAACAAAATTTAGTTGGAGCACGATGCAATTTAATTCTCATCTCAACTCCATTTGGTAAATACTTATCTTGCACAAACAGATCTAAATGCAGTTTTCCTCTTAGTTGTACATTTTTGCTACCACCAATTATTTTAGCTCGCTCAGTCAAACCTTTGTTTGACGAAGCTTTACTTGTTTCTGTGAGGTGTCCAGGAGTATCTCTATACCACAACTCACTAGCAGCTAGATGTGTTTTTTTCACATCTTTTGAATAACTAAGAAAATTCTCAAAATATGCTCTATAAGGATAAAGATCTGTATTGGTGGTGATAAGATTGCCATTCAGTGTAACATCAATTTTACTGAACATGCTATGAAAAAAATTATTGATAGGAGCAATTTGTGTATCTCCACCCAAAACACTCCCATCTTGTTTTGTAATTTTAAATTGAACTTCAAGTGTAGATGCTGCAAGATCTAACCACTTGGTTGTTTGTCTTGGAATTAAAAATTCTATTGGTGAAGAATTATTTAAAGATGCAATAGGAAATTGTTCAATTTCACCAATATTTTCTATACCACTTGATGTTGGTGATACATTATCTGGATCAAAACTACTACCAAAATGTTCGCAAGATCCATGTAACATCATGATTTTTTTCAATCAAATATATCAAGTGGTCTTGATTTTCGTTTTGAATAAGCTTGTCTTTGACGTGCCTTACCTCTACGAGAATGAACCATAGACTGACGTTTTCGTTCTTGTTTTTGTCTTTTTATACCTAAAGCAGATTCACCAACTGATTTCAAAAGATCTTTTCCATGAGTTAATAAAATGTCTTTAGGTGCTTTACGTTTTTTTATCAATTCATTTGCTATTTCTAAACCATGTCTTAATCCATCTCTCTTTAATGTTTGAAATGCATTTTTTGCAATTGGTTTTATAAAGGGTGCAGCTGTTCTTATTGCTGTGTGAAAAATAGACCCTAATCCATATCCATATTGCCGTGGTACACCTTGATACACTGGCATCATTTTTTACAAATTTAATTTATGTCTCTGTCTAAAATGCAACTTGACAACTGTCTTGCCACTTGCAAACTGAATGGGTTTACCAGTGTTTCCATTTATATTTATAGTGATCTGATCAAAATAAGATTTTGATACTGGTACGTAATGTACATTATCAAATTCTATATGAGTATGTAGAGACTCTTTATGTGATTCAAATGGAATCACACGTAAAATAGGTGCTTCAATATCACCTAAAAATGTATAATCTGCTATGTCAGCATAAATAAAGATTTGATTGAAATCCACATTTAAGTCCACATTATATTTAAATGCACCTTTTGATGTGTTAGGAAAAATGACAGGAAAAATATCTTTACATCCCAATTTTTGTAATAAACTTTCTGACATTTCAATACCCACTTTCCCAATACTATTTCCTACTATTTTTACACGCCCTTGGAGAGTTGAAAATCCAACATGAAATAATACATCAAATGATTTAAATATGTCTCCAAGTTTTTCTTGAATTTCTGTTTGCATTGCATCTATGACATGAGCGCCATTTGAATATGCACCTGATAAAATATTTAATTCAACAACAGCAACACCTTTGTGTAATGTATGTTTCAAATTCGTTTTATTAATACGATTTGATATTTTGCTATCTGTCACAATGATTTTAAAAACAGATTCTTCATCTGTAATATTTTTTGCTTCCGAAGGTAAAATTACTTCAACTAATCCCACTTCCCAATGTTCTTTATCAACATGAATGGGTTTAGATAATTGTGTTTGAAAACAACATTGGCTATTATTTGGAAACATATCCATAGAACTATCACTCAGAAGTGTTACGTAAAATGAATTCATTTTTCTTATCTTGTGGTTGTTTCAAATATTTTAAACCTGGACTTGGAAGAATATATCCTAATGAACTACTTAATAACACTAACCACAATTCTTTATCAGGGCTTTGTAAACTCAAATGTGCAATGGCAGTAATTATAATACCATAAATGATAATAATCTGTGTGAAATAAGTGACTTGATTTTTTGCAACACGATTTCCACAAATTTTAAATTGTTGACTTTGTTGACTTTGTACATCAACACTTGTGGTTTCATTAGGTAATGAAGTTTCATTTAATGACATATTCTTTTTATATCAAATCTGATTCTGCTATCCAACTATCAAATTTCTTTGGATAACCTTCCCAGTGTACTTTAAGTTCTTTAATAATTTTCTTTCCCACACGTCTTGACCGTCTATTAAGAATTGATTCAATTATATATTTTTTATCATCTTTTATACTTTGAATTTCTTGTGGATAAAATGTCCCTTGTATATTTTCACCACCCATATCTTCAAGTTTATAAGTGGGTGGTATTGTATGTTTTACATGAGTAATTTTAAATAATTCTTTTGTCCAATTTGGTAAATACCCTTTTTCAAATGTACATTTGGTTTTATTAATACGTACTATATCACCAACTTTAAATTGTATTTTTTTCTTTTTAGATTTTTTTTTACCATACAAATGTTGAGATACTTCTACTTCATTTTCTAATGATACTGAAGCAGGAGTTCTCTGAATACTTCGATGAAAACTATGATTATATCCATCAACTAAATTTTCCAACACATCAATGTACCTTAATGTACGTTTGTGTGTAAAATATTTCCACATTCGTGTTTTCAAGGTGCGTTGAAAACGTTCAACAATACTAGCTTTGGTTTCAGGATTTTCTGTTGTGAAGAAATGAATGTTTTGTTTCTTTAAAAATTTTTGTACATCTTTATTTTTAAATTCAGAACCTTTATCAGATTGTAATGATAAAGGTTTACGTCCAGAAGTTTTCAAAATACTCTGAAAAGATTTTGTTAAGGTCTCTCCTGATTTATTGTGAATGGGTATTACCCATGCATATTTGGAAAATACATCAATAACACAAACTAAATAACGAAATTGGTCATTGTAAGATTGTAAACTTTGTAAGTCTGCTAAATCAATCTGCCATTGGTGATCAATACCACCCACTATAGTCTTTCGTCTTGAAAACTTTTTACGGATGGGTTTATGTAAAGTATAAGTTCTTTCTCCTTTCAACCATTTTTTCACTTGATCAATTGTGATGGAATTATCTTTACTATGAGCTGCTTTGTACAAGTTGTGTATACTACCATAACCAGCAGGATGTTTTGTATTGTAATATATTTCAGTTAATAAATCATTCAATAAGGCTCCCATTTTTCAGATAATCTACGTTTTGTCAATTTACGCTTTAGTGCTGACTTTGGTGTGTCTTCACTCCACTGCACTCTATGACCTCGACGAACTTTACATTTTGGAGGGGATGATTGAGGAGTTTCAGACCAACTATCTTCTGGAGAACTTTGATATTTACTGGGTTTGGGTATAGGTTGTCTATTCATCCATAACCAATGTTCACGATTACCAACAAAATCTTGAGGGATATTTATATCTTTTAATCCACGACTAAACATTTCCCATCCACTCGGTTTAAAACCTTTTCGGTGTCTAAGAACATCATTGACTAAATCTATGATATTTGAACCTTTTATGACTTCTCCATCGTAACTTAATACACCCTGATCATCCCAACTCATGTGTGGATGAGATGATAAAGCAGATAATAATGAAGTTGCTTTACGTCTCATTGTAACAGGGACACTTTCTATAATACGATCTCGTAAAATTAATGATTTTTCTCCTGACTCAGGCAATGGAACCAATGTTGGTTGTAATGCTTTCTTATGTGACATTTGAAATTTTTGTAAAGTTTCCCCATACTTTTGTTCTTTCTCACTTTCGGACAACTCTGAATTTCCTAACACAGATGATAAATCATTTTGAAGTTGTGCAGTATTTGTAACTTGTGGGTTAGGGGGTAATCTTGGTCTTTGAGCTTTTTCATTTCTAAAACGTTGCATATCTTCTAACATTTGATAAGGTACAATAGCCATCTTTCTTTGTCTTTGAAGATTTTTCACAAGTAATGCTTTTGTTTTTGTAGATGGAGATCTATGAGGTGCAATTTCAAAATTTGTGTACATATATTTAGGTCCTACCTTTCGTTGATTTTTTATCTCTCTAGAGCTTGATGAATTATTTGATCTTTTTTTAGGGGATTTTCGTTTCCTTTTAGGTGACTTTTGTTTCTTACTCTTTGTTTTTTTGAATGGTGAATAGAATGATCTACTTGTCTTATGACCATCCCATCGAATTAAATTACGAATGATAACACCACCAAAAAATCCACCACCTCCTGGTTTTAAAATAATGTTTCGTTTTGTTGCAAGATCAACTCTGGGATTTGCAAGTTGTTCAAGATCTTGTTTATGTTTATCCATATAAGTTAAAGTTTGTTTTGGCAATTTAATTTTCTTATTCAGTATGATTCTACTTGCTAATGTAAACCATTTTAAAATTTTCTTAAAACCTTTCTTAAGTAATTTTTGTCTTGCAAATGGACTTGTTTCTTGACCAAGTTGTTCCAAAGATTGTATGAATGATACCATGATGATGTGTAGTCGTTGACAAACTTTGACTAACTAACATCAACTCATTAGAACATGGGGAATTTATAGTTTTGTATAAATGATGGGACCACGTTCATTTTGTGTTACCCAAGGATGAAAAATATCAGTTCTTAATCTCAAAGACTCAGGAGTTCTAGGATGAAAATCAATTAATAAATAACCATGATCAATACTTGTTGCATCTTGATAACATGCATTCTAATACAATTACTATAAATCTCGAAATTTGATTGGTTAATCAATAAAATTTGCGACAGTAAAATCAGCGTAACCTGTCGCAAATTTTATGTTGTCGAAAACTATTTTAGGAAGTCAAGATGTATTCGTGGGCGTTCTATTTTCGTTCCATTTGGAGTCATTGACTACCGTATCCAATGTAAACAAACGCTGTGAACGCGTTGACTTGCTGTAAAAAACGTTCTCTATCTTTCTTGTAATTAACTGTATTTAATACGGATGAAGTTGGAAAGTTTAATATTAATGTGGAATAGGGGTTTGGCAGAGACTGCTGAGTAATGAAATGAGTGTTAAAAAACTGATTTCGACGGTCTTAACGGAAACCGTGTGGAAGCAGTAAGCGATATGAAAATATAATTTATAAATAGCCATTTTTCGTACGATGAAGAATTTATGGACGCTATCTGCGAAATAGAAAACCAAAATTCCGAGAACTGGCAATAATAATTTTAATTGTTCAAGGCCAAATATTTCTGATAGATCCGCTAGCGATGTTATAACATCAACTTCAAGTGCAAGCGGTCCTTTCATTTTCTAATTTGTTACCTGCGTTCGTGGCACCACATCACATGTAGTTTGTACAGCTACACAACAGAAACGCATTCACCACTGCTCAAGAGAGGTGAACTATTCGTTCTGTAACAATTATGTCAATAGCAGTAGCCAAATTCCACAAGACATCACTTCCCAGAAACAGTTTGAAATGAACAACTGTTCTGTAACCATAAGTAATTATAAACAAAGGCTTCCAATCAAAGATATCAAATTTTTTAACTTTAATGGGAAATCCTCGAGTGCTTTCCGACGCCGACTGAAACATCACAAGGTGAACTCTAAACTTTGAATAGAGAAAGCAGCCTGCGTATTTTGTTTTCAGATTGTCATAAACATTTAAACATGATAAATGTTGTCAGTACAAATATAAATATATTTTGTTATTGTTGATAAAATGACTAAAACGTTTGGAATTATTTGTATTGTGGCAGCGTAAAATATATTTCGTGATTTGGTTCGGAATTCCCAAATGACGTCACGAAGACTGTATTTTTAGTTTTAAATTGTTGACAATGTTGTCTTCAACAAGGCGTTGTTTTATAGTTGGGAGATGAAATCTATCTCCGTTTTCAGCCGAATTATATTAGAATGGGGATAACTATGTTGTATTTGATTGTTTGGGGCCGTAAACGATGGTTTTACTGTCGCAAATATCCGTTTTACCGGCTCCGCTAACGCGTCGCCGGCAAAACTCAATTTGCGACAGTAAAACCATCGTTTACGGCCCCAAACAATCAAATACAACATAGTTATCCCCTAATTTAAATGTGGTAATTGAACTTGATTTGCCAATACTTTAATTTGCCCTTTATCTCTGGTATTTTGAAATAAAATCATATAATGTGCATTTAAACTTATGGTACGACTAGATTTAGATTGTTGAAACATATTTTGTGTAATGTAAATGACACTTGCATTTCTATGATGTCCTTTTCGTGTGAACCATAATTTAATTTTTTCTTCATCTTTATCTCCTAACATATCATCAAAAACTACAAGATGGGGAATAGTGACATCACTGACAATTTCATATTCATCATCAGGGATACCATCTATGAATTTAATATCTTCACTTTCTTTAAGTAAAGTATATGTATTTTGCCATTCTTTATAACACCAAATGATTTTTTGTGGGGGAATTTGAAATAAGTCATGTTTCATATCAATAAGCTTTTTGACAAATTCTGTTTTTCCTGAACCACTAGGTCCCGAAATAAAGATATTACAAGGGGGTTGAAACAATAAACATTCACTTGATGCCATAATTGTATTTGTGTGAATAAGAGTTGTCAAATCATTCACTTATATACTTTCTGATTCCATACCTTCTTCATGTCTTTTAGTAGGTATTCGTTTTAAGGGTGCTTTTAACTCAAATACAGTTTCTGAAGAATCTATTCTTCTATCTATTTGTGGTACACATTGTCTATACAAGTAATTAATGATTTCTTTATCATAAATTATATTACCCCACACAACTCTTGTCCAAATATTTTCTATATTATCTTTGTAAAAAGCATTCATGATTTGTAATGCATTACAAAATTCCCCATACATTTCATATTTTCCCAATTGATTATGAATAAACTCTTTTGTTATTGTTAGATAACCAGGAGTGATCAATTGAAATGCATATAATAATGCCTTACGTGTAATCTTGTTGTCTAACATGCGTCTTACTGGTTCCATGGTTGAAATCAAAGTGATGTTTCTTTTGTCTCTTCTGATGTATTTTGTCCATCAGGTACTATATTACCTGATACACAAAATACATCAGGACGGTCAGGAAAATCATTTCCTGCATTATCTGAAAACATTTTATCAAACTTAGTTTTGAATTGTCCTGCAGCTTGTCTTGCAATTATGGTACTAAATGATGTACTTTGATCATTTAGCACCATGAGTGCAAATAAAGACTTAGAATCTGGAAAATCATCTAAACACTTGTCATATTTTTTCATTGTTGAAAATATTTGATTTAAAGTGAATCCATAATCCATCACTGATAATATTTTATCTGGGGGTGTTTGCATACTTGTTGGTGGATTGTATAATTGACAATTTCTTATCAGTTGAATATAAGAACAATTTGGTGACCACTTAACATGTTCTTGCAAAGGAATATCTTTTTCTTCCCAATTCATTAAACCTTGTCCACATACAAAACATTTTACTTTACCATCTCCTATATAGAAAAATCCAGCTTTAGCTAAGTCTTCTTTCTTGGATTTTAAAATAGGGTTTGTAGTCATACTAAAACTCGAAAGTCTTCTTAACTCTGACAAGTATATAGGATAAGTAGGATTGAGTGGTGGAGACATCTTGCCTGCTCAGTGTTCAAAGTTGAAATAAGAAATCTGAAGGGTTCTTTTATACCTTAGGCCCATAAGGTTTTGTGTCATATTTATCCACTACAAAATGGTTTGTGTACACAGATCTGAATGTTTTGGTTTGTAATTCAATTGTGACATGTCTGTTCTTGTTCAAACTTGAAATGAGAATTCTAAAGAGTAATTTTTATACCTTAAACCCATAAGGTCTTGTATCATATTTATCCACTACAAAACGTTTTGTGTACACAGATCTGAATGTTTTGGTTTGTCTTTCACTTGTGACTTGTCTGTTCTTGTTGCGTTTAATTCTATGTGTGTATTCAATGTTCATTTTATAATTATGTCTGTCTTGTACACATTCCACCATGGATTCAAAATTGACTTTCTGTGATGTATTGTAGTCTAATGTGATTCCTTTAACTTTACATGAAGTGTGTATTTGACCATCTTTAATGTATTTGTAACCATAATTTTTGGGACCTAAACCTACATATTCAATAATTTTTACATCTGGATGTTCATCTGTCCATTGACCTAACCTACTGTTTATAATTTGTGGATTCCAAAGTGTGGGGTTATGGATGTAAATACAACTGTCTGTGTCAAAGTATAATACCCGTCTACCCAAACGTCCTATTACTTTATATAATTCCATTCGTGCATAAGCTGTGACAAAAGAGGCAACTGCAACATTAGCTGATTTGTGAGGTTCATAAACATCTGTAGATTTTGTGTAATTGAGTAAAATGCATTTATCATGATCAAACAATTCAACATTTTTAATAATGATGTCTTTATCTTGTATCAGGTCAAAATATTTGGATGGGTCTTGTATGTATTCTGTTTTTGTTTTTAAATTGTTTTGTGCACTTTTCCCCCATAAACAGTTTAACATGGTTTTAGCAAATGATCTTTGTCCTGGATTTTTTTCAATATTTTCCAAACGTATGTTTTCAATTTGTGCATAGTCTTTCTTAAATGTGTCTCTGTCTGTTTCTGTTTTCACCCAATCTGGATATCCACTGGCTTCTTGTTTCATTTTTAAATATTTGTTCACATAATGTTTGTAAATTTCTGAAGACCATTCTCCCCAATGCCAAATCTGATAAGTGTCAAGTAATGTGTATCCCATCCCCAATGCTTTAAAAAGTTCAACAGATGTCCATGTACCTGTAATACTGCGTTGATCTGGTGTGTGTTCACATTTGTCTAATTCTTGTTCTGCACATGTATTGCAAAGTGTAAAAAACAGTTTCTTGTTGCAATGAATTGGTAATACTGGCATGTGTAGAGATTGTGGTGGTAAAACTTTACATTTGATAAGTCCCCTGTACTGTCTTATAGCATCCATGTTTATGTTTTCTTTTGTAAGTATATGTGGATGACCTACTGAATATTCTCTGTGTTTATTGACATAAGGATAGAGTGAACAGATGTCTATGTATTTTATTTCATTGTCTGTGCTTTGGTCTATTTTATGATGTAATTTAATGGCATTTGTTCTCCCCCCAAATAATGCTTCACGTGGTTTAATAGGATCCATGTTTGGAAAAAATGAATTCAATGTTGATTTTACTTTGGGATTTGATTTGCAAAAATCATCAAGTTCATGTTCCCATGTTATTCTCATGTTATACCCTAATGATTTTAAATGGTGTATGCGTTCCTGTGTTTTGTTGTATAGAGTTTGGTAATTTAGCAAATTGACTGGATTTTTCTCATGTCTGTTGTCTTTGTAACATGTCATGCACCCATGCCACATACATCCATAAAATTCAAAGATTGTATTTGTGTCTTTGTGAAACCCATCAACATAATATCCCCCTATTTTAACCTCCCCACCATTGAGTGCATGATGAATATGTATGTTTTCTTCCTGTGCAAGTGTCTGTAAAAATCTAATGGCTTTAATGGAGTATTTGACTTTAGCTGGGTAACCTATGTCTGAAATGATTGCCATTTTGTTTTCTGGAAGTGAATTTTTTCTCCAAGCTTTTGTACATGCATCGGCTAAGGTAAATGCTTCTCTCAAAGGATCTATGCCATCACTATCTATAAATTTTTGTCTGAATTCCCCACACCCCCTACGTAAAATATCTACATCTGATTTACAGTATAATTCCATTTCTTTTTGAAAATCAAAACTGGCATGACTAGTAATTTTTTGTTTGTACCACTTGATAAAATCCTCCCTATCTGATGGAGACATTGAATCTGGCATGTACAATGTTGAATCTAAATAAGGGCCAATATAATTTTGATAAGCTTGTGTGTTTGCCAAATGGGGGAAATAACCTTTTGCTAATTCTGTCAAGCCAAATGTTTTGGGAAATTGTGCCAATCTCATTGAAAGAAAATTTAAAGAATCTATAAGTCTAATACCACAAGCTTTAAGTGAAAGAATTTTGTTCCCATTCATAATTACATCAGGAGTTGTTGTACCAGTTTCAATGAGGTGTCTTAAAATAAACTGTCCATCAAAACCTCTTAAATTGTGAGCAATAGCTGTTGTCCCTTTATGTTCCTTACTGACAAGCCAATCACAAAAATCTGATAAAGTAGATTCCCCTTTAAATATTGATTGCCGTTGTCCAAATTTGTCACATGAAATACATTCTTGATCTATAGATTTACAAATACATTCCCCACATGCACGATGAGCAAAACAGAAATTTGGGATATGAACTCCTGAGTCTTGTGTGGTTTCAAAATCAAAAAATACAAATGGAATGTTTGGTATTTTTTCATCCTCGGGTGAAGTGTATTTTGGAATAAAACATTGGTGATCAGAATTAACTACTTGTTGACAATATTTGCATTTTTTGAATCCTTCACAGATATGTTTCCCTTTGGTTGGATATATTAATGAATTGCATGTTTTACATTTTTGAACTAATTGACAAATTGTTTTTTCTTCTTTCCCCTTTCTAGTGATATGGTTATTATAGCATGATGGACTTCTAAACTGTCTATTGCAAGTGTAACAGGTGATGGGATGTTCAGGAATACATTTTGTTGGAGCATAGCAAACACAACCAAAAGGGCACATGTGACGTTCTCTCTGTTGGACACCTTTACTGCAAAGTTCACAATAGTAGTGACATCCTAAAAACCCTGTAATTGTTGTGATAGTATCAAAATGCTGGTCATGGTGGTAAATATGAATAACTTTACTATCAGTGGTGGTAACTGGAGGTTTGAATAAAAATTCACTTTTTGCATACTGTGGATGAATTTTGATGACATACTCTGGGTAAAGCAGGTCTTGTATTTTATAATATTCTTCATATCCACAAGGAATATTATAATCAAGACCTGCTTTGTCCATCAATGCCTTAGCTTCCAACTCTTGTGTCGGTCTATCAGAACGTCTAATATTTTTCCATTTCTTTTGCCAAAGTTCAGAATTATCTCTATCAACATGACACTTTCCCACTACAATGGCCTGTGCGAGACACATTGAATCATGAACATTTTTAATTTCAATAATACTCTGTTTACTTTTAACCATTTTATCAACAGATGAAAATGAAATTGGTGCGTGTTGCCCAGACCCTTGTGGTAGAGAAGTGTGTGTTATTTCTAAAGATAATTGCCCATCATGGATAGTAAAGTTATCATTTGATTGTACAACTTTTTCTATTTCATCTAATATGGTGTTACCAGTGATAGCCGAAGCCTTAGTAAATGGAATAAATATACCTATTTCTAATCCTGGGTGGTTAACTGATATTCTCATCGGATCATTGTCTTCTACTCCACATTCTTCTTTAATATCGTCTACCAAACTGTCAAAGACTTTTCCAAGGGTGTCAAATGGATTCTTTTGATTAAATTGTTTAAAGGTTATTCTGCATACATGGGATTTGGAACGGAATTTTCTTGATGTTTTTTGTAGAAGTGGGTGAATGGTGTATAAGTCTCTTGCTGATTCTACTCTCTGTTTCTTGTAATCTACTTCACTCTCTGTCTCACTATATTCTTCAATGGCTCTCTTCATCTTTTCTTCTATCGTCTTCTAGCTTTGAAAATATGTCTTGTCTTCTTGAAGTCAAAAACCCAAGCGTGAAACATCTTAAGATTCTTCCTCCTTTTATACTTTCCTTTAATGTACATTTAAATGTGCATTTAAATGTACATTTAATACCCCACTGAATTATACTGTTAATAAATGTTTCTTATACACATTTGAAAAGTCATAAAATGTAATCCATTCACTCTATGGGAAAATTCCTATGGTAAAAATATTTTACAGCTTTTATTTGTTAAGTGTATCTTTCAGTCAATATTTAACAACAGCAATATAGTATCCAGAGATTATTGAGTGCAAAAGATAGCATAACTGTTTGTAACCAAATGAATGTATATTTAAACCATTGTGTGCAAATGCACGTTATGGAACATTTAAGTGTACAATTAAATGTACATTTAATACCCCACTGAATTATACTGTTAATAAATGTTTCTTATACACATTTGAAAAGTCATAAAATGTAATCCATTCACTGTATGGGAAATATTCCTATGGTAAATATTTTATTTGTTAAGTGTATCTTTCAGTCAATATTTAACAACAGCAATATAATATCCAGAGATTATTGAGTGCAAAAGATAGCATAACTGTTTGTAACCAAATGAATGTATATTTAAACAATTGTGTGCAAATGCACGTTATGGAACATTTAAGTGTACAATTAAATGTACATTAAAAAAGTATAAAAGGAGGAAGAATCTTAAGATGTTTCACACTTGGGTTTTTGACTTCAAGAAGACAAGACATAATTTTGAAACGCTCCAAAAGTTAAAGATGGATAAAGTTACAGATCCAAGATTAGAAAAAGCAAGTGATGCTAAAAGTATTTACTATAAACCATCTAAATGGGGAGAAGTTAGAAGACTTGTGAATGAACTTTATAATTTGATATCAACACCTAATTGTTCCATTTGTCATCAGAAAGGACATTGGGCGAGTACATGTTCAGACAAAGGGCCATGTTTTTATTGCAATGAGAGAGGACATTGGATTAATGAATGTAGATTGAGAAAGCTATCGAATAACTCTGTGTCTCAACCAAGGTGGGGTTCACCAGCTGTTGATCAATGAGGACCGGTAAAAGTTTATCCATGGTCAGAATACATAAAGCATACAGAAGATAAATTACCGATTACAGGTTTCAACTTACAACTTGATGAAAAAGACATTGACAACCACACTTTACAGGGGATGAGCATGATACCAATACCACCACCTCCCCAAATAAATGAGAAAGTTGACTTAGCAGAACCTGTGTTACCAGAGTTTGATGATAATGATGATACATTATTATATAATATGGATATACCCAAAGAAACAAAAATGGAAATCGATGATGAGTTAGAAGTATTATTTCCAGGGAAAGAGGAACCACCAAAGAAAGTTACAAGAAAACGAAAAGCTAAAGACAATAATTCTAAAATGGAAAAACTTGCCAAGAAACATTGAAAACAGTTTTTGAAAGTGACATTTTCATAAAAGACATTTACAAAATCTGTAAATATTCATGGAATAAAAATTTCGGATTTTGAAAAAAGGTAATATTATTTTGTTGTTATTTAAACAGGGGAAAATATTTTCCAACTCAAGATTTTTTATTTTATAAGAAAAATATTTTTGTGTTTGTAAAATGAATGTTATGAAAAAGTTTTTTTCATAACATTCATTTTACAAACACAAAAAATATTTTTCTTATAAAATAAAAAAACTTGCAAGACAAAAAATAATTTGCAAACAGAAAAAATATTTTTTGTGTTTGTAAATTGAATGTTATGAAAAAAAAGTTTTTCATAACATTCAATTTACAAACACAAAAAAATATTTTTCTTATAAAATAAAAAAACTTGCAAGACAGAAAAATAATTTGCAAACACAAAAATATTTTTATGTTTGCAAATTAGTTTTGTTTTTTACCTAAATGTTTTCACACAAAAACATTTAGGTAAAAACAAAAATAATTTGCAAACACAAAAAATATGCCATGACAGGGAAATCTAGTGTGGGAGCTATGAGGTTAACCTCTTTTGAATTGAGTAATGAAATTACAATTGAACAAAAAGTTCAATTCATTCCATTGTGGTAGCACTGAAATGTGCCACTCAAGTGTGTAAACGTGATATCTCTTTTTAAGAATATGGTGGCTCTTATAAGGGCCGTTTTTTACTAAACAAATCATGTTTAGTTCACCAACTTTATTCCATTTCTCTTTGCGGCTCTCTTGACATCCTTTTGATTAACGAGATGTTGTGATCCTCTTCCCCTAATTGTTGCATAATGATAGGTATCTCTTATCAATTTTCGAACAAAACAGTGTAAGGCTTCTTCAGCTTCATCAAGTGACAATGGTGAGATATTATTCACCCCAGCTTTTCTTGCCAATCTTCGCAAATTACTCCTTGGAATAGTATTACGCTCCTCTCTCTCCATCTTCACCTCTTGTGGTGGAATAGTATTGCACTCCTCTCTCTCCTTCTTCACTCCTCGTGGCCCACATTCACCTTCTAGTGATGGAATCTTTACCTCGATGGATAGCTCAACTCTCATGATTGATGATAAGAAAAATGACATTATGATATCTCCCGCAGTGTTTTTATAGACATTGCGAGGATCGAAAATGCACTGGAGAACGCTCACGCGACAAATCTGATCGAGTGCGGGAAAAAATTGTTGATAACAGACGTTTACTATCACAGCCGTCCGACGTCAACAATTTTTCCCGCACTCGATCAGATTTGTCGCGTGAGCGTTCTCCACTGCATTTTCGATCCTCGCATTGTCTATAAAATCTAACACGCATTCCAAACAATTCATTTTGAGACAACATGAAGTTCTCGCTAGAGATGAATGAATACAGAATGTGGAGGTCCGGGGAAATGTCTGACGCTGATTGGAATCGCCGATTAGAAGAAGAATCCATCAGAGTAGAGAGAGAGAAAGCACGGAGACGCCAGTTAGCTGAAGATATTTTCGGTCATATGAGGAGAAGTGGTGGACCTCAGAAATACACTCGACAGTGGGGCCAGCAGCTTATTGATGAGTTGGAGCGAAAGGCAGGGATAAGACAGTTCTTAGCTGTCCGCGGTTATGAACTGGAGAAATACCAGGTGAAGAAAGTTGACTTGTATCCTGATCTTAATTGGCAGCCAGAAAGACGATATAAAAAATGTGAAGTTAAATCCAATAACCTGTATCCAGATTTAAGTGAATTCTCATGAGGATTCCTACAAAAGCTGGATACAAGTTATTGAATTTTATCTTGACAAAAATCAGGATACAACTTAAACTCATTCATCCTATTTCTTATTATCTCTGTTTGTCATTCTAACCTATCAATAATTTGTTACTCTCACAAATGAGTGTGATTTCAAAATGTGCCTTCGTGGCAGCCCTTCTAAGGGCTACCCACACTATTAGAAAGAGATCTTCTCATGTACACAATCAAGTCTTTGTTATGAAAAGACAAAAAACCAGTTCCCTTATCCTCCAGTGAAAAAAACTTATAAGCAAAAATGTACTATAGGATCTGGCCATAAAAAAAGCATGATGCGATGCCACTCGGGACCCAAGATCTGTGAAACTTCTAGACCCAAGAACTTCTAGACCCAAGATTGTGAAACTTCTAGACCCAAGATTTGTGAAACTTATAGACCCAAGAACTTATAGACCCAACATGTATGCACTGTGCCACCAGTGCATACATGTTGGGTCTATAAGTTCTTGGGTCTATAAGTTTCACAAATCTTGGGTCTAGAAGTTTCACAATCTTGGGTCTAGAAGTTCTTGGGTCTAGAAGTTTCACAGATCTTGGGTCCCGAGTGGCTCCCCCAACTACTGGGGACCGGGCATTTTCCCAAAGTTCACTGGATGTTTTTAATGTTATATTTTCATCCTGTCATGGGCTGAAACTACCTTAAACCATTTAAATGTACTTCATTGGGCTCTTGAGCTTTAAATGAGGGGTTAGATTTTTTAGTCTATTAAAGAGGGGCGTGGGCACGGTGGCGCTGTGTACTAAGGCGCCCTGCACGTCAATGCTACACTTGTCTTCAACCAATGCTAACCCTGCCTGCGTGGAGTTAGAACGTTGGGAGTAAAACAGTTTCTTGCCGTTGCTCGGTGGTTCTCTCCAGCTTCCCCCACCAGAAAAAATGTCCGCCAGGGGATGACCCTGGTTGTCGAAAGTATCGTTAAACCCCAATAAATAAATAAATATTTAGGGGGATGTCGGTGTTTAGGACGACCCGATATATAACGCGAGGTTCTCTCGATTTACAACTTTGTGGGCTTTGAATGAAGTTGTGTTAACTGTCGACCTCGTTCCGCTTGACTATTATTCTCTGTTTGAAACCATTTAAAAATAAGAAGGCAGCGCTTTCATTATCTGTTGATGTTTTTTAACCTTTCCTTTTGTTTATTTTATCAACAGTGTACGCATCGTAACATATAATACAGATATCATCGTTTCTATTAATATAACAGGCTGGGAGGTAAGACGTGCTGATTTTTCTGCTGGGAAGAAAAAAAAACTTGAAATTACTGTAAAAGCACATTCGCTGAACAAAGAGTCCAAGTGGACATAATGAGTTGCTTCTAATTAGCTTGCACAAAAATCCAATTTCCTTTCGTAACTTTTAATAAACGAGAACAAGAGACAGCTCCGACAGCTGTCTCTTGTTTTCGTTGACCAAAAGAAACTTTGCTTTATTTTCTTCTGAGGATGTAAGTGTTTTTTCAACAATTACATGCTTCTGAATTGGACCTTTCTCGACAGTCGAATAATTTCAGCCGAGATAACCTTATCGAAAGTCGATTTTCATGACGATATGAGTCAGGGGTGGGTTCATAATGCATATGTAAGATTGGAAAATCATAAAGACAAATTTTGATCCCTTTTAACGATGTTCTCACAAAGCTTTGGCTGATTGGTTGGTTAGCTTGGCGGTCGACCAATTATAATAATGAAAGTGAAACTGTCAATTCTTCTTGTTAACCCTTTCTCTAACACGAAAAGCAGACGACACTTGCAAAAATAATTCTTGAATAACTAATTTTGTTTCATTTTTTGTCTCAAAAACATAGGTTGTGACCCCTCATTGGAACAAGCTCGTTCCAACGAGGGGTCATAACCTATGTTTTTGAGACAAAAAATGAAAAGATAATGAAAATTAATTGACGATTTTTTAGACTAGCGCTGGTCGGTTTTTGCCGTTACGTTGGGTAAACGGTTAAAACCTCGTCGCTAGGATCATGTTTTACGCAGAGGATTGCCTCAACCATTGTTTGCTGGAAATCGGAGACATAATCACAATAATATATTTAAATTTCACTTTAAAAATCTAACCCTTAAGAGAATAATCCGTCACTCTGAGGGGATGTCATGCGAATAAACATGCAGCTTCGTATCATATTCAGAACAACTTAATTCGATACACAGCAAAGCGATCTGACAGGTCACCAGTTGCACCGTACACGTCAAATTACAAAGTGCTACAAATGTATTGAAAGTTCTATCTTTCGGGTTAATAACTCAGCATTGTCGATAAGTACTTGAAGAAACCGTTAAAAGAAATGGTGATAATTTTTTGTATTTGTTCAGGCTAATGCTGCCATCATTTTTTGTGTACATGTGGTGAGTAATATAACAAAATGGGACCTGCATTCTTCTGTTGCAGGGACATAGGAATGTCTCTCTCTATCTCTCTCTCTCTCTCTCTCTCTCTCTCTCTCTCTCTCTCTCTCCGCCTCTCTCTCTCTCTCTCTCTCTCTCTCAAACACACACATACACTGGGCCCAACACAGATTTAACATACAGACTTGTTGCAACGTTGCGACAGCACCAAAAAACACAAACCACGTTGCCGTAACATTACGACAACAGTATTTGTAACCCGTAATGCCACCAGAACGGCGTACAAATGTTGCTGGAAAGCTGGGGTTTAATATGGAAATTAGTTGAAAGCGTGACCATAATTCGCGACATACATTTAAAAGGAATAACAGCTGCATTTGTTTCCGGTCTGATATTGCAAAAGAGGTAAGTAAGACCTGAACCTTGACTGAATGCCAAACAGAAGTAATAAACAATACCTTCAAATTAATCAGACTTCAGTAGGCTACAGAACCGTTGCAGTTCAATGGAAGCATCCACGCGATAAGATGTAATCTTGTACTGCTCCGAAGACTAGGAAGGTTTCTGTGTTGTTCAATGTTTCTGACCCAGGGAAAATCTCAGAGACGTCGAAAGTAAAGGCAAATGCGTTACTTCTGAAATTACGAGCACGTGAGTGCATTGACCATTGCAACAAGGAATGTTCTGTTTTTCTTGAGATATGGGTATCGAAATATTGGGTGTCAGTACAAGTACAACGTAACCTTAACCTACAATTGTATATTTGAGCACGGTCGCGAGTTGGCTCCAGTGTAAAATGAAGGTGGACGTTGGCGGTCCTTGTTCAGGAAACTCCTAAAATTTCTAATGGAGGTGTTGTCTCTAACTGATATTTATCCTTTGGTCAGCTCCCGCTATACTTACCTAATACGAGTTCCTTTCATTACTAACAGTTTGTGTCATGTCTACAAACTTTATTCACCCAGTGCCAGAGGCTGCAGTTACTGATGACTTGTAGCACTACTATGAGATTTGTGGCCATCCCTCATTCTGTTGCGACTCTGCCAGCGGTTATATCTTTCGTTCCAGTCATCTAAACTTCTACCAGTGTTTATATTTTCTTCTTTATTTTCTATATTTTTCCACTTCGTTGAATGACTTAATAATGAACCGTGGTCATTACTTTAGCCTGTGGAAAATTGTCTATGCAGCTCTGCGGATTTTTGGAACAGTAATTACTTTAATCAGTACTAACAGATTATTAGTCAGCAAATTCGATGACGCCAATTTTATTATTGATGGATATTTGGACTTTTTCCTTGCAAAAGTAAATATTATAATGATACTACACAGTTTACTGAAAAACTGTATGTTAAACACTTTTGCTACGGTAACGTAGAGGAATATTATCAAGGGTCATCCAATGCAACACAGCGCCATCTGCTATGCTAAAGCATTGCAGATGGCGCCTTGTTGCATACAAGGAACAATGTCTCATTGGGATTCAAGTCCGTCGAATAAGATTAATACTCAATTTGATCGGATTGGCATTCGGTTTAATCGGATTAAACAAATTGACCAATCTGATTTAGTGGAATATTAAATTGTTCCTCGGATCACAATCAATTTTACTGGATTTGTCAATCATTCATTTCATCACTGTAATAATTACACCCATGTAAATGGGCAATTAACTGGTACCACCAAAGGTTTCAAGCGTTGCCCATTCAGAAAGATTTTCAAGAACAGTTCAGTTAGATTCTCTCGTAACAATTTTCCCGAGCCAAATCGATGTTTCTGCCAAAAAAATACCCAATCGTTTAAATGGACTATCAATTGGAGAGAACAGATTCTGATAACTGTACCATTTGACACGTTGCGCTGTCGTTATTGTCAACAGTCGTAACAGAGTATTTTTTATCAGTTTGCATTACGCTGTATTGTTGTGAAACATGTGCACCTATCTCCTCGCCAGATCGCAGTGGCGGCAGACTTTGTAAACACAAAGCTGGTGTGGGGTGGCGCAAATTTGGATGACAAAAATGTTAAAATGTATTAAACAACTGAAAATCATGTCGCTCTTTCCAGTTCTTATGAAAATTTAGTGCTTCCCCTTGTACTCCCAATGGCCCCGTTTTTATTCATGGGGCCCATTTAATCACACATTATTCAGTGGAGCGGTTTTAAAATTCCGTGAAGCGTTCACTGGGGTCCCGGAATATTGTGATCTGCACTCGAGGGGTGGACCTGATGAGATGGGGCCCCCACAAAGTTGAAACATTCAATGTGGGACACTGGGGTGTGAGATCTGCAGTGCAGTGCAGTGCGGTGCAGTGCAGTGCAGTTCAGTTCAGTGCAGTGCAGTGCAGTGCAGTGCAGTGCAGTGCAGTGCAGTGCAGTACTTTCACCTGAGTCTGAGTTGGGCCTCATCTGGAAACGTCAAGCGCTTCACACCCCAGCTATCCAAAATACCTAGATGACCCGTATCAAACATTTCTATGGGCATCGTCCGATGCCGCCTCGTCGACCGATCTGTGTAAGTGGTTTTCCAGGCTCATTCTTCCGTCAACTTTTCTCCATTCTCCACAACTTTGAAACCGTCAACATAAAAGGTGGAGAAGTCTTAAGATCAGTTTACAATATTTAATAGACGGTTATTATAACTCAAATTTTCGCCACTTCTCCGCCAACCAGCTCATACCCTCCTCCACCCAGCTCGCCATCTTCGCTACGCGACAAGCGAGGATGCATTCATCACCATATTGATCGAAGAACAACAAATTCTGATTTGCCAATACAAGGGTCCCATGCACACCTCGGACGCCACTGTCAGACTGGATTCTGTCTTCTGGGTAACGAGAGATTCAAAAGTCTACTCCAATGTAGTAGGAAGGACGTCAGTGCAAAAACCGAATTTCTTTCAACAGAAAAACGTAAGATAGAGACCCCGAACAGGTATAACCTTGGTTTTATACACATTGAAATATATATTCATGTAACAAATGAAAATCAAAATAAACTATTGGGTTTTTTGTCATATAATTGCATCACTTAACCCTTAGAACCCTGTTGGTATCTTCCATTCTGTTCAATGGCAGCAAATGGAAGAGTCCATATTCATTATTTCTGGGGAAGACCGATCAATATTTTCAGCTTGCAAATTACAGGGCCGCACGTTGAGAATATTGATCGGTGTTCCCACACATTCACTTTGCAGACATCCTACTTTATTAAATTATGAAGTATCGTTGTTCCTGGGCCGGAAAAGTGACATGTCGTGTTGAAAAGCTTAATTCTCCACATCGCACTTTATGGAAATCAGCAAGGACGTCTCTTTTTCAAATTTCCCGTGTGCCACAAAATCAAGAAAGAACACTGGCTTTATTTACAATGGCAAGACGGGGGTTAGAACCAACGCCGAGAGAGTTTCTTTTGGTACTAATGGACTAGCGAAACTATACTGAACCACGGACACCACGACAGAGGATTAAAAAGGGAATGCTAGTTAACCAAGGATATATGAGACCAATACAGAATCTGCCATATGCAGAATGAGGTCCCAATGGGGTGAATTTGCTGCTGCTATCCCAAACAGTGGGTCAATTTACCCTGTAGGCACCTCTTTAGTGATGTTACCCTGATGTGCAGGGGGCTTCACTAAATTCACCCTCTGGGGGCCTCGTTTTGCAGATGATAGACTGCTTATTTTCTGGCTTGCCCCCCCCCCCCCCCCCCCCCCCACACACACACACACACACTTATTGGAACGAGTTCGACAAGCCAAACATGGCATGGTTTGTTGACATTCTTCGAATTTCTTTCAATTGCTTTGTTTGTAAATTACGAGAACAGATACGGTCGACTCATTGGGTAAAGGGGTTAAAATCATATTTTTCACTGTAGATACAACCGTCGAATCACAGTGAAAATATTTACAATGGCATATCGTAGGTTCGAACCCATGCAGAGAGAGTTTCCTTTGGCACTAACCGCCTTGCGAAACTACATAGAACCACGCACATCACTCGGCCATCGACGTACCCTAAAATTGAGTACTCCGTGTGTTCTGTACTGGTCTCGTATATATTTGTTTAACCCTTTACCCAACGTAACGGCCAAAACCGGCCAGCGCTATTCTCAAAAATCGTCAGTTAATTTTTATTATTTTTTTCATTTTTTGTCTCAAAAACATAGGTTATGACCACTCATTGGAACGAGCTCGTCGAGCTCGTTCCAATGAGGGGTCATAACCTATGTTTTTGAGACAAAAAATGGAAAAAAAATAGTTGTTCAAGAATTGTTTTGGTAAGTGTCGCCTGCTTTTCATTTTAGGTAAAGGGTTAACTAATATATTCCCTTTTTATAGTCTGTCTTGGTGAGCGTAGTTCAGTATAGTTTCGCTAGATGGTTGGTGCCGAAGGAAACTCTCTCGCCGTGGGTTCGAACCCCAACTATGCTATTGTTTTGGGTTTTCTTTTTATTTTGTCAATAGAACAATAAAGGAATGTTATCATTACAGATAATCAGCGGCTCTGTTAACAAATACGTGTTCTCTGCACTTCTTGTCGTCTTTACTTTGTACACGGGGTACTTGATCCTGCGAGAAAAATATAACAGAACACTTATGAGCGAACTTTGAACCTCATCTAAATCAATCATATTTAAACAAAAAACTGAATCACGATATCTATATCCAAATATAGTAATGTTGGCTGATGTGTAAATATTTAATAAATAAACACTTTGAATTTTCGATGTATTGTTTATAAGCAGGCTACTCACTGTACATCCAAAAATAAACGCAGAAAACACAAGTTATGCAACGCGACTCTGAGGTTATAGATCAAATGCGGAGATAAACCCGTAGTTTGGGTAACAAAACTGCTTCAATGTGAAAATGGGAGATGAGAAAGGAATCGGTACATACTACAATTTTATCCAAAATTATTACCTGTTATTTGGAATCCTTCGAGCCTTAAGATAAAAAGAAAGAGAACAATAAAGGTGGAGTACGAGAGATTTAAATCAGCAACCCAGAGTGGAGTTTTTCCTATATTTTACGTGTGTCTTTGGCGCACGTGAAATACAGTTAAAACTCCAACAAAGGCCGCTGATCACTGCTCCCGTATTCTACAAGAGACGTATTCTATATTTAAAGAGCGATTAAAAGAGAATTCAGTAAATGAAGCTGATATTTTAAAGAACAATACCACCTTCGACAGTCTGATAACTTTCTTGCTTAACACTTTTTGTATCGAAGCATTTCATTCACGTCATAACGTCACTCGGACGCATAACGTCCAATTAGATGTGTTCTTATGTGATGTTGCTGTGTGTGATCCAGGTCAACGTCTGGTGTGTCTGGCACATTTCTCAGTTTCTGTATTTTATCAAGTAGCGTTGAAAACACACAGCACTCGTGGTATAAGATATATTTTCCCACCTCCTATCTACTGAGGTACGTTGCCTCAGCATATATATTTTTGTGCGGCAGACGTATCGCACCCACAAGTGATACAATGTTGCGTCATTTAAATTTCAATGTTACGAGCTGTGTCGTGGTGCTTCTCGTCGAGTCCTCTCTAAGGAGGGAGATGATAAGATCCACTGAAGGTCTCGGAAACTTGTAGGAAGTAGGGTGTATGTAAATAAAACCAAAGTGAAAATGAAACTGAACAAAGAATCGAAATGACAGTTTGGTACTTTGAGAATTCACAGAAAAACATTATTCTATCATATTTCTAAATGAATATAAACAGACCCATAAAACATATGTTATAATCTCCACCGTATATGCCTTTCTCGTCACTTTTGAATTGCATATTACTGGTTCTAACTGGTCAATTCAACAGAACCTAATAGGCCTATTAAGTTTTATACCATTCAAATTACTTAAGATCCTATGTTGGGGAGGAGGGTGGTAGCCATCTTCTACTAGGCGAGTCTTCAGGTAGCGGATAGAGGATAGCCTGCTCAATTGGGCAGGTTTGCTGATTTGAAATTAGCAGATTTGCTCAGTTGGGCCGGTGTGCTGTGTAATATTCAAATACGCAGCCCTGGACCAAAATGGTTCTATTCCGCTATAAAATTCTGCAGGCATCTTGGTCTCCCGTGAGGTGAGCTTCGAGAGACCTGGAGGAAGGAATTCTGGCAGTTGAGGGCGAAGAGTTTCTGGTTAGGACAGTCTACATTTTGGATAAACCTGACCAATCCATTGCTTTGACTCCAACTTCGGAAGTAGACGGATGATCGGACCGGTCCGTTCTGGCTAATCGGGAGTCCCAAGAAAGGGTGTTATGTTGGGCGGCATTTGGAGGTCAGTCAGTCAGCCAATTCCTTTAATCACATCCCATCATTGTCATTGTTTACTACTTTTAACTAAATTATTAACTTTTATCTCTTGCTTTGTTTTCTTGCACTGTCTGTGTTAGCTTGGAGTGGCACCTTTTATTACAATGTGTTGTAGAATGATTGGATGGGTGACCAACATATGAGTACATGGCACCACCGCGGGTCAATCAGTCAGTGGCATGCTTCGGCATCAACACTGGCTGAGTATACTGCCCTGTATAAGTATGTGTGAATACTGGCAGCTCGGTGGGCTCACGGCATAGCAGTACCTCTACCCTTGTTGGACTCCGTGGTGGGTGGGTTCCGGGGCAGTGAATGTTTTATTTTCATACCCTGGCAAATCTAACCACATGCAAAAGACTTTTTTCGGTTACTGATCTTGGGAAATCTGACTCTGGCGACGACATGCTCTCATCTTTAGTACCATCGGAGGATAACTTTATTTTATTACACACCACAGATGAAAATAAGAAATTAGGATCCGTTAACCCCTTTGGCCTTGAAAAAGTCATCAGAGGTATTACGTGAACCGTTAAGGATATTTAAAAGTTAAAATCTGGAGATATATTAATACTATGTACAAAACAAGTGCAGGTACCCAACCTTATGCACAAAACCAAAATTATTGATTTTAATGTTAAAGTATTTCCACAAAATTCTAAATTTAAGTAAAGGTGCCATAAGAACTTCGGAATTGGCGGATATTAAAGAACATAAAAATGCTCTAGAACTGAAACAACAAGGAATAACAGCAGTGAAACGCATTTAATTTAAAAATGGAGGTAAATTAATAAAAACAAATACTTATATATGCACCTTTGATGGCACCGAACCTTCAAAAACTATAAAAATTGGTTATTTGAACGTCAAGGTGGATTTGTACATTCCAAATCACTTTCGATGCTTGAGGTGCCAAACATTTGGTCATGGACAAAATACTTGTCGGGGCAAAGAGATATGTTATAAGTACGGCTTAAAATATGAAGGAACGTGTGCAATTACAACATCATTTGTCAACTTCTAATGATTGCCCTGTCTGGAAAAAGGAAAACAATTCAAAAAATCAAGTGCGAAAAGCAAATTAGCTTCAAGGAGACCAGAGACATAGTATCACCCATGCCCGCATGGACTTATCAACGCCATCATACACTAAATCAAAACTTATCAACGCGATCGATCGAATGTCAGACACCATTGACATGGATTAATAGGACCATTCCGTCGCCTTTATTACAGGCCTTCACAATACAGCATTTTGATCAAGTGGAAGCAAAATCAACTCAAACATCAACCTCACAGACGACAACACTGGAAAAATAAAAAAAACAAATTATAGGAAACAAGAAGACAAGCTTTAGCCCAACGACAAACAATTAAAGGAAGCAAAACCAGAAAAAAACACTAAACTAAACCAAAACCGCAATCTGAATCTCAAACTCTAAGTCAGAGTCATAGAAGGAATCAAGGTAGAAACAAAAACCAAATGGAAAATCAAAAACAGTTATCAGATAGAACACATAAAGCTCTTCAGGATCTGTTACCCACAACAGGTTTGAGGGTCTTGAGCTGATGGAAGAAGAATAGGTTCCCGCGAAAACAATCTCCTAAACAAACTACCGGAGCTAAATCGCCCATACTTCCACCATACCAATCTCCAACCAAATATGGATAATATTGCCACAACAATATAATACAGTGGAATTGTCGAGGTTTTAAAGCAAAATTCAATGAACTGGGTCTTCTGAACCAAAAATATAAACCAGATGCCTTTTGTGCCTTTTGTGCAGAAAGCTCTTTTGAAGAAACCTGGAACTCAGAATCATTCAGCCTTTAAGCATTGTACTTCGTATAATACCTGAGCAGGTGGTAATTATCTTCAGTTTCTTGGAAGGCCTGCCTTAGTTTGGAATGGCATTATACAGATTTCTGTGCGTTTACAAACAAACTTACAGGCCGCTGCTGTGCACCTAACTTTACATAAGACAGTGAAGGTATGTTCTATTTACGTTTCGCCAGGTAAAACCCTACAACTAAATGATCTTAAGTTACTGGTCCATCAACTCCCACTCCATACATTTTGATGGGTGATTTGAACGCACATAGCCCCCTTTGGGGTAATTCGTGCTGTCAAGGAGATGCAAAGGGTAACACAGCGGAAGAGTTTCTGACAAAACATGGCGTGTTTGCTCAGTGATGGGTCTGCCACTTATCTGCATCCTGCACCTGGTTCATACACATCAATTGACCTTACAATTACATACCCTTTTCTCTTCCGAAATTTTTTTGTGGAAGGCAGAGGATGACTTATGCGGGAGTGACCACTTTCCAACTGTGTTGGAGAGAGAGTTTTTCCGGGGGACAATGAGATCAAGCCCCAGTGGAATTCTAAAAACGCAAACTGGGACACTTTCTGATCGCTTTGTTCTGAGCGACTCGCAACGGAGATATTTCTAGAAAGTGTCGATCAAGTGGAACATTTTACTCGTGAATTTCTGGACATCATAAACACAGCTATTCAAAAGCATCGGCAAATTCTAAACGTTTCAACAAACCATGGTTTGATGGTTTGATCATGATTGTAAACAATCTATAAAGGATCGCAAGAAAACTGAACGGGTATTTAATAAGCCACCCTCAAGACTTAATTTGAACAAACTGCGACACAAACGGGCAAACCAAGACGACTTCTACAAAAAAAAGAAAATTTCTTGGGAAAATTACGTTTCAAAACTTAACTAACACACACCTATCCTATCAACTAACTTTAGAAAATGATTATATAATTAATGGTAAAGAAACAAAATCAAATGTACAGCACCTGGAAGATAACAACACAGTAATTACATCAAAAAGGAAATATCAAACAAATTGGCCTCAGCATTTTCTAAAAATTCGTCGTCTGAAAATTGTGTTCCAGAATTCGTTAAAATAAAAAAAAAACAACAGGTCAAAGATAAGATTAAATTTACTTACAGCAATTTAGAGGACTATAACAATCCTTTCTTTATGGAGGAGTTAAGCAACTCATTGCATAGAGCAAAATATACTGCCACTGGACCCGACGAAATACACAACGAAATTCTAAAACATCATTCAAGATCATCAATTGAACTTTTATTGTCATTGTTAACGATATATGGGTGACCGGCCAGTTTCCACCTTCCTCGCGAAAAGCAACAATTAGTCCCGTTCCAAGGCCTTATACAGATAGCAGCAATCCAAACAATTGTAAACTTATTGCATTAAAAAGTTGTCTGTGTAAGACAAAGGAACGGATGATCAATGATCGACTTTTGTAATCGAACAATCTACTTGTGAATGTTCAGTGTGGCTTCGGAAGCCAGACTAGTACTGTGGACCATTTGGTTAGACTTGAAACTTTCAAAGAAAATACCTTTGCCAGAAAAGAACATGTGGTCGCCACCTTCTTTGAGATGGAAAAGGCATATGATACAACGTGGACATATGGGATTTTAAAAGATCTTTTTAAATGGGGATGAAAGGGAGTATGCCTCTTTTTATTGAAAACTCTATAAAGGACCGTCAATTTCAAGTTCGTGTCGGGCAAACATTATCTGATCCACACGAACACGAATTAGGAGTGTCTCGGGGTATTTTATCAGTTACCTTTTTCTGTGAACATTAATATGATCATCGTCGCAAGTGGGAATATGGAAGATTTTTCATTGTATGCAGATGAGTTTTTAATCTTCAAGAGCAGCAAAATTATGAATGCAAAAGAACGCAAACTTCAGCTGTGCGTAAATAGAATACAAAAATGAGCCACACAAAATGGTTTTAAGTTGCAAAGACACCTCGACCCGGAACTGAAAATAGATGGGAGTACCATTAAAGTTGTTAAAGTAGTTCTTTGGTTTGTTGTTTGACAACACACTAAATTTCACTTCGTATATAAAATAGCTGAGCTTGAGGTGAAAAAAGCACTTAACCTCCTCAAATTAGTTGGTAGCACTGATTGGGGTGCTGACCTAAAAACATTAATCCATCTGTGTAGATCACTTAATAGATCCAAATTAGATGTGTGGTTTGTGGTTCTGCAATAAAGTCGTATCTCAAACCTCTTGATGCCATTCATAATAGTGGCATTAGAATCAGCCTAGGTACATTTCGAACGTCACCAACATATTTAATGTTTGTAGAAGCAGAGTAGCCTTCACTCGAAAAGCGCAGAATGAATTAAACAGTCACTTCACTATGTTTCTAAACGCTTTGCTAATCCATCACATCCTGCTTATAACTGTGTCTTGGATCTTCAAAATGTTGAATTTTTTAACGGATACCAGAAAGAAATTCCTCCACTCGGCATTAGAAGTAAGCCTCATATGGAGTCCGCCATGCTTGAATCTGATTCTATAAAAGAGAACGGTGAACCACAAATTCCTCCTTGGCATCTTAGAAAACCTACTGCTATTTTAGACCTTGCTTCTTCCAAGAAGTCAGAGAGGAATACTTTGAAGTTCAAACAAAAATACGCTGAAATAAAGTCCAAGTATAGTACATATACAAGGATCTATACGGATGGATCTAAAGATGGTGATATAGTATCATCAGCCGTTGGAAGTGGTGATCCTTTCACCTCAATCAGAATACCAAATAAAAGTTATATTTTCACAGCTGAAGTTAAAGCTTTACAATTTTCGTTTGAACACATCGAAAATGCATTGAAAAGGAAGTCGATTATTTTTCCCCGACTCTCTTTCATCTTTGCTAGCTTCACTCAACCCCGGGAAGAAGAACCCCCTCATTTTTAAACTTCGTGAGAAGTTGACTACTTTGATATGATATCGTGTTGTACTGGTTAACTGGACATGTTGGTATTTCCGGTCACACCAGGGCAGACAGTGCAGGCCTTAACAAAGCCTCTAAAATCGTTGTTGGCTGAAATGACTTCATCCGTTATTTTAAACTTGGTACGGCTGCAAACTGGCATGTACATGCAGCATTTCCCCTTGACTTTTATTTCAGATTATATTTTGGTACAATTGAAACAATAGCCAGAGACGTTGCCACGAGGGGAAGGGGTGAGGGTGAATTATTGGTCAAATTCACAATAGTTTGGGGCAAATTGGAAGCCATAAGTTCGAAAAAGATGGTTATGAGAAACAGGGTGGTAGTCGAATCTGTCAAAACATGTCTAAAGTTTGGCCAAAATATGGAGTTTTTAGACTGAAAAGTTGTGGAAATCCTCCAAATATTGAAGTAGCCCCCTTAACCCTTTACCTAACATGAAAAGCAGACGACACTTGCAAAAAAAATTCTTGAATAACTAAATTTTTTCATTTTTTGTCTCAAAAACATAGGTTATGACCCCTCGTTGGAACGAGCTCGACGAGCTCGTTCCAACGAGGGGTCATAACCTATGTTTTTGAGACAAAAAATGAAAATATTTTGAAAATTAATTGGCGATTTTTGAGAATAGCGCTGGCCGGTTTTGGCCGTTACGTTGGGTAAAGGGTTAACCATTTACCTATCGAATCGCACGCATCCGCCCGCGTAATATGCAAATTCAGCAGTTGAAAAAATATTATACTTCAAAAAATTTCTACAAAACCATATCATGTGACCCGTCGTTGGAACGAGCTCGTCGTTCCAATGAGGGGTCACATGATATGGTTTTGTTGAAATGTTTTGAAACATTTTTAAAAATGATATTTAAAAATAGTAAATTTTGATATCGTCTGCGTTGGATAAAGGATTAAATATGATTTGTAGTTGGATTTGTGACCAACGATAGCCTCGGTTGAATAATTTACAGTGTGTGTGTGAGGGGAGGGGGGGTACAAAATATTTGTACATCTTAAACCTTGTCCGTTATCCCTTAACAACATCCCTGACAACATGGACGGGACAACATGACATTTCTCTGCTGTCAAAAAACTTCTAATATTGTTTCTAATAACCCTTTAGCAAACCCGAGCTGTGGACTGTACTTGCAAAACAACGAAATCTGTTCATGTTATATCTTTGAACCATACCTTTCGAACCCTTATATTCATTTCCCCAGCTAAGCCTAATGTTCCTGGACTATTGAAGAAAATTTGCTGGAACAACAGTGTTACATTCCCATAGCACCTTTTAACATTTTGACCAAGCCCTATCTAGGCTTCGCCCAATAATTACTAATCTGTTTAAATAGCTTATTAGTTTGAGTAATCGAATTTGTATCTCACTGTCATGTGCGCCTCGGCGTTGCCATATTTATCGTTAGAGAAAATGGAGGGTTTTGGCATCTTACATTTGATAAAACCTTCAGAATATGTTATCTCCAGTATGATGATCCTGGGTCTGGGATGGGGGCGCTGTATTTGCAACGTTCGATATTGGATGCCGCAGCAGTGATAAATGCAATACGGCCTATTTGCGTCTGATTGCCCCTCCTCTCCAACCCCCCCCCCCCCACCCCCACCCCCCACCCCCGCCGTCACAGGTCCAACACCCCAGATAATCAAGATAATGGGCTCGTATCAAACAGTTTCTGGAGATAGGCCAAAAGCGCCTCATTGAACATTTTTTGTAACAACTCAGGTGAGCAGCCTGGTTCATTCAGCATACTGTCTTACACCCCCCCCCCCCCCCCAATCCATTTTTTAGATTTTAGCCATAATCTGTATGCAGAGTTATCTCCCCTTATTACAACGAAGTCGTATCCGATTCTCATCACCTCTATATACAAGTGCCATATCCCACGGAATCCCATTTTTGGAAAACATATGGCCTTCGACACCCTTTTTTGTCGTATGAGGCCACGAGGGCTATGTAAAAGCCCTTAATGAGTCCTTATTTATTATCCCTCATACCTTCATTGAATTTTGAGGTTATGAGGATCATAAAAAATCCCTCAATGAGGTATAATTTACTACGACTCTTAGCCTCATTTCGGTATTTAACAGGTATATCCTATGGAATCCCATTTTTGGGAAACACCCGTGGCTATGGAATCCCTTTTTGTCGTATGAGGCCACGAGGGCTATGTAAAAGCCCTCAATGAGGCCTCATTTATTATCCCTCATACCTTCATTGAATTTTGAGGTTATGAGAACCATAAAAAAATCTCTCAATGAGGTATAATTTACTACGACTCTTAGCCTCATTCCAGTATTTAACAGGTATATCCTAAGGAATCCCATTTTTGGGAAACACCTGTGGCTATGGAATCCCTTTTTTGTCGCATGAGGCCATGAGGGCTATGTAAAAACCCTCAATGAGTTCTCATTTACTATCCCTCATAGCCTCATTGAATTTCGAGGTTATGAGGACCATTAAAAATCCCTCAATCAGGTTTAATTTACTACGACTCTTAGCCTCATTTCAGTATTTGAGGACACCTATGGCCTGGTATTGTATTATTCGAGGATACCTATCGAGGATACCTCTTGGAGAATCCCTTTTTTGTCGTATGAGGCCATGAAGACCATGAGTAATCCCTCAATGGGATCTAATGTAGTCTTTCCAATCGCTTCCATCTTGTCGCCAAAGCTCCAAGGCCACTACAGGTCTATGGCCTATCTGTCCTATCATTAGATTCTACAACAGTCTTGTTCCGTTACGGCCTTGTTCCAGTACTATTGGCTTCTGTTATTCCTCCCCATATCTCATCCATTACTTCCTAGCTATACCTATCTCAGTCTCGATTGTTCCTCCCGTCTGACTCTACTGTCATGCAGCTAACCGAGATATATCACCTGTTCAGTTCAGCTCTTGATGAAAATAAAGAAATTCGAGTGGTCTTTTGCGACATTAGCAAAGCTTTCGACAAAGTTTGGCACGCAGGACTCTTATACAAACTTGAACGTATTGGTATCACTGGTCCCCTCCTACATTGGTTCGGTAGCTACTTGATGGATAGACAGCAACGAGTGTGTATAAACTCTGTATCTTCATCTTGGAAATATGTAACTGCCGGCGTTCCCCAAGGTTCGATCTTAGATCCTCTGCTATTTTTAATATATATAAACGATATAGTTGAAAATATTAGAAGCAGCATAAGACTATTCGCTGATGACACTACGTTGTTTCTCATTGTCGAAGACTCCCGCGCAGCCGCTGAAAGTACTAATGATGATATCAGAGGCATAGAAAACTGGGCAAAGACTTGGTTAGTCAAATTGAACCCAAACAAAACCGAAACAATGTTAATTACACGAAAAACCTCACACCCCCATTGGTTATGTCTGCCCAAAACATAAACCCTGTTAAAAATCATAAACACCTAGGCCTTACCTTTAATGACCGTGGCAGCTAGTCAGCTCACATTACTGATGTTACGACTAAAGGGTGGCAAAGGCTGGACACGATTAGGCACTTAAAATATATTTTGCATTCATACGGCCCGTTTTGGAATATGCTGATGTTGTGTGGGACAATTGCAACACCGAACAATCCCATTCTCTTGCAAAAATACAAATTGAACCAGCCAGACTCTGTACTGGTGCTACAAAAAGTGCAAGCACACAGTCGACATACACAGAGACTGGTTGGGAAACATTGGAGTCAAGACGTAAAAAACACAAGATCATACAATATTTTAAAATGTACCATGGCTTAGCACCCCCCCCACCCCCTACATTTCATTGATGATACCCCCCGCCCTGTCGGATACGCAGAGTTACAATTTTAGGACAACGTCAAACCTGAATACTCCATCGTTTCGAACGAGTCACCACCAGTCGTCTTTTCTTCCATCAACTACTAAACTTTGGAACGAGTTACCCATCGACGTGAGAGAAAACCATAACCTTCTAAATTTTAATGCTTACCTCAACAATGGCAAACGAATTATTCCCAAATTCTACATGAATCACAAATCACGAGAAGCCCAAATCCTCCAGTGCAGACTCCGCACAGTTATGTATCGTTTTTTCGGCGCCAACAACGTTGTGCCAGCGTTGCTTTGTATTGTTGCGGCGATTTGTGTCTGCGGGGGGGGGGGGGGGGGGAGGTGCCCCCACTACCTAGCCATGCTTTATTGAATTATCCGTCGTGTCTATCGATGACACCCCTGTTTGGAACGCTTTGCATTGCACACTCCATTACTCCACAAACATCCTCCATTCTCTGCCACTCATTAGTCCTTCACACTCTTAGGTTTAGACTTTTTTATTTGATTTGTTTGTTTTCTTTATCAGTTCAGTTTTAGCCAATGTGTAATAACAGTACAACACGCGCACGCCCGGGACTTGATGTAAACTGGACAACTATTACCTAAAAATGAAAAATGTAGAAGAAAACTATAGTAACACCCCCTCCTTTCCTGTGCCGGATACCGATCGTGTGAGTGCAACTGTGTGTGCATAACTATTAGCCGCATAAGATATACGATTAGCTAAATGTCTAACTGGAAACAGCCGAGTATAAGCTTATAGCTTGCTGCTGAATTCATTTCCTTATTAGTTGTATGCTTCCATTGTATTGTATAAATTGTACTTTCACACTTTGGAAATAAATACAGTTTAAACTAAATTAGAGCCCATCAATGAATCACATCAATTATTGTCAGTCAGTTTAATCAGTTCCTAAGCTCATCACTTAGTTTAAATCAGTTTTATGTAATTTTTTGGTCATGTTTGAAACCCATCAGGGTTCTGTAAATGAAAACAATTTTTCGGCGGCATATTAAAAGAAAAAAACGTTTCAGTAGGAAATGTCTGTGCCAGTGCGATTTTTTAACCTCAAACGCACACAGGCGAGTGCCAGAGTTCATATATGCCCAAAAACAAAATAGGTTCCAATTTCAACCATGTGTATTTATTTCGTAAATAAAATTATTATTATTTATTTATTTATTTATTTATTTATTTATTTATTTATTTATTTATTTATTTATTTATTTATTTATTTATTTATTTATTTATTTAGTTTAGTTTAAACAATATTTATTTGAAAAATCATGTTATATGTATACATCATATGGAACAAGGAAGCTTAGCATCAAAACTAAATCAAACATTTATGGTATACACAGTAACAGAAAAAAAGAAGGTACAAAATATATAGAAGGGATTCGATAGTAAGCTAGAAGCTTTTTGGAGTCGTCTCCCTGAAAAAATGTGGATTTACACAACGTGGAGGTTACGGTCAATGGGGAGGTGGCGGTCACAAGACGCACCCGCGAACGTGTGGGCAACAATCTGTGATCTATGACACAGTAGTCGGGCAGTTTATTCTTGAAGATCGCGAGGTAGATCGTAGAAAGCAACACACACGCACCCACATGCGTCCCAGAGACGCCACCTCACAGACGTTTACACTTGTTGTACACAATGTTGATTAATCTGATACAGAGATAGGATGATAAAAGACAGGCAAAGGACGTAGGGCACAAATTGAGCTCAATGGGGAGGGATTTGATCAAAAATTGATATGGATACCCCTCACTCAAATGTAGGAATAAACATGGTAGTACAGCGGGGGTCGTCTCTATATCTTATCTGATCTGATGTGGAGGGAACAATTACCCAATAGTTCAAGCATGTTATAAGGACCGGGCAGGGCCTGGACTTTTTCAAGTCTTGGTTAGTTAACATTTTCTTTTAAGATATAGTTAATATTAGTCTTCCTAACAAAGTAGTAGCCTCGAAAGTCGTGGACAAACACTGCATAGGCAGTTGGAGACTGACGGGGGATTATTTATATAATTACAATAATACATATGACGTTTACTTGTTAAAACTTGGAAGGTGCATATTGTATATTACTCGAAAAGTATCAAATGGTAGTACTCCTCGTCCAGTGAGACAAGGTAGATGCCGAGGTCCTACGTCCCTAGAAAGACTTAGATAATCGGAATTGAGAAACAGTAAGACAAAAAGTAATAATAATAACACTCTGGCCAGCCGCTAATTTGTCGCGGTTCTCGGACGAGAAGGCCATGGTCACCCCTGAACTCCCAACCGCCTCCCCATTCCCACGCCTCTCCTCTCCTCCCAACACTCGGAGACGAACTGCTTGATGACATCCCTTGCCCCGTTCTTCCCAATCTCTCCGATAAGCATATTAACCCTCTCCTTTGAGTCTCCCCCTAACCACATGTCCTTCATTCTCCCATCCCACTTCCCCATTATACTCCCAATGAATCTCATTCTTTTAGACTGATACTTTGGGCATTCTAGAAGAAAGTGTTCCAGGGCCTCCACCATGCCCAAGTTACACATCTGGCACTCCCTTTCACCGTCTTTTTCAATTTTTCCCCTCAGCTCCAGGGATCGCGACCTCATCTTGAACAACAGTGACCCCCCAAAGGTACCATCAAGGTACTCTTCAAAACCTGGCCTCTCCTTATCACGCAGGCCACCCAAAGACCTCTTTGATTTGACCCCCTCTCGCCAATTACGGTTACAATCCTCCATGACCCTTTCTCTGACGATTGTTTTACCCTGGTTTGCCCCAACGTCCAGGTCCGAGATCTCCAATGAGTAGTTCTCTACTAGCTCCCTCACTTGGACCATCCACCCCGTTTTGATATTTGAGTTGAAAATTCTCAGGAACATTAATTTACACCATCGGCTGTCGGAGAGATTTACCAAATAGTTAAGATAACCGAGTTTCAACGGGTCTATCCTGTCCTTGATCCTCATCCACCCAAGCTCACCCCTGATTGCTTCTAACGCTGCGGCATTGCTCGACCCCGTTATCCATCGGCCTGCATCGTTCGGCAAGATTTCGAAGCTCTTTACGGCCGTCTGGTTCAGGGTTACCACTTCCGTACCGTATGTTATACTTGGCAGCCCCACCATTTCCCAAATGGTTTTCCCCACGAAAACCTTATTGAAACTGTTTCTCCCTATACGTTTCATTTGGTTAAGGATTCGCTTTCCCCTCAGAATCAATTTATTTGTGTGGTTTCGGTAGATGCCTCTTCCTGTAATGTTTATATTTACCCCCAGATACTCGTAATCACCTGTCTCTCCTACACTGAGCAGTTTGCTGCTCCTTTCCGGAATGCAGAACTCCAACACTCTCCACCTTCGAGTGGGGTCCACTTTGCGGCCCACAGGTATAACTTTGCTCTTGCTTTCATTAAGTTCGAGTCTCCATTTGCTCCCATATTTCCCAACAATTCCCAGCATTTGCGCTAGCCCCTCTTCGCTTTCTGACACTAGAACCATATCGTCTTCAAAAAATAGCCCTGGGATCTTCAAGTCCCCAACTGCTACCCCCTCGTCGCTACGCAGGACTTAATCTCCTAAACCTTTGATGTACAATGCAAACAGGATTGGCGAAAGTATACACCCCTGTTTTAGGTCTATCTCCATAGGCACACGTTTTGTTGTAATGTTTCCCAGGCTAAGTTCACTCTGTACATCTTTATATAATGCTTTCATAATTCCAACAAACTCGCCTCCTAAGCCCAGAGCTTCCAGCTTGCGCTACATACCCTCCCTCCAGACTCTATCGTATGCCTTTTTGACATCCAAAAAGGCCATAAACATCTTTTTCTTTTTTGCTTTCGCGGATTCTATCATTTGGGATAGCGTGAAAAGATGGTCAGTTACTCTCCTTCCCTTCCTGAAGCCATTCTGGATTTCTCCCAAAAAACCCTTCTCTTCAATCACCTCCTCTAGTCTCCCATAGAGGACTTTACAGAAAACCTTTCCAATGTTGCTGCTGACAGAGATCCCTCGATAGTTATCCAAGACGTCTTTTTCCCCCTTTTTTGTGAATAAATGTCACTTTGCTTTCCCTCCACTCCTTTGGGACCTCTTGTTTTTCTATGGCTAAACTGAATAGAGCAGTTAGGCTTTCCAAGAGTTCCTCTCCCCCTTTTTTGATAAACTCGTTAGGAATTAAGAAGTAAGAAGGAAAACAGACAAAGAAGGGAAACATATGTAAAGGTGGTAATAATCTGAATGACGATGATAATAACAATAATATTAATAATAAAGAAAATGGAATGAAAATAAGTCAAACAGAAATTTAAGGGCAGAGAAAAAATAAAAAGTAAACATAAAATAAAAAGTAAACATAAAAATACAGACTGTCGCTGAGCAAGTCAGTGCAAACATTGCAGTATTGGAATTTCAACTGACTGGTTTAAAAGTGGCTATATCAATGGGCTAGGTGTGGGCTAGTGGCCCATGTCAGAAGGTCTCGATAGCATTTCATCAGCCGAAGTGTCCACTTGACAAAATGAAACACTGTACAGTTTCAAATATATGATGATTCTCGGCATTATTCAATAATTCTGAGCCAAACAGTAGGGTAGCGGAATCGATAGCATATGGCAGAGAGCTGATTGTATCGTTTCGAAGATTTAAGTAAACTGGGCAGTACAAAAGAAAATGCTCGGTCGACTCAATCTCGCCGCACTGGCAGGAGGGGGTAAGGGATAAATGGTTGTCATACAAGTGGGCATTAAGATTACTGCAACGCAGCGTCGTTGTTCGGTGGTTCTCTCCGGGTACTCCGGCTTCCTCCACCCGTAAAACTGTCACGGTCACGATTAGCCATTGTGCATAAGTATGTGACCTTAAACACCAATAAATAAATAATACTGCAACGCAGACGCAACCTACAATGATATATTTGAGCTACGCGGGATTTGTTACCGCTGTAAAATAGTGGCGGTCGTAGATTGCCATAGTTGAGGAAGTTTCTGAAGTTATTGATAGAGGAATTTTCACGAACAGATAAGGGTAAGCTATTCCATTGATTTGTAATGTTTGGAAGGAAAGAACGCTGGTACAAGTTTGTACGACAGAATGGAACTCGATGGTTGTGAGACGATCGGAGATTGTGTTGTTGGCTGGTTGACATGATAAGTGGCGGCACTTTATTAGCAATATATGATGGGGTAATATGATGGTACATTTTGAAAAATTGCACTAATTTGTGTTTGCGGCGTCTTTCCTCGAGTGGATCCCAGCGAGTCTCAGAATAGAGAAGAAACTTACTAGCGCTAATGGTTGTACCAGTTATTATCCTTGCCGCCGCTATTTGTATTTTCTCCAGCTCGGCGGACTTCGATGTCGAACAGTTGTCCCATACCGTTTCAGCATATTCTAGTAAGGGCCTGATAAATGCGAAATATACTTTTTCTAAGAGCTTTCGATCCAGAGTGAACTTGTGCCTCCTCAACAAGTCCAGCCGTGACCAAGCCTTTAAACAAATATGGTCGATGTGGTCATTCCACGTGCAGGTACGATTTAATATTACACCAAGGTGCTTATGGTTGTTTACTTCACAAATGTGGGTACCACTGAAAAATAATGGTGAGTGTAAGGCAGGGGTACATTTGTTTGAGATCACCATACTCTCGGTTTTGTTTGGATGGAACTCCATCAACCATGTTCGAGCCCAATGTTCAATCGTGGTCAGATCCTGGTTGATTACGATCGATGCTTGTTCAGGATTTTCAACTATAAGGTATAAGGAGGTATCATCAGCAAAGAGACGTATTGAACTAAGTAAATTTGTAAATTTTCGGTTATATCATTGATATAAATAAGGAACAATAAAGGATAGAACCTTGGGGAACACCAGAGTTTATGGGTGCCCATGTAGAATTTTCAGACGCTATAACAACCTGCTGGAATCTGCCCGATAGATAAGATTTTAGGAATAATAGAAGGTCACCAGAAACTCCGATACGTTCTAGCTTGTGAATGAGTCCAACATGCCACTTGTCACATGCCTTACTGACATCGCAAAAGACCACCCTGACCTCTTTACCTTCATCCAGAGCTCGACAGAATTCGTCATGTAAATCAGTAAGCTGGAGGACAGTTGAGTCGCCAGAAGAGAAACCGGATTGGATTCTCAAAGACTTTACCAACACAACTAATCAATAATATTGGGCGGTAATTTGTAACTAGATTGGAAGGGTTCTTTTTCAGGACAGGGAAAACATTAGCCTTTTTCCAATCAGATGGGAAATAACAGCTATTTATTTATTTATTTATTTACTTATTTATTTATTTATTTATTTATTTATTTATTTATTTATTTATTTATTATTTATTATTATTATTATTCATTTATTTATTTATTTGATTTATTCATTTATTTAATTTGTATTTCTATTTTTATTTTTATTTTTAATTTTTCATACCTTTCACACCATGCAGAGTTTCAGAAGGTAAAACACACAATTTCTGCGTTATGTAAAATATTTTCCGTCATAAACCTCCGTCGGGGGATATTCATTCCAACTGATAACATTCGTAAGTCACCATGATCTTTGGCGTTGTTTTTCATTTATTTCTTTAATCTCAATATATCTTATTAAACCATTTTTTCATATTATTTTCACACACTTCTGAAGCCAGTAAAGCAAACCGCTCCCGATTGGTTTTACTTAAATCAAAGCCAACCAATAGGGCTTCATGGGGTCAGTAAAGCAAACCACTCACTGACTGACTAAAATTCAATTGAAGCCAATCAATAGGGCTTCATCTAATTTGTTTGAACGACACAAACTGAGTTGTGAAAAACAAACTTGGGACATCTCAGATTGAAAAGAATTAATTAGATGTGTGACATTTGTCAGCTTGTCACCGAGTTCAATTATGTACTGAGCTGTGAAAAACACCCCCAGCACACATATGGATATATACTATGCATGCCCTCCCAAAGTTGGAATTTTTGTATCAAATAACGACCAAAATATTACCCATATCAGTAACAACACACTCCACCAATCCGACATCCTTGACCTAATTATAACCAGTAAATCACTAACTAATCAAATGCAAGACATATATGTGGGGAACGATGATTTAGGTAGCGACCACCTGCCTGTTCATGCTACATTACACGGCTGCAGCGGACCCACAAGATACACCCAATGAATACCTGCGAACTCGAGCAAGCATGTACCAATCTGAGTGAAGTCATTAACAACACTCTTGATGAGATGAGTCCCAAACAGACGGTTAAACCGCGGGCCAACAGAATAACTGAAACGCACTCCAAATACTAAAACAAAAAAAGGCCTTCCGTGCATACAAATCAGAAAAACTTCCAACTAAAAAGGTCGAACTTAAAGCTGTATATAATCGCCTCCACGGCGAAGTTAAAAAAGCAATAGCAAACGACAATCGCGTGAAATGGGAAAAAGCAACGGAAAATCTAAATGGACTCAGGGAGCCTAAACAGTTTTGGGATACTATTAAAACCCTTACTGGACAAAAACATAAAGACGCCAACAGTAAGGCTCTTAAGATCAGCGATGGAACTATGGCCCTGGATGACAAGGCTGAGGCTGGCCCCTTCGCTGAGCTCCTTAAGAAATATCATCGCCCTCATGAGGGCGATAGGTTTGATGACGAGTTCAAAGAAAAAGTAAACAAATATGTTCAAGACAACAAGAGAACGTTTAACGATGCCAACTTCAGCCAAACGCCCGAGGACGGAGATGACTATGAACTCACGGAACCGATAAGCCGAGAAGAAGTGGCTAACACAATTAAAAAATGTAAGTCTTCTGTAGGTCTCATACAAAATCCTGAAACAATGTCCCAATACTTTTTTCGATAGACTCACTAACCTCCTGAACTGCTGTATCTCTAGTGGATACTTCCCAGAATGTTGGAAAGTAGCTACAGGAGTCATGATACCTAAACCCGACAAAGACCTTACCAACCCTTCTAACTACCGACCAATCAGCTTGCTCAGCTGTGTTGGAAAAATATTTGAGCAGATTCTCACTACGAGGCTTCGCAGCTATCTCGAATCAATCAGCTTTTTCAACAAATGGCAAAGAGCGTATAGGAGTCAGAACGAGGGAATCGAACACGTATATAGACTAGTCGATTATATAAAAACAACATTTAGTCAAAACGAAAGTGGAACAGCGGTTTTCTTGGATGTGGAAAAAGCGTTCGACTCGGTATGGCACAATGGCGTGCGTGAGATATAAACTAGCGAAAATGGGATTACCCACTAATATTCTGAGGATCATATCATCATTTCTAACTGACCGAAAAATCAAGGTGTCAGTCAGAGGAAGTAATACTCGAAGCGGGAACACCACAAGGGTCGGTTCTAAGTCCTCTCCTTTTCATAATATATGTGAATGACATAGAAAAAGTAGGGAAAAACTGTGTTGAACTATCGCAGTACTCAGACGACAAAGGCATTTGGACGGCCAGCAAGTCCCGAAACATAATTAAAAATCGTCTACAGGATACCATTCGCGATCTTGAGAGCTGGTGCGCCCTGTGGCGCATCAAACTCAATGCCGCCAAAACTCAAAAAGTTACGTTCTTCAAGAAGCAAAGGAAAAAAACAGTCCCCAGTATCGATCTCCAGTTATACGATCACAAATTAGAAGCAAACAAAGAGGCCAAATTTTTGGCATTTATCCTAGATAGCAATCTCAGTCTAAACAGTCACGTAAACTCCATTACGGTTAGTGCTACTAAACGTATCAATTTTCTGAAGATGATCAGAGGTAGAAATTGGGGTGCAAACAAAGATGTGCTTCTCAAGCTCTACAAAACATTTATACGCCCGGTACTAGAATACGGTGCCATAATAACACGTGACCTGAGCAAAACCAACATTCAGAAGCTACAGAGGGTTCAAAATTATGCCCTGCGTGTGGCACTATGCAAACCGAAATTGACACCGATAAAGGAACTTCACGAGCTAGCAAAAATAGCTATTGATACGCGATTAAAAGACCTACAAAACAAAACCCTCAACAGACTCCAAGATAGTGAATTGATGGTTGAGCTGAACGAACACCGATCCCTTAACAGAAAAACAAAATAAGTTTCCGGAAAAAAAAATTAAAAAATTAAAAAAAAAGAATAAACTAAAATAAAATAAAATAAAAATTATACAATGTAACTAAATCGCATGGAGTCAGTGAGGACTGCTTCGCTACTCATTGAGAACTTTAGGATAGCGTCTGTGAGGACTGCCTCGCAACTCTGCTGAAGCGCGATTGAAATGCGTTTAATAAGATCTATATAACAAAACCCTCGACATACTCCAGGATAGTGAATCAATGGTGAAGCTGAACGAACACCGAACCCTTAACAGAAAAACAAAATTATCCACAGTAAATTAAAATTAATCAATAGAATTAAACTGCGTGGAGTCAGTGAGGATTGCCTCGCTACTCATTGAGATCTTTAGGATTGAGTCTGTGAGGAGTGCCTCGCAACTCTGCGTGTGGGGAGTGGGCTCCGAAGAAACACACCCCTTACCCCATCCATAGCAACAATCGCACAACAGGCACAATATACAATAGCGGATATCTATCTTTCTCTCTACCTATAACTTTTCTAATTGAACATTCTCAAATTCTCTTGCAACACTCTTATAGAGAAGACGCATGGAAATGGTAGACAAAGCGTAGGAGGAATTGGTGCAACCTACCTTTCTGCAACATACACAAGAAACCACGAAACACTAGGCAAGGATTGAAACAAGCTTGTCTGACTGGGGACGAGAGTACATTTTATATAAATAAACATTTGAATAAAGATTTAACAGCCCTTTTAAGGGCTTGTGGGTGTGTGTCTGTGAGAGGGTGTTCTTTTTGGGGGGTGGAGGAGGTCATTTGGAATTCCCGAAGGATAACCAGATACCTCATAATCACAAACGGCATCCTATATCCCAGAAGGCTTGATGGATGACTCCCGGTTTTTCAAAACTAAACTGTTGGAGCTTTCTCCACTTCTTTTTTGTAACCGCTATGGTCATATACCGGGGCCGCTACCAAACCGGCGTTGCTATTTGGTTTTCTTTTCTCTTCTTCCCTCAAATTTGCGATCGCACAACATTACATTCTGGCACGCCACCATCGTGGGACTCAAACTTCTACCATCGCCGAGCTGGAACCGAATAGAGCCCGCTCTCTAATAGCTTTAATGGCATTGAGGGATTGAGTATTGACAATCTAACACTCTAACGTAAACTGCCGGGAATTCTAACCACGTGCATACCTCCCTCAGACTCCAAGAAAGCTAGGCCTGTGTGATCCAAACGAAAAAAAGGTTAACCGGGTCGCAAGGGATTTGTAAATCCCACATCGTCTCTGCGCGCCTTCGGCGCCCTAAAACTTTTCATTCATTCACAAAGTTGGAATCATTTTCCTCAAAGTCTCTTTGAAAAAGCCAAACCAAGCGAAACGCATCGACACAGACGGATTTTCTACCATTTCAGGAGGAAAAAACCAAGCCAGGTTTCTTCTTGAATCGGTAATACCTAATTTTCCAATTTTATTTGTTTCATTACTTTATATTTTATTTATACTTAATTCAGTTACCTGATTTAACAATGGCAAGGAAAGGGCAGAGGCATCAGAAGCAGAGAGTTGCCCAGTCCGGAACTGGCCAGGAACAATCGTTCCAGGCTTATTCTAGGCTGGTCAAGGCTCTGTTTCAGGTGCTTCAATGTTTGCACCACATTGGGCTCTTAGTGCACCATTTGGCAAATCCGGGTTTCCCGAAACAGCTGGAGAAGAAAGTAGATGAGTTAGGTGGCTTTCTAAAGCCAGCTCTTCCCACCCCACACATTTTTTTCTGTTTTTCGACAGAGTAGTGTGGGATGGGCCAACCAAACGTTAAATGCTTTAGTTGAGCATTATAAGATAAATTTAAACCAGTTGAAGTCTAAGATAACTTTGTCTATGCGACCATCTCCTTGACTCGAAAAAATAGACTTCAACAGCGCTTCGGCGCGTGTCTTGATCTGGACTAAAAAGAACTTTAAAAATAAGTTGACAGATAAGACGATTTCGGCCTATGAGTCTTACATTTCGGAGCTTCGCCCAGCGTCTGGAGTAAGGAACAATACGGGAGGGAGCAAGCAAACTCCGGCCCATGTTGTCCCTCTACCCCAACGCTAAAAGCATAATAAGAAAAGATCAAGGCAAAGCACTTCTCCTTCTTCTTTTCCTTCTACTTTTTCTTTCTCTCAGAGTAAGCGCCTCAATTTGCAAAGCTCTCCGGTCCATATTGTGACTGAAGATGCTCGCAAATTGAGTAACGCTGTCTCGCCTCGTCTTGTTCCTCTACCTCCTACTCCTCCTCAGCCTTTCTTCTCTGGTTCCCCAAGTGCTCTCACCAGAACTCCTCCTCCTCCTTCTGTGTCTTCTCCTGCTTCTGTTTCCTCTCCTGCTTCTGTTTCTTCTCCCCCTTCTCCTGCCTCTAGTGTGGTTCAACCAGGTACATCGTACTCAGAGAAAGTCCGATCACCGAGCCGCAACTCGGGCCGCTCATTTGATTCTAAATTCTCCCAGTTTCGGCATAAAACGGAGTTAATTTTGACAAAAGGAATTGGCGCCTTCCCGATGTTTGTAAAAACATCCTTATGATTGGAAGTTCAAATTTAGGACGCATTGATTGAAATCCCCATCCGGACATCCAGGTGGAGTTTTACCCTGGCGCCAAATTCAAGCATCTGCGCTCCATGTTTAAAGGGCACAGGGGCCAGTCCTGTCCCCAAAAAATATTATTTAATATTGGCGTGAATTCTCGAAACGATAATTCTGATCTCGTAGTTAAGCAGTTGCAGAATATGCTTAGCGATATTAGGGTCAAGTTTAGATCAGCAAAAATTTATTTCGCTGGACTAAACTTTTCGCAAAAACTCCCTCAGGCTGAGAGGAGAACCCTGAGCATCATCAACGAAACCATTCGGAAAGTGAAGGACGTTAACATTATACCAAAAATTGATGACGCGAAGTTTGATGTTGCTCTGGATTTAATCCATTGGACCACGAGAACCGCCAATATTATGTACGATCACTGGTTGAACCACCTAAATTTAAACTAAGTAAACGCAAAGGTAACAGCCGCCTAACAGATGTGGGATTAGGAACCAATGTGGTTAACCTGTCTGGCACCAATGACCTAACAACCCAATTGAAATCTCTTTTAGATCGCGGTTTAACTTTTGTACCAGCACCAAAGCCTAAAAGTGGTAGCCAAACAAATTTACCATCATACAACTGTAATTTTCTTAGGCGAATGAAATTAGCAGATCGCTTTAGACACTCCAGCGGTCGGAAACTTCCTTTTACAGAATCATCTGCTTGGTCACCTCCAGATAGTAGATCCCGAAATTATTGAGGCTAGCAAACGAATCATCCAAAAGGTGTTCCGCATGAACATACTCTCCGATAAAGACAATTTAACAGCTGGTGAACGGAGAGCCCTCACGAAACTTCGAAAAAATAAGAAATTAGTAATTAAACCAGCCGACAGAGGTGGGTCGGTAGTTGTTCTATCTCGGGATAATTATATAAAGGAAGCCATGAGACAACTCGGCAATACTAAACATTATAAGAAAATAGATTCACTTATTTGGCCTAGTAATATCGAAAAATTCAATAAGATCTTAAAATTTCTCCTCGACGAAGGTCACATTACCAAAAAAACACTTGAAATATTTAACAGCTAAGCTCAGTGCTCAAACAAGACAATTTTATATCCTACCAAAGATCCACAAGGACCGTTCTTCATGGACAGATGATTTAACTCCACCCGGGAGGCCAATTGTATCAGATTGTAATTAGGAATCTTATGCGATCTCGGAATTAATTGATTATCATCTGAAACCTATAGCAAATAGACATCCGAGCTATCTAAAAAATACACAGGATTTCCTGTCAAAAATTTCGAACTTGAAAATATCGGAAAATGCAATTCTGGCTACTTTGGATATCGACAGTATGTACACGAACATTGATATTGGTAAAGGTGTTAAATCTGTTAAAAATGCATTTGAAAAATACCCGGATGCCAAACGCCCGGAAGATCAAATTTTGGATCTTTTAGAGCTGAGCTTAAAATGTAATGACTTTCAATTCAATGGAGAATATTTTCTACATATAATGGGTTGTCCTATGGGCAAAAGATTCAGTCCTAATTTTGCAAGCATTTATGTAGCGGAATGGGAGGAAAATGCCTTAAACAAATCCGCAAAGCATCCTCTCGTATATCTCAGGTATTTAGATGACATTTTTATTATTTGGGAACATTCAAAAGAAGATTTTGATGAATTTTTACAAATACAAATTTTGAACAATCATGATCCAAACATTAAATTAAAAGCTGCTATCAGTGAAAGTTCTGTTGATCTTCTCGATCTGCCCGTGTATAAAGGCAAGCGATTTCAGGCATCCGGTCATTTAGATTATAAAATATATTTTAAACCAACTGATTCACATCAATTGTTGCACACAAAATCATTTCATCCCCAACACACATTTAAAGGTATCATCAAATCACAGCTTATTCGTTTCCACCGCAATTCAAGTGATAAGGTAAATTTCAATGAGGCATGTTCTACTCTATTTTGGCGCCCTCAGATCGAGAGGATACTCACTGCGCTTTTTGCGTACCTTGAAATCTCAAACTCTGAAGAAGCTCGAAAGTCCAGCTGAAACTACTGATTTCGAACCACTGAAGATTGAACACAACAAACCGTTGCAGAATGGTAGTGGCAAGGTATTTAATTGCAAAAAGCCTCGTAGATTGCATACTTTCATGTCTGATCAGAAAGAGGAATTTTCCTCTGAACAAACGAAAAATCCCTATCAGATCCGTAACCCCCTCCATTGTGATTCACCAAACATTATTTACCTTATCACATGTAAGCGCTGTCGGAAACAGTATGTTGGTCAAAGTCAAAATCCTTTCCGAGAACGTGCTACTAGACACAAACAGGATATAAAACATAGTGTTGATGCCCCAGTTGCACAACACTTTAACCTTCCTGGCCATTCTTTGGACGATTTTGAAATCCATCCTATTGAACAACCACCAATCAAAGACACGTTAGAAGAAACGGATGAATTTAGAAAAAAACGTGAAGCTTTTTGGATCAGTACGCTTCAAACCCTCTTGCCGTTTGGTATGAACATATCAGAGGGCGAATGCGAAAGGAGGTCCATCATTCCTTTCACTTTAACGTACAACAGAATGAATATCGTAATAGCAAAAACGTTAAAAGATGAATTCATTTTAACCAATGCTAAATTAAATGAACCTTTGAATCTTCGACCTGTCATCGCCTATAAGAAAAACAAAAGCTTGCATAACATCCTTGTGAGGACTAAATTAGAGCCCATCAATGAATAACATCAATTATTGCCAGTCAGTTTAACCATTTCCTAAGCTCATCACTTAGTTTATATAAATTTTATGTAATTTTTTGGTCATGTTTGAAACCCATCAGGGTTCAGTAAATGAAAACAATTTTTCGGCGGCATATTAAAAGAAAAACAACGTTTCAGTAGAAACTGTCTGTGCCAGTGCGATTTTTTAACCTCAACCACACACACACACACACACACACACACACGCACACGCACACACACACACACACACACACACACAACATCACACCGGGGGTCAATTAGGACAAACTACTTTTGCTTCGAAATGCGTTTTGAAGAATTAAGGGTTGTATTGTATTTTATTATCTTCATAAATAAAACGAAACAAGAGAAGACGTCTGATTGAACAAGTACGATTTGCTAATTTTCGCGATCACGCGTGTTGACTCCACCAGTTCTCGGCTATGGTGTACCGTTTGGGTCAAAAGTCTAAATACACGTCCGGCGTATATTTTTTATCGTTGCACCTGTATTTTTCAGTTGCAACGCTATTTCTCAATACAGGTGAACCTATAAAAGTTAGCGGCGCACATGTAATTTATACATCCAACGTATATTGAATTACACGTCCATCGTATATTTTATACGTCCGACGTATAAATACACGTTGGACGTGTGTTTTTAGAGAAAAATAGCGATGCACGTACATTTGTTTCCAGGTGCACCTACATTTCAAAATACCGTTGCAACTGTAAATTCCGGGTGCGTCGATAAAATTTACACGTCTAACGTATATTTCTGACAAAATACACGTCCATCGTATATTTTTTCGGTCAAAATACAAGTCCAACGTATATTTCCCCTGAAAAACACGTCCGACGTATAATTATTTATCGTTGCAACTGGATTTTACAGTTGCAACGCTATTTCTGTATATAGGTGCACCTGTAAAATTTAGCGGTGCACCTATAAATTATACGTCAGTCGTATAATAAAATCCACGTCCAACGTATATTTATACATTTATACGTCCGACGTATAAGTATACGTTGGACGTGTATTTTTCGTAGAAATTAGCGGTGCACCTGTAAATGTTTATAGTTGCACCACCATTTCAAAATACCACTCCAACTATAAAATCCGGGTGCATCGATAAAAAATACACGTCCAACTTATATTTTAGAAAAAAATGTACGTCCATCGTATATTTTCCCCGTCAAAATATAAGTTCAACGTATAATTTTCTGAAAATACACGTCCGACGTATATTTTTTATCGTTGCACCAGGATATTACAGTTACAACGCTATTTTCGAATACCGGTGCACCTATAACATTTAGCGGTGCACCTATATATTATACGTCCATCGTATATTAAATTACACGTCCATCGCATAATTTATACGTCCGACGTATAGATATACGTTGGACGTGTATTTTTATCGAAAAATAGCGATGCACCTACATTTTTACAGGTGCAGCTATATTTCAAAATACCGTTGCAACTGTAAATTCCGGGTGCATCGATAAAATGTGCACGTCCAACGTATATTTCTGACAAAATACCATTGCACCTGTAAAATATAGGTGCATCGATAAAAATTACACGTCCAGCGCATAATTCTATAAAAGGAAACAAGTTGACCTCATTACCTAAAATGGAGATATAAGTTCAACGTGCATTTTGTTTCTAGCCAGTCAGAAAATTACCGTTGCACCCAGTTACAATAAATAGCAGCTAATCAGAAAATACCTTTACAACTTGTAAATCCTGGACCGTCGTTTGACATGCGAGATAGGATATACGACATACAACATATGCCATAAAATATCCGTGATCATTGCGACAAATCAAGTAATTCGTGTTTTGTTTGGCCAATCCCACTGATGCTTTTATTCTGATTTGTTCATGACCGGGACCGTGGGAGCACAGAGGTTCGTTTCAAACAGTGATCCAGGAATAAAATAATATTGTAAAATAAGTATAACAGGATTTTATAATATTATTTTATTCCTGAATCATTGTTTGAAATGGCGTTGGAGTAGACTCAATTTTTTCACCAACGTTCGTTGTATCTGGGCACAGGTACTCGGCACAAGCTGGGAAAAGAAAAATGATATTTGATACCATTTTTGAATCTATGCTGATGTGCCCCTGTAATGGAATATAAATATTAAGAAGGTTCACAACTGGCTTTTCGAAAACGATAGCACTCATCTTTGTTATACCCCTCTCAAATTTGATTCACACAACGTATCCAACAATACCCAGTATAAATGGAAAGGGGAATGAATAAGCTTTACCGTGGTTTATTACATGACCGTTGGGTGTCCTTGGGTTGTTCATGATAACTGGGAGAAGTCGCAGAAAAGGCCGAAAGACATTTAGTGGGACAAGATAGTGCACAGCGGAATGAGGTTTACGAGCGACAATTATCAGACTTTGTGGAGTCGGCTTCATTCCATTTTCATCTCTTGACGAAAAGGATCATCTCTGTGTACTCAGATTATTCAATTGTTTTTGTGCGTGCTATTTTTGTGCATTCATTTTTTTTCTAAGGATTACGGAGACTTCTGGATTTTCATATGAGGATTGTGGGAAACTATTCAATAGGAAGGACAATATGGATCGACATAGGAGGACAACTCACGGACAATGTAAGACATTTACTAGGAAAGATAAATTAGACAGCCATAAAAAATTGCTTAGATGTATATACATGTTTGGAATGTGGACAGGAATTTAAACAACTTTTACATTTTAATAGGCATAAAAACACCGCCCATCTCCCTGTTACTCTCCCCAAGAAACAGAAGTCTGAACGACCGGCAATAACCCTGAAAAAAACCCGTACTGTTTTGGACATTGACCCCATTGAATTTGATCAGGACCTTTTGGCAGAAACAAGTGATGAAATTTCAGAAATTTATCATAGGAATTGAAATACTATTCGGACCCATCACATAACTGATAGGAAAATACAGGACATTTTTAATTACAGGCTAGATACAACTGATTTATCTATTATAAATTATAAACTAAATAAAACAATCTTTCAATCTCAAAAAAATAAATTCAAAATTAATTTAAGCTACGGCTTCATTTTACGAAATAGTGAAAGAGAAGAACTAAAATTTTATCATCCTTCACAAAATAATGTCCGGGTTCTTGATAGGCCACCTCTTATTGAAAATACTGTAGATTTTGGGAATTTCCTTGAAGACCTTGAACAGGAAGACATTTTGGAATGGGCTAGGCAGCCACGACCCAACTCTAAATGGATTGTCCATCAATTAACCAATGTAACTTTTTATGTAAACAAAATTAGAAATCATCCAATTGGTGGGGTCCCTGAAAATCTTCCCAAGTATATTTTGGAAAATCATTCGATTGTTGCCCTTGTCAGTGATGAGAACCACCATTTTATTTATAATGACAATCTCTGTTTATTCCGGTGTTTAGCCCTCTGCGGCGGAAGTGAGCGCCATTCTTTGAATACTACTACTCAGATCCTGTATAGTAAATACACAAATGAATCAAAAGATAACTTTCCTGGTGTGAAATTAGATGAACTGCCCAAAATAGAAAAAGTATTTGAAGTGAATATTGAAGTTTTTGAACTTTTATTGGAAGATGAAGTTTTGGCTAAAATTGTACATAGGTCTAATAGAAATTTTGAGAATACCATGTATGTCAATTTGTATGAGAACCATTTTAGTTATATCACTGACATTAATCAATATTCTAGATCCTTTGCTTGTCGTAAATGTGGTAAAATTGTGGAAAACAGGATTTAGAGTGAATCGCCATGAGCTCTCTTGTACTGATGATGTGTCTTATAAGTATGTTGGCGGAATGTATCACACCCAAAGACCATTTTTGAAAAGTTACATGAAGAAGGTATTGTTATTACGATCATATCCCTATAGGGCTACATTTGATTTTGAATGTTATTTTGCTAAAACCTCTCTCCCCAATTCAACTGATACTCTTGTCTGGGAAGCTCAACACAAACCCCCCAATGTTAGTGTATGTAGTAATGTCCCCGGTTGTGTTAATCCCAAATGTTTTTTTACTGATGGTGACACACAGGCATTGGTTGAAAATATGATGAATTATTTAATGGAAATTTCTCAGAAAAGTTACTCTCTCATGCAAGAGATTCACATGGCCACCATATTATCCCTCAGGCAAATGCCTCAAGATGCTTTGAAACAGGAAGGTACAGATGATTCTAAACCCCACCCATTTGAAAAATTAGCTGCCGAATTTGATCGTTATATGAAGGAAATGCCCGTCTTATGTTTTAATTCTGGAAATATGATGTGAACGTGATTAAACGAGAACTAATTATATTTATTTTTCAAAATACTCAAAAAATTTATTTTTAGTTTCTTTCCATTTATTTTTTTTTAAAGTTGATTCCTGGTATCCCTTAGGTTACCCCTATTGGAACCGGATGATATCCAATTATATTTATTTTCAAAATACTCAAAACATTTATGTGTAGTTTCATTCCATTTATTTATTTTTTTTTTTTTTAAAAAGTTGATTCCTGGTATCCTTTAGGTTACCCCCATTGAAACCGGATGATACCCAATTATATTTAGTTAAAAAAATGTTTTAGGTTATCCCTACCAATGGAGTAATTCATGTTGTCTATTCATCATCATCATCATCATCATTCTCTGTTGAATAAATTTCCTTCTACCTTTTTTATAGAAAATTTTAAAAAAAAAAAAATTTAAAATTTAAAAAAAAAAATGTAAAAAAAAATTCTGTTATGGGGTGGTAATGCTCTCAAGTTATTTGATGTTTATCTTCTTGACAAATATCAGACAAACTTGACCTGTCCCAAGTTCAGTACAAAATGCAGAGGGACACATCTTACAGGATTGAAATAGAAAAAAAGTACGAACTGTAGAGGGTGGGAAAGCACTCAAGCTATTTGACTTATCTCCATAGGACAGAGGTTTGTCTGACAAAAAGAGGAGACAAATCTTCCAGAAAGGGGATTCTTGGGTGCATTAGTACCTCCTGTACTGTTGGGTGCTGTTAAAGGTATTTTTGGATAATGGTGGAATATGCAAAGAAGATGGCTTTGGTAGAACCAAGGTTATTGGAACGTCTACAAGAGACAACCGAATGAACTGGCTGTTTCATCATTGGATCGAGAAATGAGAGATATTCTCGAGGTATTCTCGATGCCCCTTTTCTTTCAGCTGATGAAAAGATGACACATTATAATCAGATTATACAAAGATACTTGACATTGCAACAAAAGGTAATGGCTCCTCGACCTTTTAAAGTCGAAATCGAGAAAAATAATATAGTTGAAGACATTCTCGATTCTGTACCTATGACAATGAAAAGAAAGGGAAAGTTGTTGTTGAATCGTATTAGAAGTGACCCAAGTATATCTTGGAATGAGAAGGGTGAATTAGTCTACAAAGATCAAACAGTGGTAGGATCGAATGTAACAGATCTTCTAAACGATTTATTTAGAAGACGAAAATCTTTCCCACAAAAGGGATGGGAAGTGTTGGCCGAAGCTTTGAGAGATAGTAACATTACCCCAAGAATTGATTGGTCATAAAGAACGTTAGAATTTTATGAAACAAGCACCGATAAAGTCGGAACCTAAACAACCAAAGAAAACAGAAACGCCAAAGTGGACCGAAAAAGGGTATAAATTTATAGAGATGACACATGAAAAACAAAAACAGTCATGGAAGCATTATGCTATGATTCTGAAGCCCCTGGTAGTTTTGGTGGTATAGACGCTCTTCGTAGAGCGTCCAACAAAAAGACTAAACAAGTTATAAAATGGTTGGAGACTCAAGACACATACACTCTTCACTAACCTGTTCGTCGTACATTTCCTAGAAGGAAAGTGATAGTTAGTGGTATCGATGCAGAATGGCAAGCTGACTCGGTAGATGTAGCAAACATAAGTAAATTCAACAAAAACACAAAATTTTTGTTGACATGTATAGATGTGTTTAGTAAATATGCTTGGGTCATATTTCTCAAAGCCAAACTTGGTGACTCCATCGTTAACGCTTTTACTAAAATTTTTAAACAAGGTCATAAACTAATAAAATTACAAACTGATCAAGGCAAAGAATTTCTAAACAGAAAATTTCAGAATTTTCTCAAAGATCACAAAGTCGAATTTTTCACTACACAAAATGTGGAAACAAAATGTTCCATAGTAGAAAGATTCAATAGAACTTAGAAAACCAAAATGTGGAAATATTTTACCAAGAACAATACACTAATATTTCCACTTCAAAAGTTGGTGAAATCATATAATCATTCTCATCATCGTAGTATAGGTATGACCCAATTGCCGTGAACTTTGAAAATCAAGAAGAGGTTTGGCAAAGGTTGTATGGCAAACCCATAACCATAAAACACAAGACTCCAAAATTCAAAGTGGGAGACAGAGTGAGAATCAGTAAAGTTAAGAAAACGTCTGAGAAAGGTTATTTGCCCAATTGGACTTAAGAGTTATTCACGGTGGTAGCCATCAAAAATGGTCATCCAGTCACATATGTCTTGCAAGAAGATAATGGGGAAATACTGAAAGAGTCGTTCTACACTGAAGAGCTTCAGCGAGTTTCACATAAACTACTTACAAAATCGAACACTTACTCAAGAAACGTGGTCGTGGTAAGAAAAGGGAATTGTTCGTAAAGTGGTTAGGATACCCTGCTTCGTTTAATCCGTGGATCAAGCAGAATCAGCTCGCCTATAAAAGGAAGTGAACCTCTGAGGTTTCTTCAAAAAGGAAGAAGGATCGAACGGTTCTTGGCCTCTGTTTGGAAAAAGAATTCCAAGGAGCGAGATCCCTTATTTTTCACAAATAATCATTTTGTACATCATCATCATTACCAGTCTCTTGAGTAGTAGCATAGGATATTTGTTACCTAATCCAACCATTAGGAAAAAGTAATGTTTTATTTGCCTCTACCAAGTAATAGTTCTATGAACGTGTTTCCTGAAAACACATTGACTACGTACACCACTCAGTTATCACAGCAAGTGAATCTCACGGGTGAATGGGAAGTGGGTTTAGTAGAGATCCAGTACCCAAATACTTGGTTCAATATTCGTGGGGAAGAAGCTTTCGTTACAGTGTTCTGGTCTTCGAAAAAGAATTATCGACTTACTCTCAAGGAAGGTCGATATTCGGATCCCACTGACGTGATACGGGTTATCAATGGTGTTAAAGAATTACTCTTGCCTCGTCACGATAAGATAGATTTTGAATTGGATGAAGTGACTGGTAAAGTTCGTATCATTGTACGTGATGGAGTCGTGGTCACATTAAGCCCCACTCTTCAAAATATGTTGGGATTTAATGAGTGTGTTTTTAAATCGGGAACTTACAATTCTTCCAGAATTGCTGATGTCAACCAAGGATTTTATTCACTCTAGGTATACTGTACCTTGGTTCGTGACCAAGTCGTAGGAGACACAAGAATACCCCTTCTTCGTATCGTACCTGTACTTGGAAAATATGGGTATATCATCTCTAAAACTTTTGAGAATGTGTATTATGTACCAGTAGAACGAAAAAATTTCGGTACCGTCCAGGTGTATATAAGGGACGACACAGGTGCCATAGTACCTTTCGAGTTCGGGAAAGTGACAGTGACACTTCATTTCAGAAGTCGTAGATCTCTTCATTTCACATAAACATGACTTACTGTTGTAAGTCCACATTATACGAAGAATATTACACGAAACAAGCTGGGAACGGTCTGTCAGCTTTTTCTGGAGCTCAAATTCAGAGAGGTTATGGTTTGAGAATTATATTGGGAGGACTGAAGAATATAGTGTTACTTTTATTGAAAACTACAGCCAGGACCCTGGGAAAACAGTTATTGAGAAAAGGAGCGGCCTTTGCCGAAGATGTCATTGAAGGGAAAAGTATTAAAAAGGCAGCAATCAAAAGAGGCTGGTGCAGGAGCTTGGAATTAAGTGGTTGGTGGTTCAAAACCACCCGGCAGGAAAAGTATAAAAAGGCCTGCAACACGCAAAACTGGCAAATCGACAAAACGAAGGAGAACTGTACATACCCAAGACGTTCTTGGTGCGTGACTTCTCTCACCAATGAAAAATCTTGTGAATGTGTCAACAGCGAACTCGACTTACTCTCCATACCACCAAAGCAGACTTGTGTGGAACATGGGCAATAGGTAGAACACAGGCCTTTGGCGAGCATAGGAAACAATGGGTCAATAGAATTCCACATTGCAGGCTGAGGATATGATTGTTTGAATTTGGCGCAGACATATTTGTATGTTAAAGCAAAGGTTGTAGATTCCAATGGGGCGTCAATTGCACCGGATGCCAAAGTGGGCCCAGTCAATTTATGGATGCATTCCTTATTTAATCAAATCGACATCAGCTTGAATGAAAAACTGGTATCTCCTTCCAACAACACTTATCACTACAGAGCTTTCATAGAAACTTTGTTGAGTTACGGACCAGCTGCCAAGAAGTCTAATGCATTATTTTACAAGGACACGACCGGATACATGGAAGATTTGACAGATGACAACAAGGGATTTCTTCTTCGAAAGAAATTTATAGAGAAAACGTAAAATCATGGACATGACTGGGAGATTACATTTGGACATGTTTTCCAAACTCGTTACTTGCTGAATGGAGTTAATGTTCATGTTAAAATGAATGGAGCCAAAGATGCGTTCGCATTGATGGCCCATGCCGATACATACAAGATCAAAATTCTAGATGTATCCATGTTTGTACGCAAAGAGAGACGCCAATCATCCGTGAGAATGGCTCACAAGAAAGCACTGACAAAAGCAACTGCAAAATATCCTATCGATCGTGTGGAAACCAAGGTGTTTTCAGTACCAAAAGGAAATCTGAGTATTACACAAGAAAATTTATTTTTAGGCCAACTATCTAAACGCATCGTAGTGGGATGTTTAGACAGCGATGCTTTCAATGGAAACTTTTCATAGAATCCGTATAATTTCAAAAACTGCAAAATCAATTACTTGGCTTTGTACGTGGATGGCCAACAGATTCCAGCCAAACCATTACAACCTCGATTCGAACAACAAGAAGTGGCCAAATGTTATGTGACACTGTTCCAAGGAACTGGACAAATATATGAGAATGAAGGAAACCACATCAGTCGATAAGAGTACATAAATGGATACATTCTATTCGTATTTGACATGACTCCAGACCTATCACATGGACAACACTTCGAACTGGTGAAGAGAGGAACTTTGAGACTTGAAGTCCATTTCGAAAATCCATTACCAACCACAATCAACGTACTGGTGTATGCAGAATTTCAGAACATCATAGAAGTGGATAAGAATAGACAAGTAATCTTCGATTACTCAACATGAACACGTTGCAGTTAGAGAATGCGCTTCGATCAAATAGTTGTTTGAAGAGAATATGATTGGGAGTATTTGCAAGAAACAAATTACCAAGAAGATTACCAGATCACAGACCAGTGGCTTTGATAGCCAACACGGACCCAGAAAAGGAGAACATTGGGTGGCTCTCTCTGTGAGTCACCACAACGCAGAATACTTTGATTCCTATGGATTACCACCACAACACAGACCATTCGAGAATTTCCCGAAGAAGAATTCTAGATATTGGAAGTATAATACAAAACACCTTCAAGGACCGCTACCAGAGTGTGGACAATTCTTCCTATATTACTTGAAACTTCGCAGTCGCGGTGTAACGATGGAAACCATATCCACCATGTTCACGGCTGATCTAGTGGATAATGATGTGTTGATTATTGACGTCATAGAGGAAACCAGCCACTAAATGTCGCTGTATTGAAGAACAAACTATAAAAAAGAGTGCACTCGATGTTCAGCTCATTTTTTGTTTCGACAGCCAAAGAAGAAGGATGTCTACAAATGTGACCGTCTTCAAACTTAACAACGATTTACAGATTCAACTGTTCAAGAACGACGTTGGGTTCCAGTTTACCACGTGCGATTGGGAACAAGTGGTCAAAGCAGTGGATATTGCAAAAAAGAGAAGCCTTGAAATAGGATAACCCAAACCAAAGAGAGAAAGAAAAGCAAAGAAGAATAAAGATAAAAAAGATTGAAGAATGTTCACGATTCCGTCGTTGATACAGATGGCACTGAACGATTATCAATCACGAAACCAAGAAATAAGAAATACAAGAGACTTTATAGAGAGAATGAGCGTTTCATTCGAAACGTATTTTCGTGATGTTCCACCACAAGTACTGGAGCAGCTATTACGTGGAGAAGAGAAAATAAGAAAGACACCAGAACGAAGACCACCAAAACACATCAAGTATGCATTGGAGGAATGCATTGGAGGAAAATCATTTCAATTCATGTTACAAAGTGAAAGTGTGAAAACCCCGAATGAACTGACAAAAGCTGGATTCTTTTATTTGGGGGCAGGAGAGAGAACTCAATGTTTTCATTGTGGTATTATTGTTCGTTTCTGAGAACAGAAGATGATGTTATAGAAGAACACAGAAAATATTCTCCAGACTGTTATTACATTCATAATTTACCATCTGAATTAATGGACAATGAAAAAGTTCAAGAAGAATAAATGGGCATCAAAGAAGAAATGGACACATCCTTTCAAGAAGAAGATTCACGGAGGACGAAATGTAGTGTGTGTTTATTAGCTGAAGCCAATGTCGCTCCGCGGCCATATAACCATTTGTGCCTGTGCAAAGACTGCTGTAAACCACTGAGAAGATGTCCAATCTGCAGAAAGACTGTTTATGAATGTCTAACAATCTACATACCATAGAAGATTCCATAAAAAGTTGTATGTTTTTGTGGTTGAATAAAAGAAATTAAAATGTAAAAAAAAATTGTGTTGTTATTTTTTTAACAGACCCAAAATGTATCCTAAAATACTGAAATAAGGCTAAGAGGGATAGTAAATTAGACCTCACACGACAAATCTGTTGGGTAGATCCTCATATGAGTATATGGTGGAACTTGAAGTTAGCTTCGTGGCTTTCATGTACACTTATGAGCCCTACTTGTAATCTTTATGAATGGTAGAAGCAAAGGATTCTGGGTAAGTTTGACCTTTTGCACTACTCTTATACAATTTATTGCAGAAAAAAAAACATTACTCTAGTCTAAAGGAACGTACCCACGGGGCGCTCTCGGTACTATTATAAACCATATGGGACAAATACAAAACCAGCCAATTACTCCTATTCAATCGAACGCACCCCTTGTACCCCCCCCCCCCCCATGGTACTATAGCACTACGTGCTACTATTATAAACCAAAAGTTTCGCGATCCTAAATACGATTCTGAAAGAATTCGAAATAGTACGACTTGTCGGGTTTATTTGGGTAATTAAACGAGGATTCTGGGAGAATTCTAAGCCAGAAAATTACTCTTCTACAAAGGAACGCAACCCCTGGGTCCTTTGGTACTATAGCACTACGTGCTACACCGATAAATTGGGGAATCCATAGTAAAAAAAGTCAATTTCGGTGATTTTGAGGGATTGTTGGGTTGTTTGTGGTAATTCTACGAATCGGAAAATTACTCTTCTACAAAGGAACACATCCTCCGAACATACCCCTGTCTTGTTAGAAGGTTTTGGGTCACATAGCAACCACGTGCTACCATAGAAACCAAGATGGCGCCCTCCAGTATACAAAATGGACGACGGAAACACGTATCCCCCCTAACAACACGCGCTGCGCATGCGCACTCATACCACGTATCACAATGGAGATGGCGTCACAAGATGGCCGCTTACGCGGGTTACCACGACAACCAAACATGGTGCCACCAGGTCACGTGACATGACATCACTTCCCCCTCCCCCATTCCCTCCCCAATGAGGGACAATCCATCCCTCTCCTACTATTCTCGTTAGCTCATTTGCTCGATGGGATTTGAGTCATTCGATCAGTATGTCGAGTCACTCGATCGAGCAAATACTCGTTAGCTCATTTGACAAAAAAGGGATTCTTCAGAAGGCATCGCAATTTCGGCACCCCTTTTTGGGAAACATATGGACTTTGGCACCCCTTTTTCTGAAATGGGGCTAAGAGTCGTATGTCGAGTCACTCGAACGAGCAATTGCTCGTTAGCTCATTTGCTCGATGGGATTCGAGTCATTCGAGTAGTATGTCGAGTCACTCGATCGAGCAGCACAAGAAGGGGACACCCTCCTCGTTGGAAAAGGATTAACATTCGAGACAAACGCAATTTCCTTAACTCTGAGTCCATATGTGTCCATAATTTGTAAGTTGTGAAGGCATCAATAATTAGGCCACATATGTGCGCCCCCCTCCTCCCGCCCCCACCCCCAACTGGAAATAAGACAGTAGTACCCGAACGTTCATAATTCTCCAGACTTTTTGAGGGAGCAAACGGTGGACTTTGCGGAGAACAAATGTTTTCTTTGCAAAATTTGGACACCATTCCAAACTGCATATATAGCAGGGGTATGTTATGGTTGTTTAGTGAGTTAGTATGGGATGTGCTTTATGTACACCTGCCGGTTCAATGTTAGCCCTTGGTATTATTATCCGATATCCATCTAGGAGGCTTGTTAGCCCATATATGGTATAGGTCGTACGTGCTTGGTCAAGCAGTAGAGTGGTGGGGAGGGGGTGGGGGGGGGGGGGCAATACGTGATTATCTGGTGCAATTGTATAGGGTGTATTGTCTGTACCTCAGTTGGTCTACTCTTAGTATTTGGTACTACTAGCCCACTGAACGTGCTTTACTATCGGGGTTGGTATAGGTGAAGCGTAGTGCTAGGCAATGCGGTATTACAAGAAATGTTTAGAATGGTAGTATAGAGTGTACGATCTGTGTCCCATAGATCTAGTGTTATCCCATAGTGTTACAAAATCACCCAATGGTTTGTACGACCCCGCGGATACTTCGGAATACTAGGTCATGCAGTGTTGTGTGGTGCATGATTGGTTTCTAGTTTCGTAGTAGTGGATGGCTGATATTTTGACATTCTAAGACTTGGCCGAGGGAAGAGGTAAATATCTGAGATAGTTAACAAGTCTATAATAAACTTACAAGTCAGTAGTAATGGCACAAGACTGGTAGAACACTATAGTAATGATGAATACAACAGAGGATAATCATGGGATAGATAGTTGAAGACATAGTGGAAGCAGGTGGTAAAACCATCTGGAGCTGTTTTAGAGCTTTGAATTCCACTAAGAGAAACTCCATTTTTGAGAAACGTTTCTGGTTACAGAATCTCTTTTTCGTCGTATGTGTATACGTGTTGCATGTATTGTTGCACGTTGTGAATTAGCACATAAGCACATCTCGGGGTCATCAAAAGACCGTTTCTTATGTGTACGGTGCCCTAGCATGCACTAGGTCAAGGGAATGTAAAAAACAATACGGGCTAAGATGAATGGAGCAATTTGGTTGAGCCTGTTAAGGATCTGACCGAGGGCAGAATTGGTAGAAGAATATACTTTTGGATTACTAGCGAAGAAGTTGACAATATGACAGATGATGGTGACTATGTGTAAGTCAATAGTAGTGGTCTAAGATTTATGAAAGCCGTGGGGTGATCTAGATGCTGATCTGGTGTTAGGAGCAATAGGTGGATGATGGGATCTGCTGGTGTTCTAGTGCACATCACATGCTGCACATAGAGATATGCTGGATGGGCCAGTATGTTCTAATGCACAACACCTGCATCACAGGGGCACATACAACGAAAAAGGGATTCTGAACCACAGACGTTTTAAACTAGAGGGGGTGTCATTTGTGTGCAAAGCAGACTATGGTGTATCCCCGCATTTGCAACCTTGACTTTGAATGAATGTTTGATACAAAGATGAAATGTATTATATGACACACTAAAATCATATTGAGTGGCACAGATGACATAGCTTCGTGCGCATCTACAGACTCCACTGCAACATTTGAGCATGGTTTTAGCATTTCGAATTACATTCCCTAGGAGCCATTCACCGGGAACGGTCCAAGAAAACAGGAAAGTGGCAACGGTGGCACAGCCACGTGGTACCTAAAAAATCCAAAACCTTCGTGCACATCTATAGACCCTACTGCAACAATTGAGCATGATTTTAGCGTTTCGAATTACATACCCTAGAAACCTTTTGCCGGAAACGGTCTAAGAAAACATGAAAGTGGCAACGGTGGCACAGCTACGGGGCACCTGAAAAATCTGAAACCTTCGTGCATATCTACAGACCTTACTGCAACATTTGAGCATGGTTTTAGCATTTCGAATTACACACCCTCTAAGAAAACACCAAAGTGGCAACGGTAGCACAGCCACGTGGCAGCTGAAAAATCCGAAAGCTTCGTGCGCACTGTAACATTTGAGCATAGTTTTAGCGTTTCGAATTACATACCCTAGGAGCCTTTCGCCAGAAACGGTGTAAGGAAACACGAAAGTGGCAACGGTGGCACAGCTACGTGGCACCCAAAAAATCCGAAACCTTCGTGCGCATCTACAGACCCTACTGCAACATCTCAACATGCTTTTAGCGTTTTGAATTACATTCTCTAGGAGCCTTTTGCCGGAAACGATCTAAGAACACATGAAAGTGGCAACAGTGGCGCAGCCACGTGGCAGCTGAAAAATCCGAAACCTTCGTGCGCATCTACAGACCCCACTGCAACATTTGAGCATGGTTTTAGCGCTTCGAATTACATACCCTAGGAGTCTTTCGCCGGAAACGGTCTAAAAAAACACGAAAGTGGCAACGGTGGCACAGCCACATGACACCTGAACAATCTGAAACCTTCCGGCACATCTACAGATCATTTAGCAACACCATAGTGTAGTTATAGAACTCTGAATTACATAGGTTGGGATTATTCGAAAGAAAAGTGAAAAATTAGCGCATTTTTCAAGTGGTTCCACAGAAGCCACTTGGTGGCGCAAAACTTTAAAAGTGGTATTTTCGGATTGCACAACCCTATTGAACAACTCTAGAAAGTTACAGAGTTTCGAATTACAAAACTGGACGGACGGAGATCACGACAAAATCACCGCATTTTTTTTAAAATGCGGGGATAAAAAAGGGATTCTCTTAGTGGGGTTACATAAGTGGAATTCCAAGCTCCGAAATAGCTCCTGGTGGCCTTACCATCGGCTTCCACCGTGTCTTCAACTATCTGTCCTATGATTAGCCCTATTGTATTCACCATTACTATAGTGTTTTGCCAGCCTTGTGCCATTACTACTGATTTGTAATATCATTACAGACTTGCTAACTATCTCAGATATTTACCTCTTCCATCAGCCAAGTCCTAGAATGTCAAAAGACCATCTATATTCTACTACGAACCAGAAGCCAAGCATACACAATGATCTAGCATTCCAAACTATCCATGGGACACTACAAACTATTGGGCGGTTTTATAGTACTAAGGGATAAAATAGACCTATGGGATATAGACCGTACACCCAATACTATCGTATAAACTTACTTACAAACCTAGCATTACATTCTACCTACACAAATCCCGGCGTTAAAATACATTCAATGGCTTAGTAGTACCAGATACTAACAGTAGATTAACCGGGTGCAGACCGTACACCATATACTACCGCACTCACTCCACTGCTTGACCTAGCATCACGTACTACCCATACCATCTGTGGGCTAGCACACCGTCCTAGATGGATAGTAGATCCAGAAGCTAACACCGGACCAACAGGAGCACAAACCACACACCATATATCCTACCGCGCCAGACAACCATGCATTACTCTCACCCCACGTCACAATACTAGCTGCACAAGCCTTACGTACTACCAAAACGAGTCATGGGATAATATGAAGCATTAGGTTGGTTGGGAGTACCAGGAGCAAACAGGACCTACAGGGATCTATGATGCCTATACTACGCTGCGATATCGCTTCCGTTCGAGAAACCCGACAATCCTTACGTCATATTAGATTGTATAGTGGACAACAACAGCGGTCAACGTTTTAATGACGTCGAGTGCGCATCATGGCGACTTCAATAGCAACCTCAACCATTTCGTGGGGAAAGCTTTCAACAAAAAGCCCACACTCCCCATCTCTTTTCCATAACATACCCCAGCTATATATGCAGTTTGGAATGGTGTCCAAATTTTGCACAGAAAACATTTGTTCTCCACAAAGTCTTGTTCCTATGGAAATTTACCACCGCCTGCTCCCTCAAAAAGTCTGGGGAATGATGGACGTTCGGGTACTAGTGTCTTATTTTCAGTTGCACAGCCGGGGGGGGGGGGGGGGGCATATGTGCCCCAACCCCAAAACAACTGAGTGCCCCCACCCCCACCCCCACCCCCCTATGTGATGTGGCCTAATTATTAATGCCTTCACAACTTACAAATTATGGACACATATGGACTCAGAGTCAAGGAAATTGCGTTTGTCTCGAATTTCAATTTTTTCGAACGAGGGGGTGTCCCCTTCTTGTGCTCGCCTTCCATCTCGCCGCTACGTGGCTCGGATGATGCTGCGCATCCTATTCTGTATACCGCCTAGTACTTCAGCGATCCGAACGTAGCGCTTATCCCCTTCGTAGGGCGAAGGGGTAGCCGTTACGTTCAGATTGCTGAATTAGTCCCGCTAGACTTTACTCTTGCCCCCTCCCCCACCCTCAACTATATCCTGGCTATGCGTCTGCTTATTTCGCGCCATCGCAAGGCTGAACCCGTATTTCTTTATTTTTCTTCGTTTGGCCTATTCGTCTTTTTGGGAGGGGGCAGTGGTGTGGTTACCCCTCAGTCCCTTTGGTGATGAACTGAACTACTTTTTTCTTGGTTGAAGGTGGGGTCGTGGGAAGGATATCAATTTTTACATCAATTTTACATCAACGTTCGTTGTATTTATGCCCTACGTCTAAAAACCCGACACAATTCCATGATGGCCAAGAACCATAAGGACAAGTCCATGGGAGGTTTGTGTTCGGAATTCAAAACACCATCACTGGATCAAAAGGCACTTTCTGACTTTCTGTTTTAAAGAGTAATTAGGCCTAAACGACTTCAAAATTTAACCCAGAGAGTAATTGTAGGCCTATTTTATCCCTCTTGCACAATCGCATAAAGATAAAGGCAAAACCTGAGAAAGGTTGCCAACATAGGTCAAATGGTAATATACATGAAAATGCGGTGCAGCTGATTAAGTAAATAGCCCATCCAAAAGAACGCAAGTCACAAGGGAAATCGGCTATCTTCAATCAGCCCCATTAATTTGTTGTTAAAATTGGAATTGTTGGCCTCTTTTCATAAATTATGTTATCCGGGCTCCCGCCCCCTCCCCCCCCCCCCCCCCCCCCAAAAAAAAAAAAAACAATCACGGACTTGTCCTTATGGTTGTTGGCCATCACGGCATTGTTTCGGGTGTGAAGACGTGGGGCTTCATACGTGTCGCCGGATGGGATAGGAGATTGTGGGGGAGTCAGGCTGAGAACGAACCCCCTTTTACGTTTTTTTTTTTTTTTTTAACACGAAGAATGTTAATACATCACCAACAGTCCCTCAGAGAGCTCCTTTTAATACTAAATTTGAAAAATTTCCCGGGGAAAATGTCTCGTCTTCTCCCGTATGATCGTGCCTTCGGCAATCACGACAAATTCCTTCGCCGAGGGGCGAAAAATTCCTTCGCCGAGGGCCGAAAAAGCCAGGGTTCGAACAAACCAAGGCCCGAAAGAACCAAGGTTCAAATAATCCGGATACCCTTGGGCACCTGCCAAACCCTCGGTGTACCTGTTTTATCAAAGACGAACCCTTTTGAAATATCAATTATCATGGCAACTCCCATGGGCCCAGATACAACGAACGTTGGTGAAAAAATTGAGTCTACTCCAAGGCCACGGGCGCCCTTCCCACTTCGGCACAGGGGCCGTTTCAAACAATGATTCAGGAATAAAATAATATTATAAAATCCAGTTATACTTATTTTACAATATTATTTTATTCCTGGATCAATGTTTGAAACGAACCTCTGTGCTCCCACGGTCCCGATCATGAACAAGTCAGAATAAAAGCATCAGTGGGATTGGCCTGTTACAACCGATAATGTTACAACACCGCATAATGTTACACCAACGCATAATGTTACAAAAATGTAGTAAACAACCGATAATGTTATAAACTCCGCATAATGTTATAACCTTTTTCAACCCGTTATGTTATAAAAATCGACGCATAATGTTATAACTTTTTTCAACCAGCTATGTTACAACAAATTAACCAATAATGTTATAACTTCTGTATACTAATTCCAGTTACAGCTATTGTAGATGGACTTTACCACTTATCATTTATTGCCGCATAATGGTATGTAATATTTATATTAATGGTTTCTGCTCTGGTTAAGGCGAGGAGACACCCGCCCCCCCCCCCCCCCAACTCCCGGAGATTTATCATAGAATGACCTAGTCACGTTACATAGACGCGGATTATCCTGGTAACTCAATCGTGTGACGTCATTGCCGTGATCATCCAGTGCACAACATGGTGAAGGTGGGGGTGGTGGAGGTGGGGGTGCTATTTTATCCGGTTGGTACGTTTACCACCTTGCGTAGTCTCCTCTTCCAGAAATGTAGTGTACCAGAGTCCCCTGACGCCTTTGTGGGTGGGCAAATGCCTCTGTTTCTGCTTGTTTGGGCATCTAAAACTCATTTGTCGCATATTTCTTAGTCGTAAGAATATCTTATTGTTCATTAATTTGACATTTTAACAACTAACAGTGAACAAAAATGAGGTGGAGTTAAACGAAGCCAAAAAGTTGGATGGAGCGAGGTAGATGTGGTGGATGTGGCAGGTTGGTAGTGTCGCACGGAAGTCGAAGAATAAGATGCGAGACTGGGTAGGAAGAGGAATGGGGTTTAGGATTGAAAGGGGTGGGCAGGGTTTAGGCTGAGAAAGAGAGGAGGTCATGGATTAGTACATCAGGGTGATTGTGCAGAGAAAGCTATCTGAGAATACTATAAGAGCGTATAGTATAGGACAGTGTCCGACCATATAATGGACGCGTAATTTATCACAGAAATGGGTTTATTACAATAATGGTTGATTTATTGCAATAGTGTTTTTTTAACTGAGAGATAAACTGGAAGGGGGGCGCCACCCCTGTCCCCGAAGCCCTACTGCCCCTTGCCCCTGGAGTTCCTGAAGTCGCGGTCTCTCGAGTTTCTGGCGAGTTACTAAATCGGTACTGGCAGGATTCGGGAGTTTTTGGGGGGAATGTTTTGGACAGTTTCCTGAAGATTGTCGGGTTGTCCGGATTAATTCGATATCTATTGTCGGGTTGTTAGGGATGGGACGGAGCACGTGTCCCTATAACAACACGCGCTGCGCATACGCACTCCTACCACCTTTTTCATGATAATGACATCACAACATGGCCACCCACGTGCCCTATCTTTACAACCCAACATGACCGCCCAGTCACGTGACATGACGTCATTTCCGGGATCCTGCCCCGGGGTCCTACAAAATGGTTCATTTTCAACATGCATAACTACTCAACACCATCACCAACACCGCCACAATACCAACATCAACATAACTCCTCCTCCACAATCTCCTCCTTCTCCCTATACTGCCTGTTCTGGTGATTCTGCCTTATCCAGAACCTGTAATCCCAAATTCATCACTTCCACTTCTTGCAACATATCCACCATCTATATTATCATACGTCTAGCACTACTCTCTTATAGTATTCTCAGATAGCCTTCTCTGCACAATCACCATGATGTACTAATCCATGACCTCCTCTCTTTCTCAGCCTAATCCCTGCCCACCCCATTCAATCCTCCTAACCGCATTCCCCTTCCTACCCAGCCTCGCATCTTATTCTTCGGCTTCCGTGTGACACTACCAACCCGCCACATCCACCATATGTGCCTCGCTCCATCCATCTTTTTGACCTCTTTTAACTCTACCTCATTTTTTTTCACTGTTAGTTGTTAAAATGTCAAATTAATGAACAAAAAGATATTCTTATGACTAAGAAATATGCGACAAATGAGTTTTAGATGCCCAAAACAAGCAGAAACAGAAGCATTTGCCCATCCCTAAAGGCGTCAGGGGACTATGGTACACTACATCTCTGGAAGCGGAGACTACGCATGTTGGTAAACGTACCAATCGGATAAAATAGCACACCTCCTCCACCACCCCCGCCTTCACCATGTTGGGCATTGGGTGATCATGGTAATGACGTCAAACGATTGAGTTACCAGGATAATCCGCGTCTATGTAATGTGACTAGGTCATTCTATGATAAATTCCCGGGAGTTGTGGGGGGGGGGGGGTCTCCTCGCCTTAACCAGAGCAGAAACATTTAGTATAAATATTACATACCTTTATGCGGCAATAAATGGTAAGTGGAAAAGTCCATCTACAAAAGCTGTAACTGGAATTAGTATACATTAGTTATAACATTATCGGTTAATTTGTTGAAACATAACGGGTTGAAAAAAGTTATAACATTATGCGTCGATTTTTATAACATAACGGGTTGAAAAAAGTTATAACATTATGTGGAGTTTATAACATTATCGGTTGTTTTAAAGATATTTTCTGATTAGCTGTTATTTATAGTAACTGGGTGCAACGGTAATTTTCTGATTGGCTAGAAACAAAACGCACGTTGAACCTATATCTCCATTTGAGGTATTCATGTCAACTTGTTTCCTTTTATAGAATTATGTGTTGGACGTGTAATTTTTATCGATGCACCTGTATTTTATAGCTGCAACGGTATTTTGAAATGTAGGTGCACCTGTAAAAAATGTAGGTGCATCGCTATTTTTCGATGAAATTACACGTCCATAGTGTATTTATACATCGGACGTATAAATTATACGATGGACCAGGGTGGACTTGTAATTTAATATACGATGGACGTATAATTTATAGGTGCACCGCTAAATTTTATAGGTGCACCGGTATTCGAAAATAGCGTTTGCAACTGTAATATCCGGGTGCAACGATAAAAAATATATGTCGGACGTGTATTTTCATAAAATTATATGTTGAACTTATATTTTGACGAGGAAAATATACGATGGACATACATTTTATTCTAAAATATACGTTGGACGTGTAATTGTATCGATGCACCCGGATTTTATAGTTGGAGTGGTATTTTGAAATGGAGGTGCAACTAGAAAATTTTACAGGTGCATCGCTAATTTCTACGAAAAATATACGTCCAACGTATACTTATACATCGGACGTATAAATATAAGTTGGACGTGGATTTTAATATACGTTGGATGTATACTTTATAGGTGGACCACTAAATTTTACAGGTGCACCTGTATACAGAAATAGCGTTGCAACTGTAAAATCCAGTTGCAACGATAAATAATTATACGTGGGACGTGTTTTTCAGGGGAAACATACGTTGGACATGTTTTTTGACCAAAAAATATACGATGGACGTGTATTTTGTCCGAAATATACGTTGGCCGTGTAAATTTTATCGATGCACCTGGAATTTACAGTTGCAACGGTATTTTGAAATGTAGGTGCACCTGTAAAAAAATGTAGGTGCATTGCTATTTTTCGATGAAAATATACGTCCATCGTGTATTTATACGTCGGACGTATAAATTATATGATGGACGTGTAATTTAATATACGATGGACGTATAAATTATAGGTGCACCGCTAAATTCTATAGGTGCACCTGTATAGAGAAATAGCGTTGCAACTGAAAAATCCAGGTGCACCGATAAAAAATATACGTCGGACGTGTATTGTAATCTCATCGCAATGAAAATAGACTTTTGACCCAAATGGTACACCATACTCGGCAACGTGCAGTGATCCATCGCAACGGTTGTTAATTTTTACATTATCACATTCTATGACGCGTTAATTTTGCATTATCACAAGCTAAAAACGAAACGGTTTCTAAAGTTTTGTTTTCCTCGCCTCAAACCAGACGAGAGCAACAAAAATGTCTTTTTTTCGAATATTACTGATGAAAATATCGAGTTGCTTTTGAAAGCAAAAGACAGCATATCAACCAAGCAAAGTATTGAAAGAAGTATTAAATTATTTAAAGATTTTCTGAGCGCAAATGGAAAATTTGAAACATTCGACTTGGCGTTTTGTGAAAATGCCGCTGCACTAAATATGAACGATTTATGTTAACTGTTTGTAAAACATTACTTTCAAAGATCATTCAGTATAATAAAAGACATTGTGGTCGCTTTTCAGTGTATTATGGTAGAATAGCACCCGCAAAAAAAATAATTTAAATTTTTTCTTGGGGTGCTGATCTACCATAACACACTGAGAAACGGTCACTGTGTTTATGGTATTATCTTGTGGCCAAGTTGTGGGCCTGTTGAATCAAAGACACAAAATTAATACCGACTTGATTTCTAACTGCACAAATGTTTATTTTTTATAGAAAGTGATAGGAAGTCGAAATCTACGAAGAAGAGCAGCATTATTGATTATTTGGTGACTAAGTCTACAGAGGAGCGGCAGCTGAGGGAAGAGGAACTGCAACTTTCAAAAAGTAGATTGGAGCTGGACAAAGAGCGATTTGAACTGGAAAATCAGGAAAGATTACAGTGACTTCAGAAAGAAAACGAAGAGAGGGGGGTTGTTTTTTGAAGTCATGTAAAAGTGCATTCAGAAGATGTAGCTAAATAAATGAAAGTACATGGGGAGTAATATTTTTTTGTCTCCGCATATTCTGAATGAAGTGCGTAACAGGTGTGAAAATGCAATATAATGGTGTCTCTTGTGTCACCCGTGATCTATTTTGATAAACTTTAATCGTTTGTGTACACAGACGGAGACTGGTTTTTGTCTGCCAAGAAGTTAAGTTTCGACGAGACGCGTCACTGTAGTCAGTCTGCCAACGCTCTCATAGTCACGACCGACTGCCTATCGAACGATGCGTCAAGAAGAAACAGCCGAAGCATTTATTCTTCATTCATGGAATCATGTATTCACTGCGCCTGCTCATTTTCACGCGTGACAACAAAGCGAATTGACGACTTGCATATTTCGCAGTTGTCTGTCATTACCAGAATTGTTGCTCTTGGTATCGGCCAACCTGCGTTTACGTGCACACTTCAGTGATCAGTACAATGTGGTTTTCAGTTTTTTGCGTTCGTTCAATTGCGATAAGCTTTCAGTTATTTTCCAATAAGACGAGATATTTGTACCGCTCTGTTTTCGCCTTCGTGTCTCTTAAATACATCTGCGTATCCATATTTCTATAATATGTGTCATCTTACCAAATCTAATGTCAATTTATTAGTCAATTTGAATTTGAATTACCAAATCAAATGTCAATTCATTAGTCAATTTGAATTTGAAAGAGGTTATCACTGTTTTTGTCGTGGAAATCGAAATAATGTAGAAGCAGATATACCCGACGTCAAGAATGATAACTATGTAATATGCAAGGGGTCCGTCCATTAGCAGTTTCAAATGTTCGAATACTTTCGGCAATTCCAGTTGGACATTAAAAGTAATGTGGTGCAGCTTGGCTAGAGATACTCCAAAATAATCCAACTGTTTTTCATTTACGGGGAGGGTGATGGTGTGTGTGGGGGGGGGGGGAGGGGTGTAGTGGGAACGGTACAACTCTAACCAGGGGCGGTTGGAATCGGAGAAGCCACGGGACGCGGGACCCCCCCCCCCCCCAACCCCACACCCTACACACACCTTTTTCACCAATTATGGGTATCCTAAAAGGACATATTCTGACATAACGTACACAACCCCGAATGGCCACATTGACCGTGTGAGATCGCTGTATCAAAATCAGCAGCATTATATCGTCGGCATCGCTGTCCATTGTATATATTGAGATATTGCACATCTCAAGTTCGCAAGTATTCATAATAAGCACAGACTACAGTAATAGTTAAACTTGTCAAAACTTTGACCCAAAGTGCGTAATATAGTTTTTGGTTTGGTACGTCTTTTGAACTTACGGAACCAGAAGAGGACTTTGGGTGCAAGCTTGCACTATGGTAAAACGTGTTCCTGTGTTCCCTTTCCGGAGTTGCGTATCATTTCGTTCCGTATTCATGACATACTCGATGACAAAATACACCATCCCCAATCGAACCACCTCCAATTTTCTTCTCCATTCTTCCATTCTATGCCTCTGTGCTTACCCAGAAAGTTGTGACACGCGCCCACCACACCCTTTTTGGAGCTTCCACTGCCCCTGACTCTAGCACTGCCCAGGCTAGTCGGCACTGGCATTCGGTAGAGATCTTTCAATTAGAGCGATGCACCAAGCGAAACAACTAGATCGATCTTCAAGCGAGGTAGATGTACCTGGGAGGGTGAAGAATTCCAATGCTGTTTATTTCCAATTATCCTTGTAGGGTGGGGGATTGAAAATTAACTCCAAATAGAAGCCGATTGAAAATATTTTTATATGTTTTGGCCCCCTCATTTCGTAGAAACACAAAAAGGGACAAGTATGGTTTTAACATACTCAATTGTAGCATCTATTTTGCATCTGAGAAGTCGAATATTATATTAACATAAGAACTAACATTCACCAATGTTTTTGAAAGATGTAAGGAAATGTTCTACAATTATCAAAATTTTGGGCACTTTTTCCCCGAGAAATTCCTTCAAAGTCATTAGTGTTAGGAGTTGAGAGTAGTGAGGGGTGCCACTATAGCGAAAAACATTTAACACTGAATTCCCCATACCCCAGGACTGCCACTAGGGCGAACAAATTAACATAGGATTCTCCACAGGGTTTTTCGCCATAGTGCCATCTTTTTCGCCATAGTGCCATTTTTGGAGGCAGGAAAAAATTTTTAAAATTCAGTGTTAAATGTTTTTCGCTATAGTGGCACCCCCTGGGTAAAAAGCGTACGGAGAATCCTATCTTAATTTTTTCGCCAGAGTGCCCACATTGGAGTATGAGGAATTCAGTGCTAAATGCTTTTCACTGGAATGCCAGCCTTGGGGAAGGGGGAATTCAATATTAAATGCTTTACGCCGAAGTGCCAGCCACGGAGTAAAATGGCAGTTGAGGGACAAGCCGCGCTATGGAGAATGCTTTTTGCTGGAGTGCCAGCCTTGGGGTAGGGAGAATTGAGTGTTAAATGCTTTTCGCCGGAGTGCCAGCCACGGGTAAAATGGCAGCTGAGGGACAAGCCGCGTTATGGAGAATCCTACCTTAATTTTTTCGCCAGAGTGCCCACATTGGGGTATTGGGAATTCAGTGCTAAATGCTTTTCGCTGGAGTGCCAGCCTTGGGGAAGGGAGAATTCAGTGTTAAATGCTTTTCGCCGGAGTGCCAGCCACGGGTAAAATGGCAGTTGAGGGACAAGTCGCGGTATGGAGAATCCTATATTAATTTTGTGTCTATAGTAGCCCCATGTGGGTATGGGGAATTCAGTGTTAAATGCTTGTGCCTATAGTGCCAGCCTTGGGGAAGGGGAATTCAGTGTTAAATACTATAGTGTCAGTTACGGGGTAGGGGCCTCCCAATTACTTTATACTGACAAAAAAATGTGTGTTAAATACTATACTGACAGGCTTAGGGGGGAGGGGAGGTGTCTTCCATACACTTTATATACTGACAAAATATATTCTGCTTTTTTAAAACTTGCTACCTAATATACATCGCCCGACTGGTAAATTTTTTTTTCTATTTATTACTGGAAGACACGACATAAAATAACACTTAACTTCTCTTGGGTATTTTTTACATTTTTTAGGGAAGGAAGTGGTCGCTCCAATATCAACTTCTAAATTTTAAACGTGCGAATGTCTTATAATCCGATATGAATGTGTGTCTGACAGTCAATTTGTAATACAACACTTCCCCACTCTGAGAAAAATATTTCTTTCATTTATTTCTCATTAAGGCTGAAAATATGCTACAAATAGCTAATGTAAGAGAATGCATTCAGTGAATTATTGAAACATTCGCGTATTTGTAAACTGTTTTTTTAACTTTTATGCCTGTATTGAATTCGTAACAGATGTTTTTTAAACATCTGTTACGAATTCAGTAAAAAGAAGGCGCAATTCTGAGATATCGTTCTGAAAGCTAACAAACCTTAATCAGATTGAAAAATTGGTAAAATATTTCAATGTGTCGAATAAAACATTTATCCTGATAGCATACAAGCCAGTTAAAGATTTGTCAAAGTTTTAATTTCGCTATTATATGTACTTAACACTGGTGCTAGTCAGAATCATTTTACTATTTCCACAGATGTTTTTTACGACACTATGTCAGTCTTTCGCTCCAAATTATTTTTGGAGGGGAAGAGTGATTTTCTGTATCATCTTAGTGTGGAAAGGCGGTGAAAAATAATACGTTGAGTATTTGATCACCCATCATTTTACCAGTGAGGGAAAAGGTGCGTGAAATACTCATTGCATTATTTTCTGGCACCTTTTGCTCTCCCCCCAAATGACTGTAAATACACTTTGGCGGGCTCATAACCACACTTTTCTTATCGTTATCCATGAAACTTGAAACATCTATCGAAATAGAACTTCCGTCACAAGATTGCAGGTGTAAGGGGGGAAAAAACAATGATCACACTGTTATCCCAAGAAAATAATCTGTGGCAATAAGCAAGACAGTCCGAGGGTAGAGATGTCTTTGAGTTATTTCTCAAAAGCTTAATATTTGGTAGTTGCTGTTATGCCATTTCCAGATGTGGTGAATTACAAAATATCCCCTTTTCAGACACACCATGGTCTCAAACTTTCATTATACAATGCACATCACCATATTCAGTCATTCATTTTTAAAAAGTGGCTAGTCTCCTATTTTAGTTATTTTCTTTGTGTTTTAATCTGAAATCAAGGACAAATAATTGGATTTTGTTCCAATTATTTGTACGCCGTGTTTTGGTGGTTCACGGCTGGTGGTTGTATAATCCGCCGACCTCCCCCAAGGAAAGTGAAAAAAAAATTATTTGATTTTTGATGGGGGAAATTTAGTGATATATCCTGTTACCTAAAATGACGCTCTGAGTAAAAAATCTATAGCATCTGTCTATGTTTTCGAGTGGAGCGACAGTTATGGATAAGACTTACCTCTGTTGGGGACCACCGCAACGCTGACTGACACGTTAGAGGGAAGGAATATCACTGAAGAAGTCTTTCACACGCTTTTTCCCCCACTGGTTAGATTCAGGTAAATGAAAAATTGAAATGAAAAAAAGTTAAACAATTTGGTTTGAATACATTTTCTGAATGTTGTTTCTGATAAAGAAAATGATTTTCAGTGAGAGTATAAATAGGCGGGGTTCACAGTTTTGGGACACACATGCTTTGGAGTTAACAGGACTGAAAGACGTGATTTTGATCTCCTCTGACAAATAAAAAAGATGAAGTGGTCATTAGTAGCCTACACTGATTCAGATGATAGCGATATAGAAGATTTTGTAAGCAGCAAAAAACAGAGGTGGACTGCTAAGAATACAAACTCCATACAGAGATTGTACTTTATTCACCCTAAGTTATTGTGGCAATCCAGAAAATTTCACTCAGAATCCCATATGTGTGAAGTGACTTTGAATCAATTCAGTGTCAACAATCCTTTTGAGTTTCTAAGTAAAAAGTTTCAGATGTGAAAAAGGAATGTGGTATACAAGACAACGACCCCATGAGGATATCCATCCACCATCCAGGTCTTGAGGTAGGTATTTTTATTCAGTTTACAAAGTCTATGGGGTGAATGGTAAAACAGTGTTAGATAAAATTGAAAAAGTTATTCAATCAAATGAGAATTTTACTATCCATGATGGTAAATTATCTTTAGAAATAGCACACACTTCACTACTACAAGGATCGGGGCAAAATGGACCCATTTCATTTGCATCTGTTGGTAAAATGGTTGGAAATAAGAAAAGTATTGTTGATATTAAAAATGTCAATGATGCTATGTGCTTTGCGCGTGCCGTTGTGGTGGGAAAATGCCACATTGATAAAGATAATTCAGAACTTTGGCAGAAAAAATGGAAAAAAATTCAAAATTCAAAAGTTAAATTTCAAGAAAATGAGGCAAAGGCATTAATGGACAAAGCAGGTCTTGGTTATAATAAACCTTGTGGATATGAAGAATATTGTAAAATTCAAGGGGTACTTTCCCCAGAGTATGTAATTAAAATCCACCCACAATTTGCCAAAAAACGTTCCAATTTGAACAAACTACAAAAGAGAGTAAAGTTATTCATATCTATTACCGTGACTGTCATTTCGACACCATCACTAAAATTACAGGGTTTCTAAGATGCCACTACTATTGTGAATATTGCAATGTAGGGTATAATAACAAAGGACGTCATAGATGCCCCAAAGGCTCTGTTTGCTATTCTCCACTACCCTGTACATCTGAACATTCTGTTCATCATTACACTTGTAACAGGGATTTTGTAAGTTCATCTTGTTATAAAAATCACACAACTCTATTACAGAACCAAGAAAAAAACGATTTGTCAATTAGTTAAGAAGTGTAAAAGGTGCAATTCATTAATATATCTAACAAAAGGAGATCACGTCTGCGATGGGTTCAAGAAATGTAAATATTGCCATCAATTAGTCTAAAGCGAACATTATTGTTTCATTCCAAAATACAAACCGCCCAATAAAAACAAAATGCCGAAAGTACCCTTTGTGTTTAATGATTTTGAAACAACTCAAGACTCAGGTCTCCCCAATCCAAATTACTGTGTTGCACACCGTGCATGTGGGGAATGTATTTGCAAACCTATAGATCAAGAATGTATTTTCTGTGACAAAGTTGGAAAAAGGGAATATATTTTTAAAGGAGAATCTAATTTGAGTGATTTTTGCAATTGGCTTTTCAGTAAGGAACATTTAGATACAACAGCTATTGCTCATAATTCAAGAGGGTTTGATGCACAATTTATCTTAAGACATCTCATTGAAACTGCAACATCAAAACCTGATGTCATCATGAATGGAAACAAAATTATTTCTCTGAAAGCTTGTGGTGTTAGAATCATCGATTCATTGAGTTTCCTTTCTATGAGATTGGCACAATTCCCTAAAACATTTGGTTTAAGTGAACTAACAAAAGGTTATTTTCCTCATCTGGCAAACAAAAAATCATATCAAAACTACATCGGACCTTATTTAGATGCAACATTGTACATGCCTGAGTCTGTGTCTCCACAAGTCAGGGAAGATTTTATTAAATGGTACAATCAAAAATTTACTAGTAATACTACTTTCAATTTTGCCAAAGAAATGGACATGTACTGTAAGTCAGATGTGGATATATTACGTAGGGGGTGTGGGGAATTCAGAAAACAATTTATCAAATGTGATGGGATAGATCCTGTCAGGGAGGCTGTAACTTTAGCTGAAGCTTGTAATAAAGCTTGGCTGAAAAATTCAATGTCAGAAAACAAAGTTGGTCTCATTTCAGATATAGGGTATCCTACTGCCATTAGATATTCCATGAAAGCCATTAGATTCTTACAGATACTAGCACAAGAAGAAGGCATACACATACGACATGCACTAAACGGTTGAGAAATAAAAATTGGAAATTATTATGTAGATGGTTTTCACAAAGAGACAAATACAATCTATGAATTTTATGGATGTATGTGGCATGGATGTGAAACGTGCTATCCGGACAGATTTGAGAAAAATCCAATCAATTCACAATTCTATCAATCTCTGTACAACAAAACCCAATCACACATAAAACATTTCAAATCATTGGGTTATAATATACATGTAGTCTTGGAGCACGATTTGGATCATCTATGCAAATCAGATCCCGAGGTTCAAGCCTCTTTAGACACATTTTTCCCACACATGGACCCAATTAGACCACAAGAAGCATTAAGCAAGAAGCAAATGTCATTAAATTACACTACAAAATTGACGAAAACCACAGACACAGAAATTAAATATATAGATATTTGTTCACTTTACTCGTATGTGAACAAACACAGGGAATATCCAGTGGGACATCCAGATATATACTCACGAAGGAAAACATAGACACTGGCAAAATAAGCCAATACAGAGGTCTCATTAAATGTAAAGTTTTACCACCTCAAAATCTTTTTTTGCCAGTTTTACCTATTCATTGTAATAAGAAAATGCCATTCACATTTTGTAAAATGTGTGCAGAACACGAATTGGATCACTTTAAACACACACCAGAACAACGTGCACTTGTAGGTACATGGACATCTGTTGAACTTTGCAAAGCATTGGATTTGGGGTACACTCTTCTTGACACTTATCAGATTTGGCATTGAGATGAATGGTCTTCAGAGATTTACAAATATTATTTGAACAAATATTTAAAAATGAAACAAGAAGCTAGTTGGTTTCCAGATTGGGTGAAAACAGAAACAGACAACAAAAAAATTTAAAAACGATTATGCACAGATTGAAAATATCTATTTAGAAAAAGTTGAAAAAAAACAGGAAAAAGATCATTTGCCAAAACCATGTTAAATTGTCTCTGGGGGAAAAAATGCACAAAACAATATCAAAACTAAAACAAAATACATAAACGAACCATCAGAATATTTTGAAATAATACAGAACAAAAACAAAATTGTGAAGAATGTGGAATTTTTTTACCATGGTCAGTTTGTTTTAGTAAACTACATTGACGCTACAGATGTTTACAATCCACACAATTCAGCCAATGTTGTCGTAGCTTCATTTGTCACAGCCTATGCACGTATGGAATTATACAAAGTTTTAGAACAATTAGGAACACGCATTTTATATTTTGACACAGACAGTTGTATATACATACATAAACCATCACTTTCGAATCCAGAAATTGTAAATAGTAGATTAGGGCAGTGGACAGATGAACACCCAGGGGCAAAAATCACAGCGTTTGGGGGTTTAGGTCCGAAAAATTATGGATACAAATATATTAAAGATGGAGAAATACACACCACATGTAAAGTTAAGGGTATCACATTAGATTACATGACATCACAAAAAGTTAATTTTGAAAGCATGATTGAGTGTGCACGAGACAGAGAGAATTACAAATTAAACATTGAATATACACATAGAATTAAACGTAACAAAGATAGACAAGTCACAAGTGAAGCACAAAGCAAAACATTCAGCTCTGTTTACACAAAATGTTTTGTCGGTAAATATGACACACACCATTATGGGTATAAGATATATATATTCATCATGAAACTTATTTTGACTTTGAACAGGGAGCAGGGATGGTGTCTCTACCACTTAATCCTACATAATCCTACATATCCTATATACTTATCAGAGTTAAGAAGACTTTCGAGTTTTAGTATGACTACAAATCCTATTTTACAATCCAAGAAAGAAGATTTAGCTAAAGCTGGGTTTTTTCTATGTAGGAGATGGTAAAGTAAAATGTTTTGTATGTGGTCAAGGTTTACATAATTGGGAAGAAAAGGATATTTCTTTACAAGAACATGTTAATTGGTCACCAAATTGTTCTTATATCCATTTGATAAGAAATTGTCAATTATAAAAACCAACCACATGTATGCAAACCCCTCCAAATAAAATATTATCAGTGATGGATTATGGATTCACTTTAAATCAAACATTTTCAACAATGAAAAAATATGACAAGTGTCTAGATGATTTTCCAGATTCTAAATCTTTATTTGCACTCATGGTACTAGATGATCAAAGAACAACATTTAGTACCATAATTGCAAGAAAAGCTTCAGGACAATTCAAAACTTAGACAAAATGTTTACAGATAATCTAGAAAATGGTTTTCCTGACTATCCTGATGAACAGAGTACATGGTGTAATGTAATACCTGATGCACAAAGTACATCAGAACAGACAAAAGAATCATCAGATTCATTTCAACCATGGAACCAGTAAGACACATCTTAGAAAACAAAATCACACGTAAGGCATTATTATATGCATTTCAAATGATCACTCCTGGCTATCTAACAATAACAAAAGAATTTATTCATAATCAATTGGAAAAAGATGAAATGTATGGAGAATTTTGTAACAATGTATGCCACAAATAGGTCAGAGGTCTTCAGAAACTTTATTTGAATTAAAAGCGCCCTTAAAAAGAAAACCTTCTCATAGAATTGAAGAAGCTATGGAAACAGAAAGGATATAAGTTAGTGTTTTGACAACAGTTGCTCACAAAAAATAATGGCATCAAGTGAATTTTTATTGTTTCAACACCCTTGTAATGTATTCATTTCAGGGCCTAGTGGTTCAGGAAAAACAGAATTTGTCAAAAAGCTTATTGATATGAAACATCACTTATTTCAAATTCCCCCACAAAAATCATCTGGTGTTATAAAGAATGGCAAAATACATATACTTTACTTAAAGAGAGTGAAGATATTAAATTCATAGAAGGCATCCCTGATGATGAATATGAAATTGTTAGTGATGTCACTATTCCAAATCTTGTAGTTTTCGATGATATGTTAGGAGATAAAGATGAAGAAAAAATTAAGTTATGGTTCACACGAAAAGGACATCATAGAAATGCAAGTGTCATATACATTACACAAAATATGTTTCAACAATCTAAATCTAGTCGTACCATAAGTTTAAATGCACATTATATGATTTTATTTCAAAATACTAGAGATAAAGGACAAATTAAGGTATTGGCAAATCAAGTTCAATTACCACATTTAAATGCATCTTATAAAGATGCAACGAGTACTGATCATGGTTATTTATTAATTGACTCTCATCCTAAAACCCCTGAGTCTTTGAGATTAAGAACTGATATCTTTCATCCTTGGGTGACGCAAAATGAACGTGGACCTATCATTTATACAAAAGTATAAAAAAAAAACTGGTGCACTAATGAGATTGTGTCAGTTGATAAAAGTTTTTTCAACAAGTACACATCATCATGGCATCTTTTATTCAATCATTAGAACAGTTAAGTCAGCAGACAAATCCATTTGTAAGAGAAAAATTACTTAAGAAAGGTTTCAAGAAAATTTTAAAATGGTTTACATTAGCAAGTAGAATCATACTCAATAAAAAAATTAAATTGCCAAAACAAACTTTAACATATATGGATAAACATAAACAAGATCTTGAACAACTTGCAAATCCAAGTTTGCTCACTAAAATCAGTTTTAGTGAGCAAACTTCGAAAACAAAAAATGGTACTACCATTAAACTTGACACATACATCAAATACGGGGAATAGAGTATCACATGATCCTATGGGTTCTAGATAAAATGTGGGACATATACCACTAAAAGAAATCATCCCAACATCGGCACGTTTCACAGCTTTGAATGCACCTAAACGTGTTGAGGAGATGAGTTCTTATTTTCATTGAATAAGATGAAATGCATGTTGGCCTATCATATCATTTTATGAATACATTTTGTAGGGGTAAGATGGTAAAAAAAATCTCGTAAGATTCCTCTAGTTAAAAAATATGGTGGGGTGTTATTAGCACTAAGTCAAACACCTCCAGCATTTCAAAAACAAATTATGAAAAATGCACCTAAAGAATTGACTAATTGTATGTCAGAATGGTGTCATAATCTTTTAAAAGGAAACATATATCTAACCCCCGCTCAGAAACGAAAATTACAACCGAAGCGTGAACAACTAAGATCTATTGCTTGTAAATCTGTATCTCTTAAAAAGAAAAAACAAATTTTAAATCACAAAGGTGGTTTTTTACCATTACTTGGTCTACTTGGGCCTGCTATTGGAGTTGCAACAAATCTTGTAAATAAACTGGTGAATAAAATATGAAGAGAATGGCTATTGTACCTAATCAAATGTTAGAAGAAATGCAACGTTTTAGAAATGAAAAATCTAAAAGACCAAGATTACCACCTGATCCTCAAATTACTAATACAGCACAGTCGCAGAATGAATTATCATCTGTGTTAGAAAATTCAGAGTTATCAGAAGGTGAGAAAAAACGAAAGTATGGTGAACATTTCCAAAAATTTCAATTGTCACATAAGAAGGCATTACAACCATCAGTGGTTATGCCTGAGCCAGAACGAAATTCAATGTTTTAACGAGATCGTATTATAGAAAGTGTCCCTGTTACAATGAAACGTAAAGCAACTTCATTATTGTCTGCTTTATCATCTCATCCACACATGAGTTGGGATGATCGAGGTATTTTAAGTTATGATGGAGAACCCATAAAAGGATCAAACATCATCGACTTAGTCAATGATGTTCTTAGACATCAAAAAGGTTTTAAACCGACCAGTTGGGAGATGTTCAATCGTGGTTTAAAAGCTATAGATATCCCTCAAGATTTTGTTGGAAATCGTGAACGCTGGTTGTGAATGAATCGAGAATAGGATGCAAAACCCAGTGAATATCAAAGTCCCCCTGAAGATAGTTTGTTAGAAAGTTCTCTGTCAACAACTCCAAAACGAAAAATAGTTCGAGGAAAGAAAACACCAAAAAAATCACCTAAGCATAAATTGGCGGAAAATAAACTTCCTAATTAATGGGAGGCATATTGAATGATTTATTAACTGAAACATATTACAATACAAAACATCGTGCTGGTTATGGGGATATACAAAATGTATACAAAGCAGCTCATAGTAAAGATAAATCTGTTACAGTTGATCAAGTCAAAAAATGGTTGAAAGGAGAAAGAACTTACACTTTACATAAACCCATTCGTAAAAAATTTGCAAGACGAAAGATTGTAGTGGGTGGAATTGATCATCAATGGCAAATTGATTTAGCAGATTTACAAAGTTTACAATCTCACATTGACCGATTTCGTTATTTAGTTTGTGTCATCAATGTTGTTTCAAAATATGCATGGGTTTTACCCATTCACAATAAATCAGGACAAACACTAACAAAATCTTTCCAAAGACCTTTGAAAACTTCTGGATATAAACCATTATCTTTACAATGAGATAAAGGTTCTGAATTTAAAAATAAAGAGGTGCAAAATTTTTTAAAGAAACAAAAAATTCATTTTTTCACAACAGAAAATCCTGAAACAAAAGCTAGTAATGTGGAACGTTTTCAACTCACATTGAAAACACGAATGTGAAAATATTTTACACATAAACCTACATTAAGATATATTGATGTATTACAAAATTTAGTTGATGGATACAATCACAGTTTCCATCATAGTATTCAGGGAACTCCTGCATCTGTGTCAATAGAAAATGAAATAGAAGTAACTCAAAATTTGTATGGTAAAAAAAAATCTAAAGAGAGAAAAATAAAATTTAAAATTGGAGATATAGTATGTATTAACAAAACTAAACATACATTTGAAAAGGGGTATTTACCAAATTGGACAAAAGAATTATTTAAAATCACCCATGTAAAACATACACACCCAACCACTTATAAACTTGAAGATATGGGTGGTGAAAGTATACAGGGGACATTTTATCCACAAGAAATTCAAAGCGTAAAAGATGATAAAAAGTTTTTCATTGATTCGGTTCTCGCACAACGTTCAAGACGTGTGGGTAAGAAACTCTCAAGGAGCTTAAAGTACATTGAGAAGGTTATCCCTCGAAATTTGATAGTTGGATATCAGAATCTGATTCAGTATAAAAAGAATATGTCAGTAAATGAAAATGCATTGAGTCATGAAAGTCAACAATCACAATTTAATTTTTGTGGGAGTCTTGTTGCAAAAAATCAAGTGACTTATTTCACACAAATAATCGTTATTTATGCAATTATAATGCCGGCTATCATTCCCCTTAGTTTGCAATCCCCAAACAAAGAATTGTGGTTGGTATTATTGAGTAGTTCTTTAGGATATATTCTGCCAAGCCCCGGTTTGAAATATTTGAAACGACATGATAAGAAAAATGAATTCATTTTACGTAACACTACTGAGTGATAGTTTTATGGATATGTTTCCAAATAACACACAATGTTGTTTTCAAACACAATTATCTAAACCGATTCATATTAATAAAGAACATTGGGAAGTGGGATTAGTGGAAGTAATTTTACCATCTGAGGCAAGAAATATAACAGATGATGAAACAAATTTTAAAATCATTGTGACAGATCCGAAAATATCAGCACGCATTAATAATATTAATAAATCGTTTTTCAAACATACAGTACATAAGGGTGTAGCTGCTGTTGAGCTAAGTATTTTTCCAGGGCATATGCAAATGGTGGACATGTTGCGGAAGCAATAGAATCTGAAATTCAAGAAAAACTTAGGGATATTTTTAAAGAATTTGATGTGGCATTTCATCTTGGTTATTCATCTCGACATTCACGTATAAAAATTGTATCAAATAGTATTGCAACAATTGGACTTGAATTATTAGAAAGTTTATCACAAAAAAAAATGGGATGTAAATATGGTATGTTTCCAGTAATTTTTTCCTAACACAGCAAAAGATGCATTTAAATATAACGTGGATTTAAATATGGATTTTAATCAACTCTTTACTTATTCTGATATTGCGGATTATACATTTCTTGGTGATATAGATGCACCTATTTTATGTGTCTTACCATTTGAAACACGTGAAGAATCTCTGCACTCTCATAAAGAATTTGATAATGTACATTATGTACCAGTATCAAAATCTTCTTTTGATCAGATCACTATAAATATAAATGGGAATACTGGTAAAACCATTCAGTTTTCAAGTTGTAAGAGTGTTGTCAAGTTGCATTATAGAGAGCAACATAAATTCAATTTATAAAAATGATGCCAGTGTATCGAGGCGTACCACGGCAATACGGATATGGATTAGGGTCTATTTTTCGCTCAGCAATAAGATCAGCAATACCATTAATAAAACCAATTGCAAAAAATGCATTTCGAACTTTAAAGAAAGAAGGATTAAAACATGGTTTAGAAATAGCAAATGAATTGATGAGAAATCGCAAACCATCTAAAAAAGTAATGCTCACTCATGCAAAAGATCTTATGACATCAGTGGGTAAAGCTGCTTTGGGGATAAAAAAACAGAAACAAGAACCGAAACATCACTCTGTTGTTCGTTCTCAAAGAGGGAAGACACGTAAAAGACAATCTTATTCAAAACGAAATTCAAGACCGCTTGATATATTTGATTAAATCATGATGTTACATGGATCTTGCGAGCATTGTTGTAGTGGATTTGATCCAGATAATGTATTACCACCATCAAGTGGTGTCGAAAATATTGGCGAGATTGAGCAATTTCCTATTGCATCTTTAAACAATTCTTCACCAATAGAATTTTTAATTTCAAGACAAACAACCAAGTGGTTAGATCTTGCATCATCTACACTTGAGGATCAATTCAAAATTATAAAACAGGATGGGAGTGTATTGGAAGATGATACAAATATTACTCCTATCAATAATTTCTTTCACAGTATGTTCAGTAAAATTGATGTTACAATGAACGGTTCTGTGATAACCACCAATACAGACATGTATCCTTATCGAGCATTTTTGGAAAATCTGTTAAGCTATTCAAAAGATGTGAAAAAAACACAGCTAGCTGCTAGTGAGATGTGGTATGTAGATACCCCCAGGCCGGCATGCAGCAATTGCAAACGATTCAAATAACAAAGGTTTGGTTTAACATCACAAATTAATTGCAAACAGTAAATCTGTACAACTAAGAGGAAAATATATTTAGATCTATTTGTGCCAGACAAATATTTACCAAATGGCGTAGAGATGAGAATTAAAATTCATCATTCCCCAACTAAATTTTGTCTGATTGGTGGTGTAGATGGAAAAATAGAAATTCAAAAAGCCATATTCAGAATACCGGCCTTGGATTTAATTCCTAAATTTGCGAATGACCTTAATGCACAAATAGATAGAGCAAATTATAAAATGCCCATAAGACGTACTGAGATGAAAACATTTACCATTGGAAATGGTCTTTGGTCAAAACGATTAATTCTTGGTTTAGTTTCGAATAAAGATATAAATGGAGATATTGGCACATGTCCATTTAATTTTCAACATTTCAATTTGGAAATCACAATAAATGGACATTCCATTAAAGCACGTCCCTTCGAACAGAATTTCGAAGGTGGACTTTATCCAAATTCATATTTATCATTATTTGAAGCAATGGGCTATTTTGGACAAAATCAAACATTTAATATATCAATGCAGGATTATGCAAAAGGACATACCCTCTGGGGGGTTGATTTGACACCCGATCAGTCAGGTAGTAGACCATTAGCTCAACCTATAAAGTCTGGCAACCTTCGCCTGGATCTCCAGTTTCCTCAAGCTCTCACAGAGGTAATCAACGTTGTTGTCTAGGCAGAATTTGATAGTGAGATAGAAATCAAAAAATTCAGAGAAGTAATTTTTGACTATTAACAATGAGTAAATGTGAACATCGCAAGATATACAGGGAGATGACAAAAAGAATAAACATAATAAGGAAAGAGAAAACTCGCAATAAAAGACTGTTCCTTAGATTATTTAAAGAAATTGTTGCAGGTGAAGTGACACCTTTGATAAAACAAAAAGTGAACAATCTGTGTGGTGCATGTAAAGAAATACCTGGACAAGAACATGACTTTTGTATAAAAAAAGATATAAGAATATGGATTGAAATGTATATGGAAGAGTGTATGGAAAAAGTGTGCCCATCAAGTGTACTATATAAACTGCACATACAAGCAACGAAACTGAATATTGAAGGATGTTTTGCAAATGTGAATGTGAACTCTGAAATTAACACTGATGGAGACATTAAGAGGTGGGTGGATTTAGTAGAGAAAGAATGGGGCTACTATACACCACTTAATAAAGAAGAAGAAATTGATTGAAAAGTACAACTTTATAACAGCCCTTTTCAGGGCTAAGAAGAGATGGAAACCACTCAACTACAATATATTCTGGACAATTCTCCAAGGTTATCATTATTGAATGGAAAAGTGTGTTCAAAAGACTTATTACCAAAACAAAAACCTAATCATAGGAAAGCTTATATTGTGAACACAGATTCATCAAGAGAACCAGGAGAACAGTGGGTGGTAATATATTTCAAAGACAATCATTCAGGCATCTACTTTGACTCCTATAGCTTACCACCATTAGATAAAGACATTTACAGATTCATAGTGAAAAACACAGATTCATGGACTATTAACACAATGAGAGTACAGAGTGTTCATAGGGTGGTGTGGGGAATGTACTGTATATTTGCCTTGGATCTTCTTGCTAAAGGATATGATTTAGAGACAGTTCTTACTATCAATTTCGACCCAAGAAATTTCCAAGAGAATGACAGAGAAGTTTGTCAATGGTTTGAGCAAAACTATAGACATAATTTTATGTAATGAAGATTAGGTGTCAAAACAACCCACAGAGTTTTTTATATAAAAACATTTTTTCTATTGTATATTTTTTGCCAATCATTATTATGTATCACAGATAGGATATTTTAGCATTTTATTTTTAAAAATCTTAAGCGATAATGCTTTATTTCAAGACAAAATTCTGGCTATAAATATTTTCTCAGCAAAATGGAATCATGATATAAAGTGGTATCTCACAAAAAATCTCGATGTAAAAGGCTTTCTATAGATAGGCAAACTCAGATCTCTGTGTATATATGCTTCTCACTTCATAAATTAAATATTGATACCTAAAACTAATTCTTATTGTCTGTTGCAATGTAGTGGTACCCACTAGCTCTCCATAGCAGTAAAAAAAGAGAAGAGATACTTCTCTTTTTTCATCATTCTATCCCATAAGTGAAAAAGAGTTAAGAGATACTTCTCTTTTCCACTGTGGGTAAGAGATTGTATGTTTATCAACCAATCCTTCCATACGGTAAAGTGTTATATGGTTTAAAGTATGGAGAGATTGATTAATAAGCAAACTCTACATATTTGCCAGCATAAAGTAAATGGGAGGCCTCTACCCCGTGACTGACACTATAGGGACCAGCATTTAAGAGATACTTCTCTTTTTTCACCTTTCTATCCCATAAGTGAAAAAGAGTTAAGAGATACTTCTCTTTTTCCACTGTGGGGTAAGAGATGGTATGTTTATCAACCAATCATTCCATACAGTAAAGTGTTATACGGTTTAAAGTATGGAGAGATTGATTAATAAGCAAAATCCACATATTTGCCAGCATAAAGTAATTAGGAGGCCTCTATCCTGTGATTGACACTATGGGGACCAGCGTTTAAGAGATACTTCTCATTTCACCCCATTCTATCCCACAAGTGAAAAAGAGTTAAGGGATACTTCTCTTTTTCTACTGTGGGGTAAGAGATTGTATGTTTATCAACCAGTCCTTCCATACAGTAAAGTGTTATATGGTTTAAAGTATAGAGAGATTGATTAATAAGCAAAATCCACATATTTGCCAGCATAAAGTAATTGGGAGGCCTCTACCCCGTGACTGACACTATAGGGACCAGCATTCAACACTGAATACCCCTTCCCCAAACGGGGCACTATAGGGACAAAACTAACATAGGATTCTCCGTACGCTTTTTACCCAGGGGGTGCCACTATAGCGAAAAACATTTAACACTGAATTTCTCACACCCCAGGACTGCCACTATGGCGAACAAATTAACATAGGATTCTCCATAGGGTTTTTTCGCCATAATGGCATTTTTTTCGCCATAGTGGCATTTTTGGAGGCAGGAAAAGATTTTAAAAAATGTTTCCTGCCTCCAAAAATGTCACTATGGCGAAAAAAATACCACTATGGCGAGAAAACCCTATGGAGAATCCTATGTTAATTTGTTCGCCATAGTGGCAGTCCTTGGGTATGGGGAATTCAGTGTTAAATGTTTTTCTCTATAGTGGCACCCCTCACTACTGTTGAACGCACCAATATAAACCACACCTTACTGGAATGTATTTATAATAAGTTGAGATAATGATATCAAAAATCAGTTCTGAGTTGGTCACTAAATTTAAACAAAATATCCCCCTTCCGTTAATGGAAATTTCTGTTAACAAAATAATCCACCAAGCAATTATCTTGGGGATTTCTCAACCATCCGGTGACCCCTATCTCATTTGGAGGCTGGTCCAAACAGTAATAATTTTTCTCGAGATCCCACCACCACTACCACTACTATTAATATACCATTCCATGTCCATTTATATGAAGGTTTCCCCCATGAAAACCCTGGTAAGCGAAGCAGTGCTTGTTTACTGAGGTTGACAAATTCTGTTTTACTGGTAAAATAGGACCCGATTACCAATGTCTGGGGTACAAGTCCTCTAAAGTGGCAGCATGGGTTCAAACAATTGGCTGTACTTGACTTTCTACTTTTTGCGTTCACAATTAACCATAGCTTCAGAAAAGTGACCATTAACACCAAATCAAAAAAATAAACGAACGTTAACAATGTTTGTGTCTTTAACACAGCCAGAATTGAAGGCAAAAGCAGTTGAAGGAAAGAGGCAAAATCGACCCGAGCAATCCTTCCTTCGAAACAAATATACACATAGGAAATAGTTAAGCACGCCCTGATATTTTGGCAATGTGTTGCGAAAACCAGTGCACTGTCCAAATGACATGGCATAGACACCACAACATGTGGGATATCCTGACAGAGTAATTTCTTGTTGATAGTATAGAACAAAAATCGTGAGTTTTTAACCCTGTTTCCATAGCACAGATGGATGTTTCCTTGTGTGTATTATTGACACAATTAGTACCTGATTTAAGTATAGGGCTGCAGACTGCGCCTAGAAGTAGTGGGTGGTGGGTTCGTATTAAAAATGACGAATATTACCCCAACATGAGTTCCTGTGACGTAATTGTCAATAGCTTGTAGGACCGCCATACACTCCAAGGAAAAGCCTCAACCCTTCTCCGCGTGCCCCCAGTAAGACGTCGGATGCACTCTGGTGCCGATTTTGCCATTCTCGGTGCAATGCTTGTGTCGGGTCTTGCATATTGGCGACTGGTTGATTCAGTAGCCAATCTGCAAGACCTGGCACAAGCCCTGCACCGAGAATGGCAAAGTCTACCCCGGGCAGCTTTCGATGTTTTACTGGAGGCACGCAGAGGAGGGTTGAGGCTTTTCATCGGAGTTTGTGGCGGCCCGGTATTGACAATTGTGTCTCGGGAACTCATGCTGGGGTAATATTCGTCATGTTAGCACGAACTCACCAACCACTACTTCCAAGCGCAGTCTGCCTCCCCATACTTAAATCAGGTACTAATTGTGCCAATAATACACACAAGGGAATATCCATCAATGCTGTGGAAACAGTGTTAAAAACAGTCACAATTTTTGTCCTAAACTATCGACACGGAATTACTCTGTCAGGATATCGCACATATTGTGGTGCCTACGCCATATCTTTTTGGACCAGTACATTGGTTTTCACAACACATTGCCAAAATACCAGGGAGTGCTTAACTATTTCCCAGGTGTAAATAATAATTGTTCTTTACATGTCGTGATTTTTTTAGTTGTTGGAGTTAGTGTTATTTCTCGGTTTTGGGGTGGTGGGGGGCTGACTTGTTTCAAACTTGCCCTCACTCAGCTACATATTGCTCAATTGTTGAGGAATTTAGACCAAAGTATTCTCCAATCACGCTGCCATATGCACAGGTGTGGCAGTTTGTTAGCAATCCACCAACTACAAAATATTTGCCAACGGGCTGCAGTGTAGTTTTAGATTTTTTTTGAAGTCCAGGAAGACAAAGTTGGAAATAATTTTTCCGGAGCTCCATTCTCCAGAAACACGAGCACTAGACATTTTCTTATTGAATAGTTTTTCCCTTTCACCCAAGAAAGCCCCTTTAAATGGTGTCATCAGATGTGGCTTCAGTGGATAAGCTGGATCTCCATACAGACAATAAACTGATCCACTACGTTTCGTCATATGTTCTTCTAGCTGAGGCAACAGACAGCTTGCCCTCAATATTCCCAAATCGTGCCGACGACCTTCTTCTGGCCCATATAAATTCGCAATGAGACCATCAGGTGTTGTAACTGCCTGAAACTTTAGGCAGTGGATACGTTTATGCCCGCTGAACAACAGTCTCTGGTATTTTGTAGGCCTACACATGGGCCGGGCTGTCCCATCAATACATCCCCAGCAATTGTCCAAAGGTGCCCCGCTATTGAAAATTGCCTCAGCATGGCGGTCCAGATTTTCAAACTTCAGCTAAGTTCTGTCAATGTCTGTCAACAGGTGTGCGTTTTCTGTATATAGTCTGTCAACCATTTCATGAAAAATCCTTGACAGGTCTGGAACCGACCTACCAAACATTGGAATAATGTCCCTTAAACGGTTGAGGTAAGCGAGCCTCCGTAGCAATTTGCACAAGCCTTCCATGCCCGATACCAAAACTCCATTTTCACAAACGAATGACTCCGGTATTTTGAAGATTGTACCTGATTTAAAACGTTTTTTCTTTTTTTGTCAAATCTAAACAATTGGCGGCATTTGTTGTTTGTAAAACGCGACAAATCAAACTTGGATATTTATATCGAGTTTTGGAGCTCGCTTGAGTATCAGCAATTGTAGACAACATGATCAATTCCTCATTATTCTCAATTGCACCCATCACTAAAAGATCCGAAGTTTCCATTGCTGTCCAGATATGTTCTGGGAACTTGCAAAAGCAATGGTCTGTTACACGTACATGTTAAAAACACTTGTAAAGCTAGTTAATTTTTGTACACGTTGTTCGTGTACGTGTAGTCGCACTACCCGTACCCGCACACGTACACGTTTTGAAATCGCAACCTCTCTATTTTGTGCTGTGTATCCCTTTACTATTGTGTTCATTCTTGTTTTATGTTATGTATGTTTACAACATAATATTCTTTTTTTCAATAAAGACTGTTTAAACTAATAATATAACATATCTTACTTTCCAAAGTGTGATTTACTGGGATTTCTGGGTTTGATTATAAACGATAAAGTGAATTATGCAATCAACAATTGGATCATGTATCCGTGCCCGCAAACGAAGACGCTTTGCCGTGGGTGTAATGGGGACTGCATTGTTTTCAGTTGTTTAACCCTTTACCTAACTTGAAAAGCAGACGACACTTGCAAAAAAAAATTCTTGAATAACTATTATTTTCAATTTTTGTCTCAAAAACATAGGTTATGACCCCTCATTGGAACGATCTCGACAAGCTCGTTCCAATGAAGGGTCATAACCTATGTTTTGGAGACAAAAAAATGAAAAAATAATGAAAATTAATTGACGATTTTTGAGAATAGCGCTGGCCGGTTTTGGCCGTTACGTTGGGTAAAGGGTTAAATAATATAATTATCGTTAATAATGAAAAGTAATAAACAGAGTAATCGCTTGACTGGACTGGTTACGTGAAATAATTCATGAGAGATGAGGGACGTTGTACAAACACGAGTGCGCGAATGCGCACGAGTGTTTTACAATATAGTCCCTCGCCTCGAATGAATTATTTCACGTAACCAGGCCAGTCATTGATTACTCTCTATATAATAACAATAACACTTTGGCCGGCCGCTGATTTGTCGCGGTTCTCGAGTGGGAAGGCCTTGGTTACTCTTGTACTCCCAACTGCCTCCCTATTCAAACGCTTCTTCTCTCCTCCCAACACTCGGGGATGAACTGCTTGATGTCATCCCTTGCCCCACTCTTCCCAATCTCTCCGAATGGCATATTAACTCTCTCCTTAGAGTCTTTCACTAACCACATGCCCTTCATTCTTCTCCCATCCCACTTCCCCATTATACTCCGAGTGAATCTTTTTCTTTTAGTATGGGTACTAAAGGGTGTCGGGGGAGGTGAGTCGAGGGGTGCAGGTACAGGGGGGGTGGAGACTGAGGATACACGGGCGTGCAGGCAGTGTGATATGGGTATGGTGGTGGTCGGCCAATGGACAGTAGAGAGGGTGTGTGCTAACTGCAGGGATATTTTACAGTTGTCAGAGAAGTGTGTTGGATTCGAGCGGGAAATTGTGGAGCTGAATGGGAGGTTGGAGAGGGCTGGTGCATCTGAAGTCACACCGTTGAAGGTTACCTATGATGGTGGGTTGGAAGGTGAATGGAAGGAGGAAACTGGTAAGCAGGAAACGTGGGGAACGAACGCTTGATGTGGGGGTATAACCGAGGAAGGGAGATCCAGTCGGAAAACTCGGAAGGTGGAGTCAGGACAGGGCTGCGTAGAGCCAGGAGACCAGAGTCGGCGTAAGGCTGCCAAGGTTGCTAAGTGGTGTCTAGAGAACAGGTTCAGTGTTTTAGATTCCGATTGCCCTGGGGATGCGAGTGATGGGGCGTTGAGAGGGGACAAGTGGTTGCTGACGTTGATAGGACAGTTGGGGTAAGGAGGACGGTGAAGAGAAAGAGTGGGCAAGAGGCATACAAGACGAGGCGTGTTGCAGATGATCAACTGGAGGAAGAAGAAAATTAGTTGTAGCAGGGAGTAGCATTGTACGTGGGATTGACAATGCGGTTTGTGGTCTTGATAGTTCTAATCGAACAGTCTCGTGCTTTCCTGGGGCGAAGGTGGAGGATCTGAGGGACCGGGTAGATGGTATTGTGGCAGGGTCAGGATCGGATCCGATAGTGGTGGTCCATGTGGGGACCAACAATATCAGGGAGAGATGGTCAGTAAGCTTGGTAGAGTCGTACAGTGGTTTCGTCAGCAAATTGCTCAGTGGGAATGCAAGAGTAGTTGTATCCGGGGTCCTTCCTGTCCTAGGAAGTGGGGACGAACGGAACTGAAGGACTTTGGCACTGAAGGAGAGGTTGGAGGACTATTGTGTTGACCTGGGAATACCCTGTATCGACCATTGGGACACGTTTTTGGGCAACGTGAGCATGTACGGGCGTGACAGAATGCATCTTAGCAGGTTGGGGTCACGGGTATTGGGAGGGGGGAGCAAAATATTACAGGTAACGGAGCCTTTTTTTGGAGAGGAGCGGAATGGGAGGCCGGAGGCAAGTATGGCAAGAGGGGACACAGGTGGGGCGAACAAGATCGGGGGGACGGAATGAGTTTACCAAGGCTAGCTTCAGAAAACAATGCGATCAGTAGGCGGAAGCCAATGAATCTCGGTTCTCTGAATGTGGGTTATAGCAACATCCAGTGTCTCCACCGAAAAGTAATTGAAATTCCTACATTGATTGAGGCAGAGGACTTTGATGTCATGGGCGTAAGCGCGACGTGGTTAAGACACGAGGAACGGGTAGACCAAGTAAGGGGGTGCGTGTGGATAGGCGTAGGACGAATTGAAGGTCAGGAAAAGGGGGAGGGGTGGACATGCACATTAAAGAGGAATTAAAACCGCCGCTGATCACAGACCTGGCAGAAGTCAGCACCTTGGCTGAGGTATCGAAAGAAATTGGATGGGTAAAGATCAATCTAAAAAACAAAATTATTGCCCTTGGGACTGTGTAGTGTGCGGTGGAGGGAAACAAACCCGAGTGGAATGACTCGATATACTCAACACTAAGGTCCAATATCGCAGGACTAGAAAACAGAGGGCTCGGTATAATTTTGATGGGTGACTTTAATGGACACATAGGTGATAAGGAAGGAGGCATAGAGGACGGGGATAAGAAAGTCAATATGAATGGAAGGAAGCTGTTGAACTTCACAAATGAGCTCGGCCTGAAGATGCTGGACAGGGACGCGAGGTGTAAGAGGAAATGGACCTGGGAGAGGAACGACAGAAAATCAATAATCGACTATATCCTCACAGATATTAATTTATGGAGGGAGGTGATAGGGGTAGAAGTGGATGATGAGGGTAAAAGGCAGTCGGATGGTGATCACAACTTGATTGCAGTAACGATCAGGGCAAAAAACCTAGTTAGAAACCAGGTGGCTTTAAGACTTGGAAACTCAAAAAGGATGCTGACTGGGCGAAGTTCGAAGAAAAATTGAAACCAAAGCTTGCAACTGTACACAAGGGGGCCGGTGTCCAGAAAATGGTCGGTGCCAAAGTTGCGGGCCTACTGGAGGCAGGAAAGTGCTTCTAGTGCTGCGGCATTATCCATCGGCCTGCATCGTTCGGCATGGTTTCCAAGCTATTTACAGCCGTCTGGTTTAGGGGTACCACTTCCGTACCATATGTTATACTTGGCAGACCCCCCATTTCCCAAATGGTTTTCCTCACGAAAACCTTATTGAAACTGTTTCTCTGTATAAGTTTCATTTGGTTAAGGATTCGCCTCCCCGTCAGAATCAATTTATTTGTGTTGTTTCGGTAGATGCCTCTTCCTGTGATGTTTATATTTACCCCCAGATACTCGTCGTTACCTGTCTCCCCTACACTAAGAAGTTTACTGCTACCTTCCGGAATACAGAACTCCCTCACGCTCGCGTGAGGTCCACTTTCCGTCCCACAGGTATAACTTTGCTCTTGCTTTCATTTAGTTCGAATTTCCATTTACTCCCATATTTCCTAACAATTCCCAGCATTTTCGTTAACCCCTCTTCGCTTTCTGACACTAGCACCATATCGTCTGCAAAAAATAACTCCTGGATCTTCAAGTCTCCAACTGCTACCCACTCGTGGCTACGTAGGAGTTCATCTCCTAAACCTTTGATGTACAATGCAAAAAGAATTGGCGAAGGGATACACCCCTGTTTTAGGCCTATCTCCATAGGCACACGTTTTGTTGTTATGTTACCCATGCTATGCTCATTCTATACATCTTTATATAATGCTTTCAGAATTCTAACAAACTCGCCTCCCAAGCCCAGAACCTCAAGCTTTCGTCACATACCCTCCCTCCACACCTTATCATATGCCTTTTTAACATCCAAAAAGGCCATAAACATCTTTTTCTTTTTTGCTTTCGTGGATTCTATCATTAGGGATAGCGTGAAAAGATGGTCAATGACTCTCCCTCCCATCCTTTAGCCATTGGGAATCTCTCCCAAAAAACCCTTCTCCTCAATCACCTCCTCTAATCTCCCCTACAGGACTTTACAGAAAACTTTTCCAATGTTGCTACTGACAGAGATCCCTCGATAATTATCCAAAACGTCTTTTCGCCCGTTTTGCGAATAACACTAGAAAGTTAAACGTGAAAACATTGCATCTAAGATGCACGCTGTAGTTCTATAGATGTTCTCTGCAGTTTCCCATCGCCTGCGGCTCAGGGTACATAAAATTCGGACTGAGTACTTGGAGTTGTTTATACAGCCAAGGACCTGCATAACTAATAATGTATTTTTTGGACTGAATTTAGAGATCTTTGTTTCAAACTAAATGTGCAACGGGGTAGTGAAGAATTCCTTATTTATTTATTTATTTATTTATTTATTTATTTATTTATTTATTTATTTATTTATTTATTTATTTATTAGTAGGTATAAGTGAGGGATTCTGGGACACTTTTTTTCGAAAAATGTACACGTACACGTACGCGCACATGTACCCATAGGATTCAGTGTTAAAATGTACAAACATTTTTTGTACATTTTGTCCCAGAATCCCCACAAGTAGCTTATCGTGTCCTAGACGACTCAAACAGCCGTAGGCGAACGAGTGTGAATTCAGCAGAATTTGCGCAGGAGGAAAAATCGAAGAAATCGACCTAAATCTTCTCAATGTTTACCATCGCGGGTTAGACCCTAAAATCGATCGTTAGCGAACGCCGGCAAACGCTTTGGGGATTCTGGGAGAACATAAAAATGCGTTTTGGGGTTTCTGGGACACAACGCTCGCGATCGCGTTCCAGACGGCGGTGGGTGCGATCCGATTGGTAAAAATGATTGGGGATTCTAGGACAGGGAAATCGATCCTAAAATTTTGTCCCAGCGTTCGCCAACGGTCGATCTATCCGTCTAGACCACGGTGACCAACTTGTGGGGATTTCAGAACAGCAAAACATAAAAATTAAGAAACGTCGAAAATTAGAACTGAGGGAAATTGTCTCTCCACGTTTGCGATCACGGTCTAGACGGCGGTGCGATCGATCACGGAAGAACAGATGAAAAAATATTAAATCGTTACGAGTTTTGAGGTAAATCGTAATAAAATCACGAAATTCACAAGAGGAAATAAAACGTGATTGATATATAGGAGAAAAAAAATATATATAAATATAAATAGTTATTTAAAAAAAATAAATATCGAATCAAATAGATAATAAATACGTAAATTGTGAACGATTCTCAGATTATGAGGACATCCTTTCTTATAAACATGCCGATGAGAGCCTACGCATTCTGCGTGAACGAACAACTAAATCGTCTCCTGTTAGAACGAAGTGCGTGGTTTAGATGGCGGTGCGATCGATCGTGAACGAAAAAACGGAGGAGAGTGGAGGGAGAAGAGACGAAAAAAAACAAGAAAATCGTTATGAGTTTTGAGGTAAATTGTAACAGAATCACGAGATTCATAAAAGGAAATAAAAAGTGATTGATATATAGGAGAAAAAAAATATATAAATAAATAGTTATTTAAAAATAAATATCGAATCACATGGATAATAAAATATACGTAAATCATGAACGATTCCCAGATTATGAGGGCAAGGTTTCTTTTAAACATGCTGGTGAGAGCCTACGCATTGTGAGTGAACGAATAACTAGGTCGCCTCTTGTTAGAACGATGCGTTGGGTGTCGGGATCATCTAGACTTCGATCACGAGGATCATTCGTGTCTGACGATGGAAAGGGAAGGTATGGTCGTTAAGTATTTCGAACCGGCGTTCGGATGCGTTCAAATCGACGACGTGATCAAGTTTTGGAGGAGATTAATCTTCTGTAGCCGGCGAGACAAGCCCACCGATTTGGAAGAAAAGACATTGGCGCATAGAAGTCTGACTTTGGAAGACAGGGGATGCGTCTTGAAATTATTGCTGAAGGAAGCATACGTCTAAGTTTTCTTGTTGATATAAATAAGGGCGAATAGAAAACAAAATAAATACACGCGTAAATTTTTATCTTATAGTAGAAAGAAAAAAACACAAAAATGAGAAATAGAAATAAATTGTATCCGTCGTTAAATGACGACGAGGATGAGAAGCCGAACGGCGTTTTGCCAACGGTGCCGTCGCTAGAAGAAAAAGAAAGAGGAGAGAGTTATCGCATCGATCAAATGAGTAGAATCCAATTGTATCTGACTGGAGAGAGAGATTCTCGTCGTTCTCTCAAGAAGAAGTATTCGTGCCTCGTGAAATTCGTCAACGCGGTCGACACGACACTCATCACAATTTCCATGGGTTTACACGCGGCTGGCATCGGATTGTTGTCGACCGCGGCCGGCGTTCCGATCGTGTTGACCATAGAAGGAGTGGCTCTCGCCGCCGGATTGTTTAGCACGGTCGGGAACTTTTTGAGTAGGAAATTATATCTGAAGGCTAGGAAACACGAAAAGATTCGCGTCTTGGCCGACTCCAAGCTCGACACGATATCCGAAATGATCTCGATGGCGTTGAAAGACGGTAGGATATCGGGCGGAGAATACTTCACGATATTGAGCGAGAAAACGAAATACGAGGCCATGAAAGAAGCCGTGAGAATCAAGACTCGTCAGATCATTAAGGAAGAGATGAAGGATTCTCTCGTGGAAAAGGGGACGAAAGAGGCCAGGTAGGAATTCGGTAAGTTGATAGAACTCAAGAGTAGTGATTGAAAATAATATATATATATAATAAGAATAGAATTTAAAAACAAATATTAAATGTATATATAAAAAAATAATACGAAATTATTTAAATAACCCTCAAAAACATGTATTGCGTGAAGTGTAAGAGAGTTACCGAGACGGGTAATTTTCGAGAAGTACGAACTGAAAACGACAGACAGATGCTTCACGGAATTTCTAAGGTGTGTGGTTCGATCAAGACTTAATTCGTCAAAAAAAACGAGCAGAGGCGAAGGCGTTGCGAATAAAATGATCAATAATCTACCTTTCGAAATGCATCTGCCGGGTCACAGTTTCACGGTACCCAGAAGGAAATTTGAACAAGAGACTCAACGGCGATCTGACTCCTAAATCTTGGATCAAACCCGTGAATAGGGTGGACGCCGCCGCTTCCGATTACGATCTATGCTACGTCGAACATCCCGACACCAAGACTCACAATGACGTCTGCGATAAAAACATGTTGGCGAAATTGAGACATATCAATTCCAGCCAGGAGAGAGAGGTTCGAACGTTCGCTGGTCAGCAAAGTGATCGGTGCAAAACGTTGGTTCGGATGGGGCGTTAAAAAGGCGCCTCGGAAAAGAAGAAGAAATTATTATTGACGAGCGAATTGGACGAGGAGTTACACAAACCCATCATGCGTAAATTTCGAAAGAGAAGGGTGTTCGTGAAGGGTCTGGACGACATTTGGTCCGCCGACTTGGTCGACATGAGATCGTTTTCGAGGTGGAACGAGGGCGTTAAATATCTATTGACAGTCATTGACGTGTTTTCCAAATACGGTTCGATCAGAGCCTTGAATAAATCGGGACCTTGCGTCGCCGAGGCTTTGAAGAGCGTATTCGACTCGTCTTCTCGAAAACCGAATAAATTGTGGGTGGATAAGGGGAAGGAATTCTACAACAAGGACGTTCGTCAGTTGGTCAACCTCTACTCGATCGAAAACGAAGAGAAAGCCAGCGTTGTGGAACGTTGGAATCGAACGATGAAGGAAAAGATGCACAGGTACTTCACGGCGAATTCGACCAAGAAACACATATACGCTCGGAACGGTCTGGTCGAAGAACAACAACACGCGACACAGATCGATCAAGATGACTCCTGCGGAAGCTAGCGATCCTTGAAATGAAAAACGGGTCTACGCGAATCTATATCCCGAGAGATCTAAGATCAGGAAGGAGTCTAGACCGCCAAAATTTGCAGTCGGCGATCGAGTGAGAATCTACGCTTATAAGAAGCACTTCGAAAAGGGTTACACTCCTCGATGGACCGCGGAAATCTTCGTGATAATCAGAATATTTCACACTGATCCGGTGACTTACGAAATCAAATCTTTGGATGGTGAAGAGATCAACGGAAAGTTTTACAAACAACAATTACAGAAGACGAAGTTTTAATAAAATATATATATATATTTACTCTCTTTGACATTTTCTTGTTTACACACATATATATAAAGGAGAAAAATAATAATAATAAAAATAATTAAAACTATTTTTAGAAAAAAAGCAAACAAATTAATAACAAAAAAACAGAAACCTTCAAAAATTTCAAATATACTAGATATCGCACAAGGCATAGCAAAAGACAAAAGTATTTATGAATATGAGGTTCACGAATACGAACCGATAACCAGAACGAGTTTGAATAAAGCTGGAGAGATAAGAATCAACGTCAAAACCCAAGATCTATTCGTTCATAATAGCGAGAGTTACATAGTGGTGCAGGGACGTCTCACCAAGGAAGATGGGAGCGAATACGCTGACGACGACACGGTTACTCTAGCCAATAATGGTATCATGCATCTATTGAGTAATATAAAATACTTACTATCTGGACAAGAGATAGAATCCACGTTTCATCCCAGTCAGGCCACCATGTTGTTCAGACTCCTGACGTATCCGGATGATTTTTCGAAATCCAGGGGACTTAATCAATTGTGGGTGAAAAACACCGTCGGCCCCGCGATATTCGACTACGTCGTCAAAACGTCTAGACCCAAAGAAACCTTTTCGTTCAGGATACCTTTGAAACACATCTTCGGATTTGCGGACGATTACAACAAGATCATGTACGGATTCAAACACAATCTGATGTTGATTCAAAAGGGAAACGGCAACACGATAGTGAGACTCCCCGCAATTGATGCAGCTAAGTTAACTTTATGCAAGATGGCGTGGTTCGTTCCGCACGTCCAGGCTTCGGATGCGGAAAAAATGCATCTCTACAAGATCATAGAGTCCAAGAGTAAATTATCCGTGGGATTTAGAATGAGACAGTGTGACACGGCTAGCATTCCGCTCTCCACGAATCACTTCGATTGGATATTGACTGTGAAATCCGCATCCGAAAGACCACGTTTCATCGTGGTTGCGTTTCAGACCGACCGTGATGGGTCTCAAAAAAGAATGCGTCACTGTTCGATCACTGCAATTTGAGAAACATGCAAGTGTTTCTGAACGTTACGAGATATCCAGCAATCGATTACAACGCGTTGTTCGACAAGAATGATTTCTTTGAACGGTACAGCGACGCTGCAGATTTTAGAAAGAAGTACCACAATCTGGACGAATTGATGAGCAACCCTAATATATCTCCCGGCGAATACAAGTCAATGTATGCCATGTTCGTATTTGACTTCAGTAAACAGAGCGAACGACTCAAGAGTAGCGTCTTAGACATTCAGATCAAGATGCAGTTCGACAAGAACGTGCTGAGAAAAACCGAGGCCTTTGCCCTGGTCCAGTCGGATAGAGAATTACAATTCGAATCGGATGGAAATAAGATGCCAATCATTCAATGAGAGACATGTGTGTGAAGAAAAGAAAAAAATATATAAATAAATATTAAAAAAATTAATTACAAAAATGAATAGTAAAGAACGTATTGAAAACAAAAAAAAATAAAAAGTAATGAGATCTACAGAGATTGAACATCTTTCTAAATCTCATTACTTTTTTTTTTTTTTTTGTTTTTTTGTTTTTAATAATTACTCATTATTTTTTAATTAATTATTTTCACGCATTCACTGTTTGTTCAGATGATCTAGTTCAATCAGTAGGCTCACCACGGAACTGGCGGCTTTGGAATTATTGGTTTTCGTAACGAAATTAATCCTGTCTCCGGCATTCACTTTGAGAGGCGTGTCGAACATGCTAATGATCGAGTGTTGATTCTCAGTCTTTTCGATGCTGTATCTCTTATCACTCTCTACTCCGTTCACCGTGAGAATGACGACCGTTCTGTTATTCAAATCCGTGGAAGCCAGACCCATTTGAATGATCTCGCCTTCCAACGGCATGGGATAACCCATCTGACTATGTTGCGATCCACTACATCCGTTTCCGAAAGACCAGTCGGCTTTTCCCTCCTCTAACGCGCCGCTCTCCACAGCCCACACGGTGATCAATTGCCTGGCATATTTGACTTTCTCTACCACCGAAATCTGACATGTGCACGGGATCTGGGAGATTCGTGAGCACGTGTTCGCCTATGTCCAATCCACCTTCCATGATGTCACCCTTTCTCGAGACCGAGTTGCCGTCCACGTACTTCCTGCTGACTGCGCTGGGATCGTATTCGGGATCGTGATCGAGACCGAATAAATTCTTACCGTTCATGTTGATGCTGCCCTCCATGGTTCCACTGGATTGTTTGTTCAGGTAGAGATCGTCCACTTGCAGTTCTATGTATTCTTGAGATCGTGTCACGGTGGAATCTACATAGCCCTTGTTGACCGCGGTGGTGTCCTTGTCCATGTCGTCGATCTTTCACAGATTCAATATCTTGTTGAATCCCGCATTCAGATCCGATTTCATTTCTCGTCTGTCAGACTTTCTCTGTTCGAGGTCTACGTAGTGTTTGGTCCCCACATCCTTGGGATTCGTGGGAGTGGCCACGTTCGTTATCTTGTTAGAATTTGCGTTCAATTCCGATTGCATCGTTTTCTGAACGTATCTACCTCTCAGGTGTTTGCTGAATCGTGCGTGAGAGTCGTGCGCGTATTTCTTGGTCACGGCATCGGTGGAATCTATGGGATTCGTGACGTTAACCAAATGTTTGGATTTCAGATCGAGATCGTCGGTCATGGCTCTATCCACGTAATTTTCTAGCATGATTCGTTCGAAGTCCACGTTCCCCCTGTCAACGTATTTTTTAGTCGAACATTGTAGAGCTTGTTATCATTCATGTTCAAAGGTTCCTTTCGAGGTTCATATCTCCGAACGTAACGTTCATCCAAGTTGGCAACGTCGTAACCATCACCAACTTTGAGCGTCTTCCTCTTCTTTTTGGGTTGACTTTCATCATCACTTCTACCAAATTCATCGACTGGCATGTTGTTTTGAGGTTTTTGTTTTAAAAAATATATTTCAACGCAGTTTTTTTTAAATTGAATTATTTTCCCTTATTTTTATTTTTTGTTTTATTCGATTACGCTTTTTAAAAAAAAATGTTAACTTTATATATATACTATAAAAAAAACTCACTCTAATGTAAATCGTTTAGAATGTCTTGAAACCGATCTCCTTCCGACCATCTCTTGCGAACATAGAGACACAGGTGACCGCAAAACACTTGATCTGGTGATTACACTCATTCCTTGTTGTAATGAACCACCGATTTGTTGAAATACTTCTTTATTTCTTTCGGCGGCGAGATTCCGTAGCTGTCAAAATAATAATTCTTCTTCCCGTTCTTGAACCACGCCACCCAGTCAGTGCCTTCACCCGATAAATCTTCCAAATTTAAAATTCCGCATTCCGATTGTCGTCATCGAGATATTCTCTTCGGCAAGGCATCTCTGGAAAACACGCCTCGAAAATCTTTGATTTTCAAATCCTTCGCCGCATTCGACAGATCGATGTTGGATAGGGGTTCGTTAGGTAAGACGTGCCACTAATTTTTTAGCTCTTTTCTCGGACGTGACGAGTCAAATGTCGGTTCTCTTCCTGATGTTTTCCATCTGTTTGCCGTACATGCAGTTGTTTATGAGTTTGAAGAAATATTTTTCAAAATCGTTCTAAGCTCGAATTCTGAGATTCGTGTTAAGATCAATGAATTTTTTCATGCAAGGCTCATCGTCGATTTGAATGACTCAATGTATGTCGAGTAATTTCATCCCATGATCAACGTATTGTTTCAAATTCTCGGTGTAGACGATGTACTTACGTTTGTTAAATAAATTGGGAATGAGTTTTTTGCTGTCTCCTTCAATCGGTTTCATTCGGTCAGGAGCTAGCAGATAATCGTTGTGTAGATCGTGTAATTCTTCCGGATAGTTCAAATCCGTAAAGGATGACTCATGGCCCAACCGTACAGATTATTAGCATCCCAATACTGTATGTATTTATTCGATCATTCTGAATCGAAACCTTCTTTCATGTAGGGATTGTTGTCTTCAGAATATCTGTGAGAAATCATCGAGACCTCACCTCTCGTGGTGTTTTCAGACATGAGCAACATGTCCACGTCGGATAATAATTCCAATTGGACTTCGGTGGTCTTCAACAGAGTGTCCCACGCCAGACCGGGTGCAGTGAAATACCAAGCCGGATCCAGATCGTAATTCGATTTCGAGCGTTTGGTTGGCAGGAACTCATTTTCATGGTGAATCATTCGAAATCGGCGTACACGACGAATGGTACTTTTAACCTTCTATTGTGATCGCGAAACTTCACGATGGTGTTGGGTTTAGGCATTTTGACACGACGCCTTGATTTTCGTTGCAATATTCCTGATGTTTTGCTAACGATTTTGCGCTGTGAAACCTGCTCATGCAGTTACAACATAAATATATCTTTTCTTTATGTTTACTACTATGGCTCCCCAGTAATCGGAATGGATTTGTAACCCAATAATAATGATGATTGTCACCGTTTGAAATCAATAATAAAATAATCGTCTTTTCTCTTCTGAGATACGAAGTCTGTCTGAGAGGATAGACCGTTCGTTTTTCCTTATCCCAAGACGTTCACCGCTACGGCAGGATTTTGAACCTTGAAACATCCAATGTCTTTTAACGGTGTTGGAAAAGTCACTCCGGTCCAATTGAGAATTTTACAAGTCTCCTCGTAATGAGAAACTCTCTCAGGGTGGATTTCGCCAGGGTATAAAGCGGAGGTGACTGCCCACTGCCCACTTGATCCACTGGTCATCTTTATTTCTCACGTTGACCATGGCATATTTTTTAGCTAAGAAATACGGTAATTCCACATAGAAAGACGCTTTCAATGAATCCTTTTTAGTCACGTGAATTTCGAGATTCAACACCTCTTCGAACGTCCAATTACTACCTCTATGTTGATAATTTGTGGGAGACGTCAACATCTTTCTTTCATCATTTCGAAAACATCTGATAAATCTGAACCTCGAAATACAGGTTGCACGTTAGTTCTGAAATATGCATTTCTCACGATGCTTTCGCATCAATTTTATTCATCGCGCAATGGAGTATCATTTTAATTTTTAGTCCCACGTCCATGTGTTTGCGAAACAAATCCAATACTTTTTTCTTCACCCATTCCATGAACAATTTCAGATCGACTTTCTTGAATGAGGGAACCACATCGAAAGTTTTAAAAACACCTCTGATCGTACTCTCCTGTTCTATGGGATTCAATTGGAATGCTTTCATAACAATTCATCCTACATATTCTTCTCCTTTCTCTTCGTCGATTGCTCGTCGAATTTCATCCAATATATATAGTTTGTCTCGATTCTGGACCGCATCACTTGTTTTCTTTTTTTTCTTTTTTTTTTTTAAACTTGCAGTTCTTTGAAGGCTTTTTGTTTGATCATCTTCTTATTTTTCGCAACCAGAAACGTTTATTTATTTTTTTGACGTCAGCATTTCAATTCCCTTTGCACCTTTTTCTTCTCATTTTTCACAACTGGAACTTTTTTTTGATGTCATTGCTATCAAATTTTATCGACATTTTGTTTGCCTTTTCACCGAGGAAACTATGTACCTCCTCACGTATGATCTCTCTAATTTTTTCACACTCACCGTTTCATTTTCTATCGTCAGGTGTTACTGCAATCGACTTATTTGTTTTGCAATTCGAATCTGTTTAAGTTTGTTCACTTTCGATCTTTCGATTTTTTTCTTTCCATCACCTCGTGAATGATACTCCTGTATGACTTTAAATTTTTTTGATTTGGTTCTATGATTTCTGAAATTTGGAATTTTTAATTCTTTACAAACCTCGTTTAACAGAAGTATGGTATACTTATCTAATTTTTCCATTTTTTTTTTATTTGTTTGATTTATTTGTAAGAATATATTTGAATTTTTTTGTTTAAATAATAATTTTTTGTAAAAAGTTTTTAAAATAGTCTTTATATATATGTTTTAATTCCCTCAAAAAAATTTTTTTTGGGTGAGATTAATCGATTTTTATTTTCCTTAACATGAGAAAAAATTGAATTAATAAGACAAAAAAAAATACAGGAAATTAAAATTTAAACTTTTTATATATATAAAGAGAAAAAAAAAATTTTACTAAAATTTCACATTAAAGAAAATTAAATTATAAAACTTTTTGTATATATACATATATAAAGAAAAAAAAGCAACTTTTAACAAATTATTATTTAAACACAAAATTAAAAATATATTATTATTTGCAATAATTCATAAAACAAACAAAAATAATCGATCATGACAACAACACCTAAAAGATGTGAATTGAAATTGAAACGAGTCAAAACATGCAAGAAACTCGGTTGTAAAATTTACAGATTGCAATGACACGACGCCAACGAATTGAACGAGGTCGAGACAAAGGGCTTACAACACAAATACGACAAATATAGCATGCCTTTGAAATTGGATGAAGCCACGCTCGATTTGTTTTATGAGTACGAAAATGATCTACAGAATATCGTCGTCGCCGAAGACAGAGAATTCGACAAGAGTGATTTGTTGTTGCCCTACAGAAGTTACATATATCCAAAAATCTCTCTCGAACTCATGAATAAATCGGGTAGTGAGAGCGCGTTGACCGAAGTAAAAAACTTGCAAAAGTAAAGATAAACATTCAACACATATGTGAAAAAGAAGAAGACACAACCGTCGTCAACATGCTAATAACAGACTTGGAAATATTAAAAAAAAAACAATAGAGAGACCGATTTAGAGAAGAAGAAGGGGGGAAAAAAAGTAATGAGATCTAGAGATGTTCATTATTTTTTTTTTTTGTTTCCTCCTTCTTCTTCTTCACTATCGCTCATATATATTGTAATAACGTTTCCTTTTTTCTCCACTGTCAGCATTGATTCTTCTTTTCTTTTTTTTTTGATATATTATGTTTTTTATAATAACAATACATTTGATTCTCTCTATCATAGTTATTAAAGGATGTGGTGCACCTCTTGGCAACACTCTCATCGTTATTATTCTCTTCGGAAAGTGGTGGTGGTGGTGGTGGTGGTGGTGGTGGTGGTGGTGGTGGAAAACAATTCACTCTTCTTCCTCTATTTTTATCAATTCTTTTTCCAGTTCTTTCCTTAAATATCCATCATTATCATTCAAAAAGGTCTCGTAATCCTTTTTATCCATTTTTATATTATTTGTTTTTATACATTGTATATTTTTTTACTTTATAATAACATACTCAAAAGTTGTATACCATTAAACGGCGAATTCGGACCAAACAGCAAACCCTCACCGAGTCGCCCAAAGTCCTGTCCACTCTTCAGATAGAGACCGTTTCCACTGGAAGAAAGGCCGCCACCTCTCACGGGTTTTAGATACAATACTTTACTGCCGTCTGTCTTGACGCGACACACAACTCCTCCCTTCTTCAAAAACCGTCCGCCGCCACCCATTAATTTCTGAACTCCCGTACTCGCGAGTCCCGGGATAGCTCCCATGCCGAGAGCCGGCAACAGAGTCTTCCCGATTCCTGCCAATAGTTTTCCAGTGAGTCTTGCCAATACCGGAAGGAAACTGCCTTTCATTCTCAAATTGTATCTCAGTTGAGGGGGACTCAATCTCACCGTCAACCCTCTTCCATCACGAATCGCTTTCTCCAGTCTTTTGGTTTGAGTTCTGGTCCAGGCGATCGAATGGCGACCGCCACTCGTCAGATCTTTGTGAGTGAATTTGAATTTCACCGCCTCGCCTCGAGTTTTCAATGCTCTCGGGAATTTCTTCCTCTGTCCTTCGAATATGTTCACGTTTTTAACCACGTATTCACCCATATTTATTTTTTCTTTTTAAAATATATTTGTTCAATTGTTTTTTTTTTTTGTTTAAATATAATTATATATATTAAATAATTTTTGTAAATTAATATTGCGTTTATTTTATTTTCTTATTTATATATATACACAATCTTTTTTTTTTTTTTTACTTTTTATATTTTTCTTATGTGAAATCGTATCGTCACCCTCTCTCCACGAAAATCTAACAGTTTACCATTTTGATCTGTCATTGTGGTTTTGAGACTATACAACGTGTCTAAAATCACAGGTAGATAAACTAAATTTCGAGGTCGTTCAACGATTTTATAACCCGGTGACACGTTTGGAAAGAAGGAATAGATCGTTGGTTGAGCGCTACCATTCACGTAGCTTCCAGCAATCACGTCCACGTTCACCAGAATACTATTGACTCTGAGAATGTCGACCGCATTTTCGGATGCCGCGTGGCCTCGATACATCTTTCAATTGAATCCCAGCATCTTGCCGATCGAATCGTCCGTGTTGAAATCCACTCGAAAATTATCTTCCAAATCCAACATCGTCTGTAGGGTATTGGGGTTGGGAGCTAGTCTGATCTCGTTGCTTCCCTTTCCATCCGTCTTCATTCGCGTTTGAATGTAATTGTTTAAATGTCTATGTCGTAACTTCCTTTGGGAATTCGAATCTCCAACCAATCCACTCCATCGAAATACTTGAACGAGTTATTCTTTTCGGTAACGTTAGGAAAGGAATAATAAGTCTCCAGATTCACCAACGCCATCTCGTATCTTTTCTCTCCATTCAATTCGATGGAAGGTTCGAATTTTGTCACGAATCGAGTCTAATCGCCACTCACCACGATTTGAATGGACTGTTTTGCTGCCGTATTCTCGGCTATCCGTTATAACAATTCTCCTTATTTGAACATTATTTTTATTTTTTATTTATTTTTGAAACTAAATTATTGATGATTTATTATTATTTTTTTAATTTTGTTTTCGCCCTCTATTTTATTATCATCAGAAACATAAAACTTGTCAAATCCACTCTGATATTTTCCGCGATTAAATTCGCTAGTCAAATCGATCACGACGAAATTGTGAAGTCCTCCATCCCAAACCCTCTAGCAGAATCACCTGAATTCTTCTCTGCTCATGTCGTTTGCGACGTGATCTCTGTAGACGTGATTGAGATTCTTGAGATCCTGGCGAAAGAGACACAGGAAATTAGCGTTCTTCCTTATCGTCTGTCTGGGCAATCGAAAATAATTCTGAGACAGGTAGAAACAGTCCACGTTGCTGTGACGACCTCTAACGTAATACGATTCGCATCGGTTCTGTTTCTCCAAAAGCAGATCGTCATGATAATCATGAGATTCTTATTTTCCGATTTCAGTTCCCTAGGATCTGGAACGTCGCTCGCGTTCTCGTAAAATCGACACTCGACGTTTGAAGACGCATTTCTCTTCATCAATTCTATCGCCGCACCATCCAAAATAGTCGAAAGAGAAGCTTCACTTTTGTCGAATTCCTCCCTACTGTCGAAAATTCGGGCTATGACGTCCTTGGGCAATCTACGATCCATGCACTCTCGAAGCAATCTGTATTTGGGTTGAAACAAACTCTTGCCAAACACAAATAATCTGTCGTAATCCAACCAACAAGGTTGCAACAACAGATTCATCAACAGATTGGTCTTTCCACAATTCGATTTTCACACTATCAAGCCTCTTAAGCTTTTGGGTAAGAACTCGTTATTCAACCTCTTGATCGTGGCGTCGTTCCAAGACATATTTTTGATGTTCATCTTTTATTTTTTAGATTTTCAAACTCCATTTGTTATGTTTTTTCAAACTCAGTTTATAAATATTATTATTATTCTTCAATCGAGATCCATTCGTTATTTTGGCTAAATCTTGTATGGGTACCACAGCATCCTTAAAATCTTTCCAACTTTTCGGCGATCGCTCTAACGTAGCTCCTTCGCCGGTGGACTGATCAACTTGTCGATCATCGCGTCGGCTGCCCTCTTGCCAGCCACAGAAGCGATCCTACCACGAGCTTTGGAAGCGGCTTTCTTACCAGCATCCAAAGCCGTCTTCTTACCGACCTCAAACGCGGTCGATGCGAGTTTTCTACCTGCATTGCTCGTGAGCGCCCGCATTATAGAATCAACGATACCAGAACCGCCTTGAACGTAAGTTCTAATGTATCCCCTGTTCTTTATCACCAACATATTTTATTTTATAATATATATTTTGTTTTTTCGCTCGTAAATCGTTTTTTGTTTAAATACTTGTATTATTTTTAGTGTAGATTTACTTTTTTATTTATATATTTTTTTTGTTTTTCTTTCTACTTATTATATATCAGTCCTTCAATTCATTCATCAGCCTTTTATAATCTCGTCTATCCAAGACCTTCTGCCTCAACAATTCGTCGCATATGCTCACTATCTGATTATTCACTCCAGTATTACCAGCGCGTCGACTAGCCATCAACAATTGCAATTTCTCGAACAGAGCGTTGGAATCGCTCGGAAGAAAAGTGGTTGTCACTTCCTTTCCCGTCACCGATTCGATGAATTTCTTATTCATATCCCATATTGGTTTCACCACCTTCGTCCACTTGTACCCTCTGTTCGCCATGGGTCTCGTCTCTCTGGCATCGTTATTCCTCTTCATCGCATGGGTCTGAATCAGAATATCGCCGTAATTGTCGACATCCTGATCCGAGTAATCTCTAGGCTTATCGTAAAGGAGCAATTGGCGCAGTCCATCGGTAATTTCAAACCTATTCGAACCGACGATTAAATCATCATCATCCATTTCCACTTCAGTATTGCCCACGAATTTCCTACCGCTCGGATCCTCGCGAATTCCATACAACAGATCTCTCTTACCACCATCGTCGGACGATGCGGCGCTACTAGTGTTAATAGTTGAAGCTGTATCATCGCTCTCGCTCACATCAGTTTCGAGTATCATGGGAACGTAATCCGGTGAAGATCTTTGAAAGGAAAACTGCCTTGTAAAAATATCAGGCAACGAACCCGTTCTCAAAGAACTCTCTTTTATAGGTCTCAGTTCTTCAACGATCTCCTTCTTGCTTCGTTCCTGAACCTCCGTCACAGGTTTGAATAGTTTGGTGGTCTCTCGTCTTAATTCCATTTCTCCCAATCGTCTGTTTCTGTCGGCTGATCGAATACTCTTCTTGACACGTTCATATTCGTCAAGAAGTTCGTCTCTTGGCTTAGAATATGTGATGTGTAGAAACATTTTTGTTCTCTCGATTATTAATATGTCTTTTTAGAGTGTAGTAACGTCGATTATTTTATTATTCTCAAAATTAAATGTAGTTATTTTTTTATGTTTTTTTGTAAATAAAATTGTCTGTCTTTAATATATATAACTAAAACCAGTTGGGGAAAAAACATCTACAAATGAAACCTCGATAAATGCGTTGCCCCCAAACGTGTTAAAGATCGCATCAGCGATTATTCTCATCCTGGAGAAAACTCAAATAGTTAAAATCTCAAATAACATCCTTTTTCAAAACGCGTTAAATCGGAAAGAAATTACTTAATCATTTGAAATCGGTTCATTTTTTCATTCGTAAAGATGATTTAAACAAAATTCATGTCATCAAAAAAGCAAAAATTCCGTTTGAAGTAACAACACAATTTCCAATTAAACATATCCTCACACTTCGAGTCGTTCTCAAAATAAAACCATTTACAAAATGCATTGCCATCAATCGTGTTAAAGATCGCATTAGCGATTATTCTCACCATGGAGAAAACTCAAATAGTTAAAATTTCAATACATTGATAAAATTACAACGTTTTCAAACGCATTAAATCAGAAAGAATTAGAGTTTAAATCATTTTGAAACTGATTTCATTTTCATTCGTAAGATGAGTTTAAAAACAAAATTCCATGTCATCAAAAAAACAAAATACTGTTTGAAATAAACAACACAATTTCTCGATTAACACGTCCTCAAAAGGATGCACTTTTTGCGAATAGGAAATAATAGAGAAGTGTGTCTCGTCAAAAGGTATTTTATTGATGTCTCTCGAACCGAGACGTGAGTGAACATTATTGTTTTCTATTAAAACTCAAATAAAACCCATCTAAGTGGAACGCAATTTCTATGGCGTACGAACAGGTTCGAAAATAATTATTGAGGTACATACTATATTATTTGAGGTTCATCCTATATTATTTCAGGTTCATCCTATATTATTTGAGGTTCATCCTATATTATTTCAGGTTCATCCTAAAATAATATTTAAGACCATCTCGTACGCGATCAATAATTTGTCCGACCCTGGATGGACTATAATTATTGTTTCGTGTTGAACCAGGTTCGACATAAATATTTAAGGTTCATCCTATATTAATTGAGGACGAACCTAAAGTAATTTGTTCGACCCTGGATGGACCATAATTATTGCTTCATGTTGAACCAGGTTCGACATCAATATTTGAGGTTCATCCTATATTAATTGATTAATTGAGGATGAACCTGAAATAATTTGTCCTATCCTGGATAGACCATAATTATTGTTTCATGTTGAACCAGGATCGACATAAATATTTCAGGTTCATCCTATATTAATTGAGGATGAACCTGAAATAATTTGTCCTACCCTGGATGGACCATAATTATTGTTTCATGTTGAACCAGGTTCGACATCAATATTTCAGGTTCGTCCTATATTAATTGAGGATGAACCTAAAATAATTTGTCCGACCCTGGATGTTTCATGTTGAACCAGGTTCGACATCAATATTTGAGGTTCATCCTATATTAATTGAGGATGAACCTGAAATAATTTGTCCGACCCTGGATGGACCATAATTATTGCTTCATGTTGAACCAGGTTCGACATAAATATTTGAGGTTCATCCTATATTAATTGAGGATGAACCTAAAATAATTTGTCCGACCCTGGATCGACCATAATTATTCAGGATGATGCTAAAATTTCAGGATGCAATACGCTTCACGAGCCAATCAGTTGAGTCGTTACAAACGCGAACAATGGGACATAACTGGGGGAAAAAAGCAAGATAAACTTGATGCAGGCACACAGCTTCAGACAAAGAATCCGGCCGAGAGATTGTTTTGTATGCGCTTCACACGATTTTTTTTCGACCCTTTGTAATCACGCAAAATAAATAAGATTTTTTCCCATGAAAATGTCAAATGGGCAGTGTTGATTGTTTACTGTACTGTTACAAACAAGTTGTGTTTTAATATTGAAATATGACTCGCTAACCAATAGTGTTGCGGACCGGACCGCAAACAAACGGTCCGGTACCGGTCCAGGCGTGGTCCGCGGTACGGTCCGATGAGGACCGGGCCGCCCCTGCTGTACCGGTACACAGGCACGCTGGACCGGTCTGGGGCGGTCCAAGGGACCGGTCCAGGGAGACGCAAAGGGAAGTTTTGTACTCTCCCAATTGATACACAAACTGATAATTTCATCTTGATAGACGGTGAATACATTGAAGTCGAGTAAGTTTGAAGTAACTGTCAAATATATTGAGCCAATCTGTCACCAATCAACCACCTGCATCCTGTGATTCCTGTCACGGGTGTCGGCTGAAGGTATCAGCGATGAGCGTTTCTACAAAAAAGTTCCTAAAATAGCGAACGCTCAAATTCAGTGACAAGAAGCTGTCATTCAATTCCTTTGTCGGCAAAGAATTTCAACGTGTATTGTGTATCTATTTCTATAAACCCCGATCTGGATTATGTGCACATGGAAACTATTTAGTTGGTAGTAACTTGGTACCTGTATTTTATCTGGTAGGTTTGGTGTGGTGATCCTATTAAATTGGACCATGGGCGCAGATCATGGGGGGAGGGGGGGACGAGGGAGCGTGTGCCCCACAAAGTTTTTCGGGGGGGGGGGGGGGGCATTACATGTTATGTCCCCCGCGCTCCTCTCACATATATAGGTCCGATAGCAGCTGATATTGTTCGAGCAATGCTGCAATAGGCGAAAATCGCGTATTTTCAGCTTGCTTTTTCAAAATTTCCTCCCGCAATGCTGCAATAGGCGGAAATCGTGTGTTTTCAGCTTACATTTTCAATTTTTCCGCCTGCAGGACCAAAACATGGTTGGCCCTGCGCATTGTGTAGCCTCCCCCCCCCCCCCCCCCTCACACACACACACTCCAAAGAGAGAGATCTGTGCCCCTGAATTGGACCGCCTTGGACCGGTCCATCTAGAAAACAAATGGACCGCCTGCCCGAACACCATTGGCGGTCCGGTACGGTCCGCATCACTGCTAACCAACATATCGGGAAAACGTCTCGTGAAGTTTAAAAATTTAATGGAGCAGTTCAAAAAAGTGCCTCTGTGGGGTAGGTTGGGGAAGGGCAAAAATGATGGATTTCGTATGAGTAGTATGTCATGTACCCGGACACCCCCTATTTGGATGATCTCATGGATGATCTCATGTGACGTCATAGCCACGTGACCCAGTGGCGCCATGTTGTGTTGTCATGGTAACTCGCGTGAGCGGCCATGTTGTGACGCCATCCCCATAGTAATACCTGGTGTGAGTGCGCATGCGCAGCACGTGTTGTTAGGGTGATACGTGGTTCCGTCGTAATTTGGGGTGGATTTTGGTGATTTGGAAGGATTGTCGGGTTGTTTGTGGTAATTAGATTTAGTCTTCTACAATCGAACAAACCCTCCGAACATACCCTGTCCTGTTGTAGGCCTTAGGTAACATAGCAATCACGTGCTACCATAGAGACCAAGATGGCGGCCTCCAATATACAAAATGGACGACGGAAACACGTATCACCCTAACAATACGTGCTGCGCATGCGCACTCACACCACATATCACTATGGGGATGACGTCACAACATGGCCGCTCACGCGGGTTACCATGACAACACAACATGGCGCCACTGGGTCACGTGGCTATGACGTCACATGAGATCATCCATGAGATCATCCAAATAGGGGGTGTCCGGGTACATGACATACTACTCGTATGTTTTTTTGTTTTTTACTCATATAGGTCCTCAAAGGGGTCTACTAGTGGTGACTTCTTATCAGGAATCTTAAAGGTTTCAAAAAATTGCCGGTGGTGGTGTTGGGGAGGGGTAAAATTTGTGGATTTTGTGTGTATGTCTGTATGACCACTATAAAAAGGCATACGGAGCCACCCACAGTGCACAAGCTGGTTCTGCTAGGGGTTATTTTTCTACACCTGGAGTCATGGATTGAAAAAGTCAGGATTGAAAAAGTGCCGGGGTGGGGAGAGTCACCCAATGTCATGACAATTTTTCTTTTCACCTCTATAGATCTTCAAAGGGGTCTACATGAGGTCACTTTTTACCGGGAATATTATGGTGCGGTTAGGGCCGCAGGCCTGCCCAAGTTACTCTTTTGAAGTCAGGGCTGTGGTTTTATGAACTGCTTTTTCTTAGAAATTCACCGTACAGCATCGGGTAACCCTGCTAGTATTTGTTAAAACCTGTTTTGACTCATCATTTTCACACAGGTAACAATGTTGGGAAGCGGTTTAGTATGCCAGAATGCTCGAAATGCATCCCCACCCCCTTCCACCCCACACAATTTTAAATTGCTCTGCGGCTCCTGGGTCAGCATGTTTTCGGTGTCATTGTGGGGCATGTCACGTTGTTACGTTCATGGAAGCAGGTGACTGTTTTGAACAAATCACACGATAATACCTCAGCTGTAGGACCGTCGCTAGAGCCTTTTAATGGGGGTGGGGGGTGAGAGCACTCGAAATTCCAACTGGGTAGTGGGCGCGTTCTTGACAAACTATTAGAACTGTAGATCTTCCTAATTCGGCGAGAAAATTGTTAAATTTGGCATTCAAAGCAGCAATTTCCTTTCTTCTGGAGGATCAATTCCCACTTCAACATACCCCGAAAAGTTTGTTTTTTTCTGATCAATAACAAAATTCATCTTTTGAAAATTTCGATTTCTGTCCAGTAACCTTTGAAAAACTATGCAGAATTATTATATGTTCTGCAAGTTTTAGCCAATCGTTTATACCAAATCTGCACAATTTAGAGAATTCCATCCATTCCTAGGCATTGATTACTGGGTCCCATTTTACCATTAATATAGAACTTGTTCAGTACAGTACAGAAACACTGCTTCATTTCCCGGGGGTTGCCACGGAGTATGGTGGTGGTGGTGGGGGGGGGGGGGTGGCTCATAACACCAATTTAATTGACAACACCCTTGTAAAAAACAATAGTCAACCTTTTCAACTTCTAATTTAAAAACAAAAACATTGCAGGAAACATTTTGCCCCATTGACAGTTTTTGTTCCAGAGCGCATCAATTTTCGGTTTCCTGAAAATTGGATGAAAACAAAAATGAATAATAATTGACCTGGTAGTTGGGGTATTCCATACATCGACCCATATGCAGTAAAAAAAATTTTTTTTCGTACGTCCTGGTTGACAATGGAGTGGGAGGCAGTTGTCCTGGCTGACAATTGGAGTGGGGGCAGTTGTCCTGTCCACCCACTGGACTGGAGGGCAGTCGTCCTAGCTAATACACTTGAGGGAGTCATCCTAGGTGCCAAACACACTGGGGCAATTGTCCGACTGAGCATTTTTGGACGGGGATGGGGGGGGGCGAGTGGGGGGGGGGTGGTGGGGGCACTTGTCCTACAACCTCAATTTTCTCCTATGTTCAATTACCACTCATCAAATATAACCTGCTATTGAACATAATTTCTTTTGTTAATTAGTCAATGTGCTCCTATTGTCATAGCTGTGTGTAATCTGTGTGTTGAATAAACATCGCAGTGATGACAATAGAGACTCACATATAGGATTACAACTAGTTTAATGACAGACATGAATTAGTTGCTCATTGGTGGAGAAAAATGGATCAAAATGATGCGAAATTAAAAAAAAAACAGTGTCTGAAATTTTTGGGGGGACGGCAAACATTTTTCTAGGGGGTGGGCGCCCACCCCTCCACGATCCCTCCCACCCCACCCCTCCCCATCCCCACCCCGGTTGCAGGCCTGTGATATCTCTTGCAACGTTTTGCTACTTTGTAGGGTATTCATCACTGACAGCTGATCAGGGACGTCGCGACAGGAGGGGAGGGCGGTGTGTATGTGTGTGTGTGGGGGGGGGGGGGGGTGTACAACTAACAAACATATATTTTTCCGACTGGAGGACCACAATGAGGACAAATTCCGACTACCGAGACCTTCGGGTGAAAATCGGGTCGAAGGATTCCAACTGAACATATAAGTACACATGCATTCTCCACGTTGCACGTTTTTTCAACAGCCGCTGAGAATCTAGGGGAGATAATTTGTGCCTGTGAAATGCTGAAAAAAACTTTTCCTAAAACCGATTTTCCAAGCCTTTAAATTAAACCAAATTCAAGCCGATAAACGGGGTGCCCAAGTTACAAAAAATAAAAGACAAAAAATATTCGCTAGCCTACGAAACTGTCGGGATAATAGTCGAAAATTTCAACATTTTCCCGCCCTAAATCGTCCCAAATGAAACTTTTTGAGGTATTCTGAAGTGGGGATTGACTCTCCAGAAGCCAGGAAATTGCTCCTTTTAATGTCAAATTTAACCATTTTCTCACGTCGGGCCGAACCATGGTCGGCCCGGCGCGGCCGTGCTCGCCGAATTAGGAAGATCTACAGTTCTAATAGTTTGTCAAGAACGCGCCCACTACCCAGCTGGAATTTCGAGGGCTCTCACCCCCCACCCACACCCCCACCCCACCCCCATTAAAAGGCTCTAGCGACGGCCCTACAGCTGAGGCATTATCGCGTGATTTGTTCAAAACAGTCACCTGCTTCCATGAACATAACACCGTGACATGCCCCACAATGACACCGAAAACATGCTGACCCAGGAGCCGCAGAGCAATTTGAAATTGTGTGTGGGAGGGGGGGAGAGGGGGTGGGGATGCATTTCGAGCATTCTGGCATACTAAACTGCTTCCCAACATTGTTACCTGTGTGAAAATGATGAGTCAAAACAGGTTTTAACAAATACTAGCAGGGTTACCCGATGCTGTACGGTAAATTTCTAAGAAAAAACAGTTCATAAAACCACAGCCCTGACTTCAAAAGAGTAACTTGGGCAGGCCTGCGGCCTTAACCGCACCATAATATTCCCGGTAAAAAGTTACCTCAGGTAGACCCCTTTGAAGATCTATAGAGGTGAAAAGAAAAATTGTCATGACATTGGGTGACTCTCCCAACCCTGGCACTTTTTCAATCCTGACTTTTTCAATCCATGACTCCCGGTGTAGAAAAAAACCCTAGCAGAACCAGCTTGTGCACTGTGGGTGGCTCCGTATGCCTTTATATAGTGGTCATACAGACATACACACAACATCCACAAGTGTTGCCCCTCCCCAACACCACCAGCGGCAATTTTTTGAAACCTTTAAGATTCCTGATAAGAAGTCACCACAAGTAGACCCCTTTGAGGACCTATATCAGTAAAAAACAAATTGGTCATAGCTTTTGGTACCCCTCTCCAATCCCACCCCTGCACCTTTTTAAACCTGACAATGACCTCCGCCATAAAGTAGGCCAATTTTGGGCACTATGGATGGCCCCGCATTTATTTCTATAGCAGACACACAGACAAACAAACATACATACGAAATCCATCATTTTTGCCCTTCCCCACCCTACCCCACAGAGGCACTTTTTTGAACTGCTCCATTAAATTTTTAAACTTCACGAGACGTTTTCCCGATATGTTGGTTAGCAGTGATGCGGACCGTACCGGACCGCCAATGGTGTTCCGGTCCGGTCCGGTCCAAGAAATAGCGGTCCGATATTCGGGCAGACGGTCCATTTTTCTCTAGATGGACCGGTCCAAGGCGGTCTAATTCAGGGGCACAGGTCTCTCTCTTTAGTGTGTGTGTGTGTGGGGGGGGGGGGGGGGGGTGCTACACAATGCTCAGGGCCAACCATGTTTTGGTGCTGAGGGCGGAAAATTTGAAAATGTAAGCTGAAAATACACGATTTCCGCATATAGCAGCATTGCTCGGACACACAACGCGCAGGGCCAAGCATGGAAATTTTGAAAAAGCGAGCTGAAAATACGCGATTTTCGCCTATTGCAGCATTGCTCGAACAATATCAGCTGCTATCGGACCTATATATGTGGGAGGAGCGCGGGGGACATAACATGTAATGGCCCCCCCCCCCCCGAAAAACTTTGAGGGCACACGCCCCCTCGTCCCCCCCCCCCCCCCCGTCCCCACATGATCTGCGCTCATGGTCCAATTTAATAGGGTCACCACACCAAACCTACCAGATGAAATACAGGGACCAAGTTACTACCAACTAAATAGTTTCCATGTGCACATAATCCAGATCGGGGTTTATAGAAATAGATACACAATACACGTTGAAATTCTTTGCCGACAAAGGAATTGAATGACAGCTTCTTGTCACCGAATTTGAGCGTTCGCTATTTTGGGAACTTTTTTGTAGAAACGCTCATCGCTGATACCTTCACCCGACACCCGTGACAGGAATCACAGGATGCAGGTGGTTGATTGGTGACAGATTGGCTCAATATAGTTGACAGTTAATTCAAACTTACTCGACTTCAATGTATTCACCGTCTATCAAGATGAAATTATCAGTTTGTGTATCAATTGTGGGAGTGCAAAACTTCCCTTTGCGTCTCCCTGGACCGGTCCCTTGGACCGCCCCGGACCTGTCCAGCGTGCCTGTGTACCGGTACAGCAGGGGCGGCTCGGTCCTCATCGGACCGTACCGCGGACCACGCCTGGACCGGTACCGGACCATTTGTTTGAGGTCCGGTCCGCAACACTGTTGGTTAGCGAGTCATATTTCAATATTAAAACACAACTTGTTTGTAACAGTACAGTAAACAATCAACACTGCCCATTTGACATTTTCATGGGAAAAAATCTTATTTATTTTGCGTGATTACAAAGGGTCGAAACAAAATCGTGTGAAGCGCATACAAAACAATCTCTCGTCGGGATTCTCTGTCTGAAGCTGTGTGCCTGCATCAAGTTTATCTTGCTTTTTTCCCCCAGTTATGTCCCATTGTTCGCGTTTGTAACGACTCAACTGATTGGCTCGTGGAGCGTATTGAATCGTGGGATTTTAGCATCATCCTGAATAATTATGGTCGATCCAGGGTCGGACAAATTATTTCAGGTTCATCCCCAATTAATATAGGATGAACCTCAAATATTTATGTCGAACCTGGTTCAACAGGAAGCAATAATTATGGTCCATCCAGGATCGGACAAATTATTTCAGGTTCATCCTCAATTAATATAGGATGAACCTCAAATATTAATGTCGAACCTGGTTCAACATGAAACAATAATTATGGTCCATCCAGGGTCGGACAAATTATTTCAGGTTCATCCTCAATTAATATAGGATGAACCTGAAATATTTATGTCGAACCTGGTTCAACATGAAACAATAATTATGGTCGATCCAGGGTCGGACAAATTATTTCAGGTTCATCCTCAATTAATATAGGATGAACCTGAAATATTTATGTCGAACCTGGTTCAACATGAAACAATAATTATGGTCCATCTAGGGTCGGACAAGTTATTTCAGGTTCATCCTCAATTAATACAGGATGAACCTGAAATATTTATGTCGAACCTGGTTCAACATGAAACAATAATTATGGTCCATCCAGGATCGGACATATTATTTCCGGTTCATCCTCAATTAATATAGGATGAACCTCAAATATTGATGTCGAACATGGTTCAACATGAAACAATAATTATGGTCGATCCAGGGTCGGACACATTATTTTAGGTCTCATCCTCAATTAATATAGGACGAACCTGAAATATTTATGTCGAACCTGGTTCAACATGAAACAATAATTTTATAGTCCATCCAGGGTCGGACAAATTATTGATCGTGTACGAGAGGGTCATAAATATTATTTTAGGATGAACATGAAATAATATAGGATGAACCTGAAAATAATATAGGATGAACCTCAAATAATATAGTATGTACCTCAATAATTATTTTCGAACCTGTTCGTACGCCATAAATTTCACCGTTTTGATTTATTGAATGAAAAACCATTCATTTACACTGAGTGCAAGATTGAAACTCCACAAAACTGATCTATTACGATTTACCTCAAAACTCGTAACGATTTAATATTTTTTCATCTGTTCCTCCATGATCGATCGCACCGCCGTCTAGACCGCGATCGCAGACGTAGAGAGACAATTTCCCACAATTCTAATTTTCGACGTTTCTTAATTTTTATGTTTTGCTGTTCTGAAATCCCCGCAAGTTGGTCATCGTGGTCTAGACGGTTCGATCGACCGTTGGCGAACGTTGGGAAAAAATTTCAGGATCGATTTTCCAGTCCTAGAATCCCCAATCGTTTTTACCGATTGGATCGCACCCACCACCGTCTGGAACGCGATCGCGAACGTTGTGTCCCAGAATCCCCAAAACGCATTTTTATGCTGTCCCAGAACCCCCAAAGCGTTTGCCGGCGTTCGCCAACGATCGATTGAAGGGTCTAACCCGTGATGGTAAACGTTGAGAAGATTAAGGTCGATTTCTTCGATTTTTTCTTCTGCGCGAATTCTGCTGAATTCACACTCGTTCGCCAACGGCTGTTTGAACCGTCTAGGACACGATAAGCTACTTGTGGGGATTCTAGGACAAAATGTACAAAAAATGTTTGTACATTTTAACACTGAATCCTATGGGTACATGTACGTGTACGTGTACATTTTTCGAAAAAAGTGTCCAAGAAACCCCCACTTATACCTACTTTTATTTATTTAATTAATTATCTATTTATTTATTTATTAGGGTTTAACGACACTTTAACAGTCAAGATCATATCGCGTCGGTGACAGTTTTACTGGTGGAGGAAGCCGGAGTACCCGGAGAGAAACACCGAGCAACGACGAGCAGCTGCCAGCTCCCCAACATCTTAACTCCGCACTGCAGCACAGGCAGGGTTAGACTGGATGAAGACAAGCGCACCATCGACGCGCAGTACGCCTTAACCCTTTACCCAACGTAACGGCCAACATCGGCCAGCGCTATTCTAAAAAATCGCCAATTAAGTTTCATTGTTTTGTCATTTTTGTCTCAAAAACATAGGTTATGACCCCTCATTGGAACGAGCTCGTTCCAATGAGGGGTCATAACCTATGTTTTTGAGACAAAAATAAAAAAAAATATTAGTTATCCAAGAATTTTTTAGCAAGTGTCTGCTTTTCATGTTAGGCAAAGGGTTAATACACGGCGTGATCGTGCCTTGCCCAAGGAGACAACGCGGGATCGTCCACATTCTGATAAAACAGCCACAGGCACTTTATTTTGAAAACGCACATCACGAACTTTTGCAATCGTGACTTCTGTTATCAAAGATTGTGTCTTTGTCAGTATCGTGGTCTCATTTATTTACCCTGGGAAACTGCGGGGTGTTTTGTAGATAAGACTCTGTGGGAGGTATAATATCTGTTTTGCTCGCTTGCAGATAATCATTCGTGGATTATCAAAAACACAATGAAGATCGCGTTAGTCATTCTGTCTCTGATTGGTAAGTTTAACATGGCACCATTTGACTTACAAGTATTGCAAAACTGGAATAGCAGGGGTATGGGGCCGGTGGCCAACTCACTCAAATCGAAAAGAGTATGCTTCATGGTTTTAAATTATCGTAGTTTAGTTTTGAAAGAAAGCCCATCCCTTTCAATTTAGCTTACGGCGATATGACAATAACAATATCTGGCTAGAATGATTTAAGAGTTTTTGCGGCAGCTTCACGAAGGTGAGTCTATTTATCTTGTTATCTAAGTAATATCTATACAACTTGATTGCTAGGACGCTCATTGTTCATAGCGGGGGAGGAATTCGCTAGAATTGTGCACTTGGTGATACCTTCCTGAAATTTGGCATGATGTAAGGGTAGGCATCAGAGATTTCAAAATCGATCGGCTACAAGTTGGCACCATCCTCTAGCCACCACTAGCAGCGAAATCCAAAATGGCCGCCAAGCGGATCGAAAAAAAGCTATTTTCGCCGATCGCACAACTGAAGCTCCAAACCTAACACCATACATGTGCTGTAATTGATGTGAATGATGGAGTGAAGCCCTTGGAACAAGTTGGGGGGAAGATTAATGGATAATGGGATCAGAATTTCCGTCGATGTGTGCGTCTGTGTGTCTGACTGTCAGTATGATCGTCCGTCCGTAGATAAATTAGTGTTGAATGTTTCTCGGGAATGCAATGGTCAAATGAACATGGTATGAGAGATTCCTGTCAACACATGAACAAGGGTACTCGATAGTATGCAGCAGTGGGGATACTTGGACATTTGATAATCCAATTAAAGTGACAGTCTATTCTCAACTTCCGGCATTTTCGATAGATTTATTTTCTAAGAAAATAAAACTATCAAATTTCTAGAGGAGTTCTGGTTCAATCTCAACACCATAGCGACACGTCTGCCAGCAAGGGCAGTGCTGGAATGAACTCGGGATGCATTAGTTCCCGTTGTTAATTATACAATGTTATCTTGCCAGTATAGAACATTGGCAAAATGGGACTAGAAGGGGTGAGTGTATGTTTGCAGTCATTCGAGGTACAGGAATATTTTTTGACTACAAGTAGTATTCTTCATTTTCGGCCAGTTAAGATGTGGTGTGTTCCAAGTCAGGATTAATGTTGCCGACACTTAATGCCCATCCCTCATGGTATGCTACTTTACCAGGGATATAGAGATATAGCCACCACTGGGAGCCAAAACATGACCTTTGATGTCGATGAGTGGTCGAAATGTTTTAGCGAATAACTTATCGAAATATGATCCGGTATGGCAATTTGATACCTTACGTTAGATTTATTAGATCAACTCAGGTATGGATTCATTGAGACATGAGTGCGCTACAAGATGAAGGATTTCCAAGTTGATTTGCTATGGAGTAGGAACTGACTAGTCACATGTGGCCTATGGCCAGAGAAAGACAAGGATACCATAGATGAACACACGGGTGAACGAAGGTATCAACTGTTGTACAGAGGCAAAATAGTTGGGGATATTGTATCATGCTATGCATGAATTAACACCGTCTTGTGCAGTAAATAACAGACTATTTTCCGAAATCTAAAACTGTATTCCTATACCCCGGACAATGTAGCAAGCCACATGGGATGAACATTTGTTAGCAAAATCAACTCAACTAGAAACATGACATGTGTTAACTGGCCGAAAATGGAAAAAAAAATACCAGAATAGGAGATGACTGGTCCTAACATGACAGTATACTACTCAATATTGTTACAACAGCCACCTTCACACTTACACAAAGGTGTGCACCTTAATCCAGCTTTCAAGCATTTGCAATTGCCCTTGCAGGCCTTGGCACAACTACAGTGGAGCATCAGTGCACATGCAGCACTTGCGTCTCCTAGGTGAGTCCAAAATGGGACCAGAATATTGAGACGTGGATTCCACTCCCATCCGTACTGTGATGGGTCTGGCACACATAAGTGTTTCTGCAGAGCACGATGCCAAATGAAAGATGACACAAGAATTACCCTTTTTACATGTTGATACAGAGCTGCTTTGGTGGGCGGGATGTTTTCCATAGACTTAAGGCCATGTGTGAACATATGCCGTCTCGCATCATTGACACGTGTACTGACACAACTGTTACTGTACATCTGTATGGTGAGTTTTTCGATATGCTGCATATGAGGGGAATCCTCTGAAAAGACTTGCGGATTCTCAGTCAATTCTATCATCATTTCAGTTGATGCGGGAAAATTCATCCATGCATTCCATCCTGTCTTCTTCCCAATGCCGAGCATGCTGGATGTTACATCACAACCTGTGAAGGCGTGGAAGAAAGTCAGGGCCTTACAGTAATCAGGTCCAAGTTGTGAAGCTATCTCATGAATTGGCATATCTTTATATGCCTTTCCAATTCCAAACCCAATCCACAGCTCACTGAGTCCAAGGTCACGGAATGTTGCGAAATGGTGCAAAGACAGAATGACGACATCAGAATCAACCGTGCGAAGAAAAGCTATTTTGTGACCTTGTGAGACTGCATGGTTGAGATGAAGCATCATGCGCGTGTCTGCTTCCTCGTGGTTCGATGGAGATATGTCACATAAGCTAACATCCTTATTGCATAGTACATATTCTCCTGATGTCGTTAACAACTGGTACTCGGATGTTGATGTTAATTTCAGCAGTTCAGCAGACAGGAACTTGAAAAATTCGTCTTTATTCTCACTAACTTTCAAGAATGCCTGCCAATTCTTCCCTTTAGGTAAAGGGACGTTCTCGGACACCCGTATCAACCTAACTGCTGTCTCACCGAGGCGTTTTGCTCGCGTCTGATTCTTCAAACTGCCTTCGGGGTAACAGTCATAGATCGCATCAACCCTTGTGGTGTTCGTGTTAATCAGAGATTCGATGTATGGCAATAATTGCAATCGAGCATATTCTCCAAACAGATCCGCTTTCTGTGATTTGATTACATGGACTACAGCAGGCATATCCAAGATGACAACTGAAGCTTGTCTAGCTGCTGAATTCTTCCCTTGTGCAGGAATAGCTGGTAAACAATTGAGAATTTGAGATTTTGTCCCACTCCGTAGCTTACCTCTATCGGATAATGCTGGCGGATCACGTGCATTCTCGTGCATGAAAAACTCATCCATGTTTGAATCAGGCCGGGCTTGCAGTGAAACGAACATCTGGGTAACTATTGCGGCAGTTGCTTTACTTGACATGAGTTTGTCTCGGCCTTTGTCCAGGTTGGCTGGGGGTGGGTTAAGGAAGGTATATATATTTGCCTTGGGAATAACATCATTCAGGGGTACGGTGCATTCCACAAGCCTTTCCTTCAAGAAAGTGGAATATAAATGCTTGCCCCTTTCGGGTAATGACCGTAAACTCTTACTAACTTCGGGGTCCATATATTCACCAGTATCTAATGTCACCAGCTGACCACTAGTTTCATCATAAGGGTTGATAATGAGTCCCTGATTCACCAGATCGAGGAGAGATTTCAATTGATTCAGAAATTTTTTCTGCTCTGATACCGAACTTTCCGGGTGTTCCGTGTTATCTGATGATGTTGTGTGGAAACTTGCATATTCATACTCATCTATAACACGCAGAACTTCTGACCTTGAAAGCTCAATAACGACTTTCTCTTCAGCCTGGCCATAGAGACCTTTTGGACCACTGTCTTCTTTGAGTAGTTGGATACTATGTTCTTGGCTCTGATCTAAACCCATCATACTGAACTTCCTCTCACTACGCTGGACCACAAAATGGCCTTCCATGAATTTGTTGTGGATTGAAGGATGCCGCCTGGGTAGCTGAGACATGTCTCTCAGAAATACGGGGACCCACCGACAATAATTTGTATGTCCTAGGGCAAAAAAGTAACTGCACAACTCATCGATAGAACACAGTGTACCAGGCCAGTTACCGATTCGTTGGTTCCGAACGAATTGACAGCTTGTCAAGAGAAAGTTCCGAACGATTTCACCCCAATAGCGCGCAGTTGGAGATTGTGAAAGAATCCTCTGTTCCCACATTTCAAATGACTCATGGGGCCCAGTCTGCTGACAGTAAATCTCATAAGCATTCTTTCTGAGGATCTCAAGCCAAGCTAGAGTGAGAAGATATGCCTGTCGCGTCCTCTTGACATGTTTCCCACCAAGTAGGGATGATGCTACACCGGGTGTGAATATCTTTGCGAGGTGAAACATTCGCTCCCAACCAGAACCACCCATAAGCTTACCACCAGCTTCTTGGGTGCACATTTCAAGATGCAGGAATCCAATCATACACACCATTCGATCCTCACCTATCTCCTCTGGGAACAGCCATTGACATTTTTTCTGCCTGGCATACAACGGACAGTCACCTTCAATGACAGGTATCTGGCCGGGGTTTACGAAAGCAGTAGCTTCCCTGACCACATACATAGCATGCTTCTGCATACTGAGTGAGTCCGCTTTCTGCTCACTGAAAACAGGGAATACCCCAATAACTGCACGAGGTTTGACATTGTCTTGATCTTCATGTTTTGAAAAGAAGCCTGAAAAGGTCACAGGGACTTCATCAAGCTGCCAGCTGCCATCAACCTTCCCTTTATTGCTGATCTGTGACACATGAGACAACCAGTCATTCTCTCCCACGTTCAAATCTGCATATTCATTGGGCCGTACATTACATTCATCTGGAGATTCAAGCCTGATGTCCCCACCAAAGTCTTCAACGAAAGGAACAAATGCATAGTCGTCTGGGAGTTCAATTTGTGTGTCTTCTGGAACATCTAAACTCAGTGGTGGGGGATCAGTACCCACATTGTCCCTGCTCAGTTGACCAATGAGTGTGATGGACGTACCATGCATATCAGATCTACCAGATACATCAATGTTATCAGTGGTTCCTATCGAGAAAACATTACGTTTGCAGTTAGCTGGGACTACAACACCTTCGTTCTTGAACCGCAGTGAAACAGCTCTCGCGAAACTCCTGCGAACATCCATTACGCGATCATAAGAGACAGAGAGTCCCATTTGATGAAAATCTCTGATAAGATTTTTCATACGATCATGGGCATGCAACTTCAAACCCACATAAAGAGGCATTGGAGTTTCTCTGTCACGTCTCTGGTGAACATTTTGTGCATGTTCGGAGCGTTTCGCTGAATTGCTGATCAACATCTGTGAAATAGTACAAGCCACTCGAGTCTTGGCATTAACAGTCTCATCATCGCCTAAGTTCTGTATACTACATGTGCCCTCAAGTAGAACTCTAAGAAGAGTCAGGAGTGAGTTGGGTACAGGCTCGCTCAAGCAATAAGATGAAAATGATCCCGTGAAAGGAGCTTGAGATATGAGTATGTGTTTACGCAGAAGAAGACCCACATCAACTATCTTTTTTGCCTCTTCCTCAGACACTATACGAGTTAAAGATTCGGACAACAAGGAGCGAACTCGAAACCTACTTGAAATAAACACATCTCTACCCTGTGTGAAGGCGTCCCAGCCATCGCCCAATTTCTGCAACAAATGTTCTTTGAATCGAGTGGAATGTATTTCTTCACTAAGCCAATCAGAACCGACTTGCTTCAACCTCCGACTGTACAGATTCTTGAGATCGACAAGCTTCATCGCGGAATCGTTGTGTTCAACAAATGTTATGAGCTCTGCCATAACGAGAGGGTCATAGGGCAGGCCTGACGCGGAATGTTCGGCGTTCTTCGACTTTTTAGATTTAGCCGCTCGTGCTTCATTGGCAAGCTTACAATAACAGGTTTTGTGATAGTAAAGATCACTAGCAGCGGAATCAAATGCTGCATTGACCCGAGAAAAAACAACCCAGTTCTCGGCTTCCTTTGCCATAATTTTGAGTTTATTGTTATCAGACATTGATCTGCAAATAGGCTCACTGCTGTCACCTTCGCGTTTGTGACAATAAACACACTGGGGCAGTTTCCTGTCACAGCCAGATTCAAAACTTGTCCGTGTTCTTTTAGGACTCAGCGTGGAGCAGGATGCCACTGCCTCATTTCGCTCTCGCTTGTGTAGCACGCGCTGTACGATGTGAGTCCGAATACTGTCACGGCATGTCTTATGATATATTGCCTTATTCGTCAACAGTGACATCGACATACACTCATCACTCTCTCTCATCAAACAATCAATGGTCAAATTATATGGAAGCTCAACGCCATTATCTAGGAAGCGCGTTATGTCTTCCTCAATAGCTTTATAGGCGTCATGAAAACGAGATTCTCTATACGGACGCATCAATTTCTTGGAACTGTCTTGCTGGCAAAAGCAACAACGTTCCCAGTCAGTACTAGTCCGTACACGAAGAGGATTCTCACTCATTCTGTGAATGATTTTTGTGAACAATCGCGTTCTCGAATTAATTTCGACAGACAAATCAGAATTGCTTGCGGAATTACGCCAAACAAGAGATTGTATGGCAAAGAGACTGCTTCATAAAGAGCGTTGTTTCTCCGGGATCAGCGTCATTCAGGTTTGCCTGAATGACGCTGATCCCGGAGAAACAACGCTCTTTTCAAGTTCCAAGAAATTGATGCGTCCGTATAGAGAATCTCGTTTTATTCTACATCATCTCCCACGTCTGTTTCCAACACGTGCGTGGATCAGAGTTCACTTTCGCGCCCTTACAATCGGATGTATAGTCGGTAGACCGTCGAAAAGGAGGTTCCCTTCAGCCGCTGGCGGCCATTTTGGATTGTGCCGCTACTGGTCGCCACCGGTCGGTGTCAACTTGTAGCCGATCGTTTTTGAGAACCTCATAGCCTACACTAACAGTGTGCCAAATTTCAAGAAGGTATCACCAAGTGCACAATTCACCTGTATGTGACGAATTCCTCCCCCGCTATCACGGAAAGAAAGGTGTCCGAACCGCCCCCACTTTAGGGGACGGATGTTGCTGCTCAATTTTCGATGTCTCGGAATCACTTTTGAAAGAATACAATTTGATGTCTGTGAAAAATAAACATGTTGCAGATGTGCACATTTCTCGTGGCAATACAAATTACACGTTTACAGCATATTTTAGTCATTGGGGAAAGACAAGTGCTGGGACTGAAAAGTTTCCGTTCTAATTAAAAACCATGACGTTTGATGAAGTGAAAGCTGTTACATTGTGACTACAGTCACAATATAACAGCTTTCACGTCTCCAAACGTGATCGATTAGGGGAAGTAATCACGTTGATTAATTTGACCCCATCTGAGGGTTGAGTGGTTGAAAGATTGAGTTGCGACGTTTCTTACTAACGTTACATCAATCCAGTTGTATAGAGATCAGTGTGTGGAATGAAAAAGTTACCCCTAACAACAGTTCATGGACACTCGAAAAATGTCCACTCCTTTTCTTGTTTCTGGATGTGTGATGGAGTGGTGGTGGGGATGGAGTACCTAAATTCTGAAAAAAATTCTACATTTGATTTTTAGCATTTTGTGGAGCGCAAAATTGTTTTGAAATTTCTTAATTAAATTTAAGACAGTTATTTTATTTGTGAACTGTGCCAGATTATTGTCAGAAGAAAAAACTGTTTTGGCGTACACTTTTCTGTAGAGTTAAGGGGGGAGGGGGGATACGCGAATATATGTGGAATTTTTTATTTTTTTTTTTACCCACACATCCTTTCCTGCATTTTGTCCATGACATTTTGAGGGCCCCACTACCTTCTCATACATTTTACATACAAAACTTTGGCACTCGAACACCAACTCGAAACGCGCAATGCACATTGATTCAATGCATATTTTTACATGTCCAAACAAGTTTCCATTTACTCTGTTGGATGCATTTTTCAGAACATTCACATCGGTTAACAAAGCAACGTTACTGTGCAGCTGGAACCCCATGTGGACCCGGGTATAATAGGTCCACATTTGGTAGCCAGGTTGTTAACGCACACAGGCGATGGCCTGGCTGTTCATACAGATATTTAAATACTATATTGATGTAGCAAATTCTAAGGAATTTGTTTTATCGTTATATTGAGGTGTCTGTGTGGATGAACTTGTTAATTCCTCCAGTGGTTGATGAATTCTTTAGGCCAACCAGTGGGAACTAACAACGTTGTGATATAAGCATCATATAGCCATAGTTGTTGACAGCGGTGTAAAACCCCCAATCAAACCAGATGAGATAACTGAGACAAACTAAATGCGTAGCTTAATTTTCGTACAAATCTAGTTTCTTGGTGTTCACCTTGCAAATGAAACTCAATTATTCTTTTTCGCAGAAACCTTTGATTTTAAATCAAATTTAAATAAGCTTTTCCTAATTTTATCTCTGATATGCAGAGATATATACTTCGAACAGTCTAGTTTCTGAAAATCATGGCATATGGAGGCATATGTGAGCAATGTGCCTGTTGTGCCCATAATTAATTTACTATTGCTTATACTGTAACCGTGTATATGTTGCAAATATTGGTTGAGTAAATGGGAACTTGTTTTTGTTCTGGTACAAGAAGGGCAAACCTTGTGTTTTTGTTTTTGTTATCGCATCTGCATACCAGGATAGCGACCACAAAGAGGTTTTCTGTTTTTGTTAAATCAGACTTTTTTGTTTTTGTTGAAATAAAACTTAATATTTTCAACTTTTTCATTTTGAAAAATCATTCCCACCTAACTATTATGACTCGTTGGACAATATTATAAATACTATGCTTTATTTTAAAGAATGTTGTATTTAATAAAAATCTTGATATGAATGAATTATGTTGAGAATGGATATTTTTTTTGACTTTAGGATAAAATTGTCGGGCAGTTTTTTTCCGCTCAAAATTGGGAACACACCCCTATCCATAAGTCAGTTTTGGATGAAATTCCCCAATATTTGCATATTAAGGAGGTTAGTTGTGTTGATAATGCTAATAAATAGGCTTTTTGATCAATTTGTGACATTTTATTACAGTTTGGGACCCAAAAGATGCCATAACAGTGAAAAGGGAAAGAAAAACGCATTAATTGATTTCGAGCATTTTGGGGGCACTTGACCACCCACCCACCCACCCACCCCCACCTATGTTCATGTAATTTTTTCCGACCCCCCCCCCCCCCCACCTCCTGCAATACGCAGACAATTTTTGTTGTCGATCTGTTTATAAAACCAGGATGTCGGAAGCAGGGGCGTTGTACCTGCTCTTTGTCTGAGTGAGGAGGGCCGAACGATGCCCTTTTGATATGAACAAAAACCAGATAACAAAAATCGCCACTCAAGGGCCAGATTGAACAGGCCATCAGATTAACCCTTTACCTAACATGAAAAGCAGACGACACTTGCAAAAAAAATTCTTGAATAACTAATTCTTTTCATTTTTTGTCTCAAAAACATAGGTTATGACCCCTCGTTGGAACGAGCACGATGAGCTCGTTCCAACGAGGGGTCATAACCTATGTTTTTGAGACAAAAAATGAAAATATTTTGAAAATTAATTGGCGATTTTTGAGAATAGGGCTGGCCGGTTTTGGCCGTTACGTTGGATAAAGGGTTAACCATTTAACGAACGTCTAATCATTTTCAAAAAAAATTTAACAACACCATCATATCACATGACCCTCTCATTTGGACGAACTCCACGACCTCGTTCAAATGAGGGTCACATGATATGATTTTGTTCAAATTTTGTGAAGTGCTTTTTTTCTTCAACTTCTCAATTGTAAATTACTCGGGTGGGGGGCGCAAGATTATTTAATATAGCGTTTATAAAACCACTATTCCACCCCAGAGGTTGTTGAACAAGTTTTAGTTTCTTATCCTTTATTAAATTTCTGTTAAATGTGGTTCTGATCATCCTTGTAGATTTCGTCAAACGATGTAAAGATAACGTGATACTATTAGTTATACTTGTGTTTTCCACGATGTATGGAAATTTACACCGGTCTGGGAGCTCATACACCCTGAGGCGAAGCCAAAGGGTGTATGAGTTCCCAGACCGGTGTAACCTCCCATACACTCTGGAAAACACAAGCGTAATGGATTTATTTCCAAGAAGGTTGGTGTACTTGATACTTTCACCTACATTGTGGGAAAAAACTGAAAATATGTACTTTGTATGTTTCTAAATAAAACTAGACAAATATGGATGTCATTGGAACTGGCACAATGAGCCAGTTGCAATCACATTCATATTTGTAATATTTTGTTGCAATATTAAACTGCCTGTATTTTTGTTTCTGTTCTAACATAACCGAGCAGAAGGTATGAATTAATAATTAAAACTGGGTACTTTTTAGACATCTCGCTTGCTATTGTGTATTCTTGTTTTTACACCGAGGTCAACCACGGTGTACAAAAGCTACTGTGGATTGCAAGTTACACCGTACCTCTCACCCAACCAAAACGCATTTGGAAATAAAAGCTTGTAATCTGTGCAACAAAGTGGGATAATTTTTTTTATCAGTTCAGATCCTTGACATTTTGCCATCTCATGTTCAACCCTTTAGCGGAATAGACACGAATGATTACTGCAATGAGACCACCATTCAAAGTAAACTATATAATAACATTTTTATTATAATTTTAACACAATACATCGTTACATCAAATTTATATTACGAAATTGTATGTCTCATTTTGGAATAGGAGTTTGTTCAGGATCAGATGTCTTTGTTTGTCACAAAGGCTTCAATTGGAAGTAATACATAATGTTCAAATTCTAAAATGAGAAAAACTGTTACATGACGGACAATTGTGATCATTAGAAGAAATTTACAGGGAACGTTAGCTCTCCTCTATTTCCTAAACCTGTCAATTTATTTAATGTTAAGTGTATGGGAAGTTCATATAAAAATTGAAATTTCGAAATGTTAGGGATCTTGTATTATCAATGTGCGCACCATTCAACAAACTTCAGGCATTTTCCTGTTGGGTAGTATAAAAATTTAGTTTTTATAAAGCATATACTTTGATGTCTGTGAAAAATGAATATGTTGACAATGCGCACATTTCTTGCGTCAATACAAATTACAGATTTACAACATTATAAGTTATTGTGATGAATTGACGGTAACATGGTCTGAGGTTTGCGGCTCGGAGCTTATGTTCAACCGAGACGCGAAGCGTCGAGGTGGAACATACGCTCCGAGCCGCAAACCTCAGACCATGTTACCGTCAATTCATCACAATAACGTATATGTTCCAATTGACACTACCCATAGCCCAAAACCTAAATTGTGAAACACGAGAGGCTTATTTACTAAACTTGTGATCGTTAAAAGGTGCCTTGTTCAAGGCAACTTTTAACGATCACAGGTTCAGTAAATAAACCTCTCATGTATCCACGACGGCACTGGTTAAATAATCAATAAACCAGATAAACTCATTCCATCTTAATTCAAATCGTAAATCGGTTTGTAATTTAAATAACACTTCATCGGGAACATCGTCTGCTGCACACGTGAAACATCCAGAAAAATGAAGCGGCTTGCTAGTCACCCCGTTGATGAAGCAGTTACGAAATGGACGACGTCATTGCAAATATTTTGCGTTGTGACGTCAGACGGTAACATTTGCCACTTGAGCCGCAAACATAGAATATACTAAGCGGGCTCTCGGCCAATCAGAGGAGGATGATTTTAGTCTTGTTGGAACATATTTTAGTTATTACCAAAAAAGGTGCTGAGACTGGAATGTTTCAGTTGTAGATAAACACCATCATGTTTGATGAAGTGAAAGCTGTTACGCTGTGACTACAGTCGCATTGTAAAAGCATTCAGGTCATCAAACGTGAGCGATTGGAGGAAGTCATCGCGTTGATCAATTTGACATCATGTGAGAAGTTAGGAGTGGACGATTGAATTGTGACGTTTTTTAGGTTACTTGACTGAAAGTCAGGGTGAGGTCTAGTGATCGCTCACCGTCCGTCATCTGTCGTCCGTGAACATAGTATTTGCACCTGCCCCTTCTAAACCACTGAACCAATTTTAGTTAAATTTGAGGTGATTGCTTGTTCAGAAATCGCAATTTGCTTTTTTTTTCAAATTAACTCTTGCCCAGGCCCATAGGGAAGGAGTGGGAGAAAATCTTCCATTTTAAAAAAAAAAATTCTCATGAACCAGTGGGTACAATGACATGATATTTGGTATGTAGCTTCCTTTTGAGTTGTAAAATCGAGTTTCTTCAAACGAAGTTCGTGGAGCAATATTTATTTGCCTTTTCTATTTTCTGAACCGACGGTCCGATTTGAACCAAATTTGGTATGTGGTATTGTTGAGTCATAAGTACTTTCCTCATGCCAAAACTATCCCCATGTCCCGTGGGAACCCCGGTAGAGCTAAAAATAGAAATATTTTGGAACGCCCATTTTTCCCAAACCACACGGAACAGAGAATTGTTATTTGTGATGAAGCATCCTTAGGACCAGTAGCATTGACTGGTAAAAAATTGCCATCAGTTGGCAAATTTTAACATATTTCAAAATTGGTAATATTCTCAAACTCTTCTCCAGAACCACCAATCAGCACCACACAAAAAATCATCTGGCATGGACAGCAATGTTATAAATAATTAAATTACTCCATTCCTCTGTTGTACTAACTAGGCATAGATGGTAATTAAATCTCTCTTTAAACAACTTTGGTCAGGTGAGTGCCTCAGGCCTCATGGGGCCTCTTGTTACTAACATTGCATCAATCCAGTTGTACAGAGATCAGTGTGTGAACACAAGAAGTTACCCCAAACAACAGTTCATGGAACTCGAAAAATGTACACTCCTCATTTTTACTGAGAGTGTGATGGGGTGGTGGAGGGGATGAAGTACCCTTCATTCCGAAAATATTTCTAAATTTGATTTTTAATATTTTGTGCACCGCAAAATTGTTTGGAACTTCCTTGATATTTGGAATAAAATATAGGACAGTTATTTCACTGGTGAGTTGTGCCGGATTATTATCAGATGAAACAAACTGTTTTGAAGAACCATTTTTCTTCAGATTTAAGATATGACTGTCCCTTTTTAATGACAGATTACCTGTGAAGGGGTTGCTTCTAAATAGCTTGCCATAAAGAGACAACTGTCCTTTTGTAATTTTTAATAAACGAAAACAACAAACAGTTCCTGTCTGTTGTTTCGCTTATTAAAAGTAACAAACAGAAACCTGACTTTATTTTCTACTGATATTTACTCAACAATTACTTGATTCGTAATTGGACCTTCCTCGCTCGTCTAATATTTTCAGGGGAGATAACTTTATCGAAAGTCAATTTTCATGACGATACAAGTCAGGGATGCCACTTTTATTTCATCGTGGGTAATGCTCGAACTGCGTTCAGTGTATTAAAACTTTGGAAGGAAAAAAAATTGTCACTTAGTCATTTTTCAATTTGAGTGTTTTTCTTTATTTTCTAAATTTTCTTTCTGCAGTATGCTCAAGTGAACAAAAGCTATTTATAGTTGTGTGGGCATTTTTATTTGTCACTTTGATTAAGGTTTATTGTGAGAAATTGTGTTCCATATTGGAGAGAGTTCAGTTTATTCGGTCAGTGACGGGCCGATTTCTTGAAAGAAGATCCTTATATGCCATGTTGTTTACGCGATGGTCGCATCTGGACGGCGATTCACACCTAGTACCCCTGCATCCCTCATTCTTGAAACTGGCTGACACGATATGACCCTTGATGTTCAAAGTGTCGTTAAATCCCAACAAACATACACATGGAATTGCCATGTTATTGTTGTCTAACAGCGAAAACCCCCTTTTGTTCATTCAACATCCACCGCGTTTGCTTTTGTCAAAACATTCTTGATCACTGAGGTGTGTAACGGCGTAGTGTGATATTTGTTGACTCGTTCGTATATATCGTCTTGTTGAAGCTACAGAACGACGCCACAAGTATATGACAATGATTGAAGATTGCATTCAGTGTGGAACACTCTGACTTGAATTTGGTCGACACCAGCTTGTATTTATCTTGCACTCCCATTCTTGAACCAATTGTTTCACTCACAGCACCATCGTACCTTCGAAGAAGCAGTCGTGGCGATGTTGAATTTTATTTTTTACACGATAAACACTGTTTGGAAGCTCCATTTTGATAATCTGTCTTATCATTTTTTTTTTAAAATTGCAGTCATCGCCTGGGCACAACATGATACGTGCACAGAGGACGACCAGTGCGTATGCACCCATCACCAACATCACCATCAAATGACAGCGGATTGTCTTGAGGGCAAATGTATTTGCACGGGTAGGTATTTCATCATTTTAGACTCTGAGAGGGCCGATCTAACAATCGCATTCTCTTGGCTACACATTATAATTTTTTTCCGATTTAGAATCCGGTTTGGCCGACGTTTTTATCTCTCTACTGAACTCATTCAGACCAGATACCGCGAATCCGAGATGACGTTGACGATAGAGCAAAACCATGTTTTTTTCACTGGGATTTTTAAGTGTTTCCTCGCTCAAATTCATTGATTTCTCTGATGCAAAATTACACATCGCGACACAAAATGTCAAAACTTGTAATTTTTGTTGGTTTTCTTAAGTATTTCATCGGCGTGTGTCGTCGATTTGACGGTTATATCTCGAATATGGAACACTAGAAGTCATCACAAATTGCAAAAATGTGTAATTTTCTTCCTGCGTTTTACGGTACTTCTATGGCTCACAAGATCAAGAGATCTCTCGGATGAGAGAAATATTTCCCCTCATATTCGATCGATCGTGGTTTTGTCTGTTTTTGTAGTGTCTTGAATTGATGTTGTCGATTCGACAGATCTCTGGAACGAGACAATTTTTCAACCGTGAGCCCGAACCGGCTGATTCCTGTGACGGGGGAAATATATATAATGTATAGTATGTTCGGTTTTTTTTCTATGTATTATCAAGTTTAAGGAAACAAAAAGAAAATAAAAAATAAAGATAAAATAAAAAATAATATATTTTTTTAAAAATAAAAAAATGGATAGATTCATAGATGAAATGAAAAAACCGAAAAGGAGAAATGCGTCACGAATTTCTCCAAGATGTGTATTACAAAACGTTTGCCCATCTCGTGAAAGAAAACATTCCCAGTTCGTTGAAGGAAAGATGTTCCGGTTGCAAGTTTGAACTGGACTACGGTCATGACTGCCAAGACATGGAATACGAAGACGCGATCGTCATGTGTTTCATGCCGGTATTAAATATGGCCAGCAAGCGCGATTTAATGAGAATTTGGATAAATTTATTTATTTATTTATTTATTTAATTTATTTATTTATTTATTTATTTATTGGTGTTTAAGGTCACATACTTATGCACAATGGCTAATCGTGACCGTGACAGTTTTACGGGTGGAGGAAGCCGGAGTACCCGGAGAGAACCACCGAGCAACGACGAGCAGCTGTCAGCTCTCCAACATCGTAACTCTGAACTCTGCACCGCAGCACAGGCAGGGTTAGATTGGTTGAAGACATGCGCACCATCGACGTGCAGTACGCCTCAATACACAGCGTCATCGTGCCCCCATGTAGGCAATCGGGGTGAAGTGTCTTGCCCAAGGACATAACGCGGTTGCCGCAGGTGGGATTCGAACCGAGGACCTCTCGGCTTGCAGCCTGGCCCTCTACCAACTGAGCCACCGCGCCCCCAATTTGGATGAAGACGGTGCATAGAAGAATAGCGCACTGCTGAATTAGAATGTTCGCATTTTCGATTGAGGACAAGCTAACTAACAACCGAAGATCGAGGTAGTATTTTGTTTTTATTACTGGATAGAGAATAACCGACTCAAATCTTGTGAAAGAGAAAATGAAAAAAAAAAATAAAAAATAGGAAAGAATATTGAAAAATTATATATAGAATACACCCATAGTAGGTTGGTGTACCAAATGTTCACCACGAGTGGTGAACATTTGGTACACCAAACTACTTTGGGTATATTTTATTTATACCATGATCGTCAGATTATTAAGAGCAGCTATTATTTTTTCTCGATTTTACTGAGCACCAGACGTACATGCGAGCGAATCTGGTTTTGTTTACACGAGCATCGGTGGGCGGTACTTCCGCTGTCAATTTTATCGCTGAAACGAAATGAAAGACAGAAACTGAGCCTTTTTCGTTTTAATAACATAATAACATACTATTTCGAGTTATGCATGCTTTATTAACATGAGACAATGCATGCTTGTTAATTTTTGGCATCTTATGAGGTAAACCCATTTAAAAACGTAATAAATAATTTTCACTTCCATTTCACTCTTCGCGAAGGGACGTGCGATAAATTTAGACAAGTTTGCATTCAGGTCGACGTCACAAAAGGTCAACGGGAATGTTGTTCTTCTGTAGGTGTAAATTTTACTATTGAAAACCCATTGCTGGCGTGTTCACCACGGTTGGTGTATAAAGCTAAAATTTATGACATAGGCTTTTCATTTATAGTAGAATAGGTAAGCATGGTATAAGAACATTTATTTACGAAATGGAGAAAAATAAATTTAACATATTTGTTTGTTTTTTCTGTTTTACATTTTTTCTGTTTTTTTTCACAATTTCTTTTTTTTCACAGTCATATCGTTTATTCCCCGTATCCGAGTCTATTACGCGCAAAAAAACCGTATCATATCTTCCTTGGGTGGAAACGAGTGAAGATATGTTCCTGGCTTCACTTTGGTCTTTGTATTCAAGTGTAAATTATGCAAAAACTACCGTATAATATCTTCCTTGTGTGGCAACAAGTAAAGATATATTCTGCATTATTAGTCAACAAGCAAATATGATTTACACGCTATTGCTAAAACCTCGTCCTGGTGACAGACAGAGGCAAGTAAGTTAGTATACCGTATTCACACATCCAACCATTCCTTGACCCGAATCATTCAATCGTTCAAAAGCGCGCCTCCATATCCCCGCCCCAATACCCAATCCACGTGAATCAGACATCAGTACCGCTACTGAAAAACATAATCTTTTTATACCTTCCTTGCGTAGTAATAAAGCCCCCCCCCCCCCACACCCCATCCTCTGCGCCCGATCCTTCCAGTATGTGTAAATGTCTTGTCCCCACCTACTTTTGCAGCATATATATGTCCTCCCCCACCACTGACCTGTCTACACTGACAATTGTAGGCTGGGGTGTCCATGCACTCCCTTCCAACCCCCCCCCCCCCCCCCGAAACGCATGATGTACGCACCCACATATACACAATGATCATAATCTCATAACACATACACGCGATGTTCAATACCAACGCGCCTTTGGGTGTAATTACTCTTCACACTAATGTATACACACACCCCCGCCCCATCAAAAAGGTTTATGAATGAGAATATTTGGAACCATTCTTGTCTATTGAGCCCATTGGATTCTTTAATATATTTCGATATAAACATCTCTTCATTTCTTATATATACATCTCTTCATCTACTTCAAACACTAGAACCCAATGGGCTCAATAGACAAGAATAAGGATAAATTCACAAAAAAATTGCGAGAAAAACATTAATTTATTATTAATTTCGGAAGATGATAATGAACATTATTGTTGAATCAAGAGCCTGGGTCGACTACCGTCAGCACAGACTACTAAATGTCAAGGAGAGACAATTTACAGCTTCAACTGTTTGAATTCCTTCCATAGCAAAAAATGGCTGGAACATCACAAGGAGTATTTCAACTCAAATCGATGCGTTGCCGTCGACATGCCCAAACCTAACACTTACATTAAATTCATAAATCACAACAGAAGACTGAGAGTGCCTTTTGTGGTGTTTGCCGATTTCGAATGTTTCACGGTGAAAATGTCAGAGTTGCACCAAAAAATAGAAGCACACACCGTCTAGTTATTGTTTGTACATAAACATTTTCTTTCTACGTTCGATATTCTTCGGGTCCGTACACTTGCATGAAACAGTCGGATGATGACGATGTGGCTCAAAAAATTCGTGGCAGATTTGGAATCTCAAAGCAAAAAATATAGGAGCAATTTAAAACTCCCGAGAAGATGATCATCACAGACGAGCAAATGGAAGACTATAAGAGAGCCTCCGAATGGCACATCTGTAGACTTCCTTTCACTGAAACAAGAAAGTAAGGAATCACGATCACTATACGTGTAAATCTTGAGGTGCCGCACACAGTAATTGCAGTTTATTCCATGATGCCTATTCTACTATATATGAAAAACCTATGCCATAAATTTTAACTTTACACACCAACCACGATGAACAGACTGCAATGGGATTTCAAGAGTAAAAATTTACACCTGCAGTAGAACTACATCCGTTGACCTTTGGTTACGTCGACCTGAATGCAAACTTGGCTAAATTTATCGAACGTCGCCTCGCGAAGAGTGAAATGGAAGTGGAAATTATTTATTACGTTTTTAAATGGGCTTAACTCATAAGATGCCAAAAATTAACAAACATGCATTGTCTCATGTTCATAAAGAATGCATAACTCGAAACAGTATGTTATTATGTTATTAAAACGAAAAAGGCTCAGTTTCTTTTTTTTCATTTCGTTTCGGCGCAAAAACAGATTTGCTCGCTTGTACGTCTGGTGCTCAGTAAAATCGAGAAAAAATAATAGTGACTCTTAATAATCTGACTGTCATGGTATGAATAAAAGATACCCAAAGTAGCTTGGTGTACTAAATATTCACCACTCGTGGTGAACATTTGGTACACCAAGCTACTATGGGTATATTCTATATTTAAAATATCAAGATGCTAAGTTCTTTCCGGTGATATTTCACAATCTGTCGGGTTCGTGAAGAATCTTCGGTGGTGTACGCGAAGGATATATAAACTGCATCACGAAGAGCAAGGAACAATACATTTCTTTGACGAAATGGATAGTCGTGGACATGAAGAAGAAAGAAATAGATGTAGAAATGCCAGCAGTCGATATCAAGAGAGGAATATGTTACATAGATAGTTTTAAATTCATGTCGAAGAGTCTCGAAATAGTAGTCGATAATTTCGGATAGGAGAGAAAAAAAACTCTTTAAAGATAAGCGCTAATTGAAGAGATGATTTGGATGTTTTTCTATATTTCACGAGCTCCGAAGGCGCGCGTGAAATACTGGAAAAACTCCATCAAGTGTCGTTGAGTCCCGTCTCCACACTCTATCCGAGTTGCGTTCTGTATTTATTCCACGATATTAATTGGTTGAGATTATTGGTGGTTGGATTATTTTTGGTGGTCTAAAGTTGATATTCAAAATTTATTTTATTACAAATTACTGGAAATTACCCTCAGGCACTCTCCAATAATTTGTAATAAAACAAATTTATATAAACAAAATAATATTTGCATTTAACTAGGTATGTTTCAAGCGCAAGGAAAAATTTAGCTTTTTCTCTGGAACCCTCATTTTTCTGAAAGATAATGGTTTCAAGCACTAAACCAGTTAAATTTTGAATATAGTGGATGAAGCTGCTATTTCTAAACAAAAATATCACCTACGACGGTCTGATAACTTTCTTGCTTGACACTATTTATTTATTGGGGTTTAACGACATTTCGACAGCCAACGTCACCTCGTCTCGGACCGTTTTATGGGAGGAGGAAGCCGGAGTATCCGGAAAGTACCACGGAGCAACGCTAAACAACTATCAGGCTCCCCAACGTAGTAACTCCGCACAAGCAGAGTTAGCATTGATTGAAGACAAGTGCGTCATCGACGTGCAGTGGGCCTTAGTACACAGTGCCAGCGTGCCCCCATATGGGTATTCGGGTGGAAGTGCCTTGCCTTTTGCTTGACACTGTTTTGTGTCGAAGCATTTCATTCACGTCATGACATCACTTATACTGGTAACGTCCAATCAAAAGTGTTCTTACACGACGTTCTTACGCGTAATTAAGATTCCACTCTCTGTGTATCTATCATATTACACAGTGTCTGTGTTGTATTGCGCATCACTGAATACGCACAGCAATCGTGGTATAAAACGTGATAGCCGGGCAGTTTTCAGACAGGCTTGTCGCCACGACCTCCTGGCTGCAGACATTAAAATCAGTTGGTTTCTGTCCAATTCATGACGTACCAAACCTGTAAAGTAGGTATCCATATGTCATATAGAAACAGTTATTTTTCGGAAACCAGTTTTCAATAATGTTCTTTTTGTAGTAAATCCCGTGGGCATGCCGTCATGTAGTAATATATTTCAAAATCAATAAGGTTCTTTACTCTCTCCGCATACCAATATTTTCTAAATGTTTGCTTCATGTGTAATAAAGGACAAATGGGATCGTCCGGAAACCAGAAAATGCCACTTTAAATAACAGTGTCCCTGACCATCGACCGACATCCATGTATATCGACAAAATACGTCATTCGGTACCTGTACATAAATAGACAATGCTCAACAACAATAGATTTCAATTTTCCGCCGCCTCGCAATGACCGATCGCTTTTCAAAGAATATACTTTGATATCTGCAAAAAATGAATATATTCGTGAAGAGCATAGTTTTCAAGGCAATAGAAATTGAATATTTACAACGTAGTTTAGTTATTATTGACAGAAAGCATATGCCTACATTGTAAAATCTATCACGTGTTGCAAGTTTTCATGCTAATTAAACACCATAACGTTTTATGAAGTGATAGCTATTACACTGTTCCTACAGTCACAGCGTAACAGCTTTCACGTCATCAAACGTCATCAATTCGGAGGAGTCGCCGCATTGATTGACTTTACGGCACCTTGGCGGGGCTGGGACAGATTGAATTGCGATATTTTGTAGTGGAGTTCCAGAAGTTCAGTGGTTATGCCAATATTCACTGTATAGTCGCCGTGGAGTGGTTGTACCCCGCGCTTCATTAATTAAACGCTTGATGATCATTCCTATAATTAGTGTTCAGACTCTAATATTATTGCATCGGCGGGAATATTGCCCACCTATGGAAAGTGACCAGTCCACGGTTGTAATTCTTTCCAAGAAGTAAACGAGTTTACACTTTCGCACTGGAATGCCTACTCACTTAATTTCAATACATAAAATCCGATAATGGATTATTTGCCTGTAAGCAATATATACATATAGAGGAACAAACATTTTTAGAATATAATTATTTATTACAATATTCCTTAGATATTGTAGTAATTGTCAGATTGGAAACAAATACTTCCCATTTTCAAAACTAGCCTTTTTGTGGCAGTAGAATTCACACGAGTACAACAGGAAGTATCATCAACTGATAATAAAATATTTGAAGGCATTTGTCTCTTTTTGTTTCTTCCATACAAAACCTGTGGCATAAAGGCAAAACTTACGTATCCATTTTTTACACAAAAATGGCTTTACTTTATGACTTTAGAAGACTAAAAGAAAAACAAGTCCACAGGCTTGTCCATCAATTTTCAATCGAAAGTAATTATATTTTTGTTATATCTGTTTTTGGCTACATGGGCGGAGGCTTACCTTCGTGAAAATCGATATGTGTGTATTCAAATACTTTCGAAGAAGAAGTTTGACATGCTTTCTTTGGGACTTGATAATGGTTTCAATAATGTTTATTAATAAAAACACAGCAATCTTTACCGTAAGTTGTGGTTTGGGAGAAATCATTTTGGGGGCGAAAGTGTTAACAATCTGCTGAACATGACCCTTAAGTTCATACCAGTGGAAGCTGAGATTGCAAAATTTAAAGGTCTATTCCACTTTCTACAGTAAGAAATAGAATTTCAGTTTCTTCCGGTAGAACCGTACATTCCACCAGAGTTCAGTCATAATCTATGTTTATGAGGCCATAATAATTTATTTAGTTACTCAAAAAAGTGTTTTGGCAAGTATCGTCTGCTATTACAATACCAAAACATTTCTTGTGATATTGCTTTTGATCTATAGAACCTGCGTTTTATGATGTATGTATGAATCATGAAGTAGCCAAGCTGCTGAAGGTTCTATACATAAATCACAAAAAAATCGGGTACCAGTTACAGACCGATAGAACATCAAACGAAATGTTCCATTTATTTTATTTTGATGATTATTCCTATAATTAGTGTTTGAAATCTAATACTATTGCGTCAGAGGAAATATTGCCCACCGATAAATGTGACGAGTCCATGGCGGCCAAACTGTACCGTAGGTTTGGGTCAGAAACGATAAATTAATCTAAGGTTATCGCGCGGAAAGTAAACTGTAATTTACAGTAATCCCAGCCCTTGACCTTTAGACGAAAAATCTCATAATCGATAGGTTTGGTGTGCTTATACTGAACTAAAGATACTAAAGTTACTACCCGGAAACCCCTTTTTAGGAAGTTCTGTTTATGGTAACTGTTTCTCGACTTTCAACTTAACGATTGTAAACACAAACATCGAAAGAGTTCTTACTCTTTTTTTTTTGTTACCTATTCTGTGAATTTTGGTGAATATGTAACATATAACACGTGTAAAAATAATATCAAGTTATTGCTTGGAATACAGTCTTCGGCAAATTTGTATTTGTAATAACTGTCCATCCTACGACCATCGATCCCAAAATCCATAGTATTGTTCTCTTTTCATATGAAAATAATTTGATAAATTAATTTTATCGCCCGGAAACAAAGAATGTAATTTTTTAGTTTTTATGACCTTGACATTTAGACAAAGAACCTGAAAATCGATAAGTTTCTTGCCGCTCCACACGGGCACCAACCCTCTAAGTTTAATCGATTGGTATTACATATAACTGAAGTCATTGCACAGAAACCATTTGTTTACGCTCACCCACCCATATGCCAGACCGGACATTTTCACAACGCGACAAAATATGGTAGGTCCCTGCCGAATGTCATAAGTATTTTTCAGACCAATGACACTAGATGAGACCGTTAACTGGTCTAGCGGGACTGAATGTAGGGTCTGTCTCCAAAAGGCCCGACAAAAAAAAAATCTAGATTAAGGGGCGCATTGAGGCCTCAGGTCTGGTAACCTCAGTCGGAGACAAAACAAAATACGCCGCAAATGGCACTATTTGTGGGCATTTTCAGACCCGATGGGACGTCAATTAAACCTACTGTGGTACATGTATGTTGTATCAGATTTGAGCCCCATAAGTTAGCACCGCCTTCCAATAAATGAATTCAGGACTTGGGGATTTGAGGGACCTTTTCGTGCCCCATTGTTACAGCGCTGGTCTTCAATAACTGATGGCGTGAACACCACCAGAATAGCCTTTAATTATATCACCATTTCTTTTCGTATATTTCAGATGAACACGGACACGGTAAGTAAAACACATATAAAGTACTTCTTGATTCTTATTGTGCAACTGCTATTGCGTACATGTGTGTAGCCATCATCTACCCTTTTGCTTCGGATTTCTTACATAGTATGTTAATATCACGGGTCGACTAATATTCACACAATTGGTCTACAGGCTAATTCGTTTTTTACGATATTAAACAGAACCGTATCAATCAGAAATTAAGGCAATCCGAAATATTGTTATCTCACTTTTTCAAACAACCTGAAGAGGTAGGAGGTTTGGCCCAACCAAAATAATAAAAAAACAACCTAACGGTCCACCTGTGGGTCCGTCTGTCTGTCTGTCCGGGCCAACTAACCCTGTTTAGGCGCTATTATTTTTAGGAGTTTAGTCGAAATTAGGGTAGTATTAGGGTTAGGATAGGGGTGGGGTTAGGCTTAGGGGTAGCCCCAGGGCAGGGCTAAAGGTTGGAGGGGGTTAGGAAACAGGGGTGGGGTGGGGTCAGGGGTGGGGGTTTAGTTTTTATAGCCCATAAACCAAAAAATAGCCCCTAATCGTTTTGGTCTGGCTAGGGTGGGGTTAGGGTCAGGGGTGGGGTGGGGTTGGGTTGGGTTAGGGTTAGGGGTAGCCCCAGAGTAGACCTTAAGGCTGTGGAGGGTTAGGTCCCAGGGGTGGGGGTTAGGGTCAGGGGTGGGGTTTTAGGGTTTAGGGTCAGGGTAGGGTAGGGTAGGGTTAGGGTTAGGGTGTGTTGTATTAGTGGATGTGGTGGGGTTAGGGTTAAATATAAGTTCTAGGGTGGAGGGGGGGGGGTCTGGCTAAAATAAGGTGATGGACATATAAAATGTTTTTTTCGTAACCCTTAAACCCAAATAGTTGGAACGTCCGTCCGTCCGTCCGTCCGTCCGTCCGTCCGTCCGCCCATAAACTTTTGATTTCAGTCAGTTAACTCAAAAACTCCTTCATTATCTCTTCATATTGTGTTAGGGTGGACAATGAAAGGTTCCTTTCGATAACTGTGCGGATGAATATCCAATATGGCCGCCACATAGACCATCTTGATGTTGGTTGCATTCATTAACTCAAGAATTCCTACACTGATTAATGTTATCTCTTGGTGAAATATTAAGGATCGTTACTGGAAGATGGCGTTCGATAGTTGTCCGAATTCCACGACAGCCATATCGAGTTGGTCATGTCGGCCATCTTGATTTTAGTTTCCTTAAATAAACACAAAAAGGCCATCCTCAGTCATTTTTATCTCTTGGTGTGTTAGGGTGGGTAATGGGGGTTCCTTTTGGAAATTTCTTATCCTTTCGATAATCGTCTGGAACCCATATTGCCAAAACTAAACTTTACACTGACCTTGGCAGTGCCACGATTTGCGTTGCTCTTGTTATATTTTGTTTGCAAGATAAAGACAAAATCATACTATTGTGAAACCAGTGTAAATACTGAGTGTAATATCGATATTCCAGAACACTGCCACTGAGACTTTATACGTATGACAGCGTTGCGGCGTCAACTAGAATGATTTTTTAAATTGTAGTTGCGATTTACTAAATCGTAGTTACGGTTTATTAAACTGTAGTTACGGTTTATTAAAATTGTAGTTACGATTTATTAAACTGTAGTTACGATTTAATAAATCGTAGTTACGGTTTATTAGATTGTCGTTACGGTTTATTAAACTGAAGTTACGATTTATTAAATTGTAATTACGATTTACTAAATCGTTGTTGCCATTTAGTAAATTGTAGCTACGATTTACTAAATCGTAGTTACCGTTTAGTAAATTGTAGTTACTACGTACTAAATCGTAGTTGCGGTTTATTAAACTGTAGTTACGGTGTATTAAATTGTAGTTACGATTTACTAAATCGTGGTTACGGTTTATTAAATTGTAGTTACGATTTAGTAAATCTTAGTTACGATTTAAACATTAACCAATGAGATTTAAGAATGAAAACATTAACCAATCAGATAAAGTCTACAAAAACATAATATTCTATTGGAACGTCAAGTAATTTGGGGTTTCTGGTTGAATACCAGAATCATCCCATTCATAGCTACATAGGAATATATTCCTACTCGCGATCTTGGCCTCCGTCTGTCTGTCCGCCCGTACTACCATTGCCATATTTTTGCATTATATCACAGGAACTAGATGCGACGATAGAGTAATTTCTGATAAGTAATTTTGGTTTTTGGAGCCAATTGGTGAGAGATTTTAATTATTGGTCGTGTAACATATCACAGTTGGATGAATAATATGATTTTGTTTGTTTGTTCATTTTTACATATAAACTCGAAAGGTGGTTTCAAGGTCAAGGTCACGCCGCATGGGCCAGCTGATCAGCCAAAATGGGCCGAGAGATTGCTAAATATATAATAGAAGACAACGATTTATTAGCATTAATGTTTGATAGCCATATAATTCATCTAGCGGCGATATGTTACACGACCAATAATTATAATCTCTCAAAAAGAACGATATGAAACTTTATGCTTTTCAGTGCCACACTCTTGTAAATTCGGCCGCGACAGTAAAGGCGTCAATATAGAATCGTCAAATTTCGGTGTACACTCGTGCAGCTCCCATCCGTTTCTCGTGACCTATGAAAAGTCAAAATTCCAGGGGCAATATACATGGAGTCAACAACAATAGAGCATATAAACTACCCGTTCAACTGAAACGGGCAGAAAAGTGTTGTACGTCAACGGTTTGTGTGTGTGATGACCTATAAGATAAGGGAGATAACTCTAATTTCCAACTCTCTATCCTTTATATGAGGAACCAATCATATTCGAACCAATAGACTCGCCCGTGAACTTATCCTTTTTTCCAAATAGACCCGATCAAAGGGAGCATTAAATTGCAGTTACTCGCCCTCACTTGGGCGATCTTTGTCAAGCTAGAGTTTGCTGTTAGACAAGCTAGTTCTAAGAGCGAGACAACTTAACAGGATAGCACAGGTAATATATACACCCGGAACTTTATTAAGCGCCTCCTGCGCCATCAATCACTATCATTCACACCTCTGGCTTCAGAGTGCGAAGAGCAATTGGACATGGACTACCTGCCTGAAAAAATCAAGAACACTTTATTGGTGCTGGATGCCAGCTCACTTCTCAGCTGGAATGTCCAGGTTGAGAGTGACTGGGTCCAGCTTACCGTTAAATACAAGACAAAACCCACCCCTGGGAGTGGTAGTACCTTTCGCGGGCCCACCCGCACTGGTCCACCCCAGAGGAAGGGAAAGGAGCCTACCACCGGGACACCCGTGGAAAACAAGAAGAAGACAAAGACGAAGAAGAAGTCACCAGCCATTAAACGCAGGGATGCCAGGCGAATGGAGGCGTGGATCGAAAGGAAGAGGACTGAGACCGGGAATCAGGAGATGGAAAAGGTGATCACTGTCAGCTCACCTCCAAAACCTGTATCACCAATCCCAAGCCGTACCTCTTCACCAAAGAGGTCGGAGGGAGAGGAGAAGCAGGAAGAGGAGGCAGAGGAGATGGAAGTCGCCCAATCCGTACCTGACTCTCCTATCAACCTTAATCAATCGGGCCTCAAATCCATTTCAACCTCGGGGTCCGAGCATGAGCCTTCTGATGAAGGCGATACTAGCCTGGCGGCCTATATTGAAATGTTGGATGGACGTGCCATTGAGCGCTTCGGCGAACTCAAGCTGGAGTTTGACGGAACTGGGGATGATTATTTGGAATACCTTAAATCAACCCAGATGGAATGGGCTAAGGAAACCTACGACGTCCTCGTCAAAAAACCAGGACTCTTGGAAACAGCAAGAATCCGCGACCCGTTCTTTCACAGATAGCTAAAACGCCAAAACTTGGAAACAACAGCTGCCAAGCCTTCGCCATCTCAACCACCTCCTTCCAAGAAGAAAAAGTACGAACTTAGCAAACGCCACTAAACTCGAACACCTTCCTCCTTTGACGCGCCTGGACATACCATCAAAACCTATCCTACAGCTAAAGAGGGTCGAAAGGGGCTTGCCCCAAACCGTCCCTGCGCGCCTTCGGCTCGCGAAACCATTCAAATTCGCCTCCTGCTTTAATAGTGGTGTTAGTAGAAATGGCCATTACTTTCATGCTATCTTTCAGATGGATAAAAGTGATTGTTTGCGGAAAGAATGGTCTATTGACAAATGACAGACAACACAATGATGAAAATATGTAGTATTTTAATGGCGCTAATTACACATGTCTGTCACTAATGTTTTTGATGGAGAAATGTTCTCTCGACAAGTATGGCGCTTGAACGGTCCATGATGAAACAATGCCGATAATTACAGAAAAAAATGAACCCAGTGATCTCCTGAACAAAATAGTAGTGTCTGACGTCAGTAGCGAGTATATCCATCACGTGCCTGGATGACAGACCGAACCCTCCTCTTAATGCTACCAGTGAACCTTTCTGATGGTCCAGAGGCAACAGCTGCTACTCCTCATGCAATGCAGCTTCCAAATCGACAAAATTCTGTACAGGCGAATCCCTTGATTGCACACGACCTCAAAGAAAGTCCCCGATGTGTTCTAAGGGGTTCAAATCGGGGCTCGTTGAAGGTCAGGGTAGTGTTGTTATTGCGTTGTTCTGCAGGAACGCTCTCACAGCATGGGAACGATGTGGCCTTGCATTGTCGTCCATGTATACAGGACGAGTAGCCATCGGGTGGTTGTCAAAATGAGGTACGACAACCGAATTGAGAATGTCCCGGATGTACTGATGACCATTGATGTTCCCACGTACAGTCACCATATCAAGGTTACAACCATGAGAGAGGCATCCCCATATCATTACTGTTCCCCTACCATAAAGAACAATAGGTCTGATGTTCGAGGGCACGTAAGCAGTATTATTTCTATGCCTCCACACTCTCATGCGACCATCTGTGACGTGAAACAGGAACCTACTCTCGTCTGACCAGTAGACTCTCCTCCACGTCCTGAGATTCCAATGTTGCCGTGCCATGCACTACTCCAAAAGTCGGCTTTAATGCTGATCGGACAAAGCTGGGCGCTTGATGACCCTTCGGGACCTCATACCCATTGCTTTGATACGGTGTCGGACAGTTCTGTTGCACAAACACCTGTTGGGGAGTAAAAGGCGTTTCAAAAGCCCGCTTGAAGCAAAGTGTTCACGCCTAACGAGGCATACCAGACTCCGGTCTTCCAGCGTAGAGGTTTTGTGGGGTTGTCCAGGCCTTGGTCGTTCCTTAACATCGTTGGTTTGTTGATGTTTTCGGACAAGTCCGCTGATGACAGAATGACTATAGCCAAGTTGCATTCCAATAGCTTTGAATGACATGCCTGTCACATGCATGCCAACGATTTGCTATCCCAGTGTCTCTGACAGTCTCCTCCTTGCCATGTCAACATTTATTGACAAAAGAAGTGACAAACTTTCTTGTTTTATACCCAGATATTGCATGTGGATGATAGTGTTTTTTGTGACAATCGTGGTAAGCATGCTTCAACTGGACGAGGAGATGTGTTTGGGGTGCGTTATCAACCAGAAACATCATGTTTCACTGGATGAAATGTACTGCAAGACATAGCAATCATTAAAACATAATAATCAGTAACAGCAATTTCACTGTCATGAAACATTTCAGGGGGTGCTTAGTAAAATTCCAGGTGTATATTTCGTGATAGGAATTTCCCGAAACTATCTTTCTGCATGACATTTTTACACGAGTCATTTAGATTACTAGCCGCGTTACACACTCATATCTAAAATAGTCTATTTAATCAGTACGCTAGCTTGATTAATATTCCCCCGTCTCTGACAAACAAAAGCACATGTGTGGGTCCTTTAATCAACTGCTAATTTAAAATTCCAATGTTCTCTTGACAATCTTTATTTTTATTGTCAGTTCTGTCTAAATAATAAAACCGCCTTTCTACCTGACGAATCAGTAACTCATTCAGTGAGATAATTAATAGTAAAGAGAACAACTAACACAGTTTTTAGATGTTTACATTCTTTCCAGAAGTGGGTACAAGCTCAATGAACTAATCCATGTTTTTATTTCTTTGAAGCCTTTTTTTTAAAAAAAAGTAGGAAAGCTCTCTTGTTGCCATATTGAAATAATACAAATCTCTTTGATTATCTGAAAACACGTGTTTTTTTCTCATCTTAAGTTTTTATGTTCAAGCATCATCTCAAACCACTGTCGAATTCCATGAAGAAATCGGCGCTGTGAAGGCCTAGAACCAGTCTGGGACTTTAAATTGTCCATCGCTAATGTTTAGATTCACTCTTCTGGAATAGTTTAATTGGACGACCAACTGAAATATTCTAGTTGATTGAATCTAAATAATACCATAACTTAATATTCTTGAAAGCAATGCAAAATATACCAATTGGATGTTTCGTTATTAAACACTTGTGAATAGAGACTCGTCACAGCAGCAGTTTCAGTTCCACTTACTATGTTAATATTGCGGTTTCTGCAAGGTGGTTTAAATACTTGTTGAATGGAATAGCTGTAACAGGAGAAGGGGATAATAACTGCATGTTTTTGTGAGGACAAAGGACATCATATTACATCAATGGTTGTGTGCGCGCAAAGTCCACGAAAAGTGAGTAAACAAATATCTCATCAGGGCGTCGAATTCCTAAAAGAATTACACCTGTGGCCCAATAGCTTGCTAAACAAGGTCGTATCTGTATTACAAAATTCGGAAGCGCGGTAGCTCAATGGTTAGAGCATTAGACTTCAAACCGAAAGGTCCACGATTCGATCCTGACCAGCAGAAACTGCGTTGTGTCTTTGGCAATACACTTTGGCAATACCCTTAATTCCGATTGCTAACGTGGGCGCGCCGCGGCGCTGTGTAATAAGGCGTACCGTACGTCAATGGTGCTCTTGCATTCAACCATTGTTAACCCTACTTGTGCGGAGTTAGTATGCTGGGATTCTGACTGCTGCTCACTGCTGCTGGGTGTTTCTGTCCGGGTACTCCGGCTTCCTCCACGTGAAAAACTGTCCAACACGAGGTGATTCTGGCGGTCGAAAGTGTCATTGAACTTCAATAAATAAATAATAAATAAATAAATAAATCCAGTGCGAGCGTGTTTGTTTTATTTTATGGGAAAATGTTCAAAACAACTCAACTATTTTCCTTCTCATTTTCCACACATACTCTGAACATGTACACTGACTATAGGGTCAAGTTTCCGACTGCATGTCTCAAAGTTCATTTTCAATTTTCCGTTTCACGAGACGATCAGTCATCCAGTTTCGAACAAAAGCTATTCATTGATTTCAAAATAAAGATCTTTATTGCACCCATTTTTAAAAGCAAAGTTAGAATGTGATTTCAGAAATGAGTGTTTATTCACGGCCACTCATCTAAACAGCACAGTGCACATGTACAGAACCATAAAACAAAAAAACTGATCCCTCGCGTTGCCATACATACAATCTATCACATCTCATTCCGCATCCATATTCCGAAAAGGCAACAAATAATTTATTCCATTTTATATGATATTTAATTTAGAGTAGTTGATTATCTTCTTAGTGGAAAACAAATGCACAATATGACTGCACTAATGATACGTAATATTCTTAACAGGTAGAGTGCTAATTTATTTTTGGCCATCAGACTTTGTTCACATGTCATTGCCTTGTTATAATTTAGGGGAGAGTGCCTATAGGTACTCTCCCCTAAATTATAACAAAGGAAAGCCTTACACATTAAATAATTTCTCTTAAAAGATAATGTGATGCATATCTACAGAATATGAAGCCTTTAAGTCTTGGTACCTGCACTTCCGAACAAAGCCCAAATATGGGCTTCCAGCACTCTACCAGTTAACGCACTCAGCGATGAACACCTACTTAAACACGCACCTTCTATAAAATGTTTTCTTCAATGCTTGTCGCTAGAACAGATAAATCCACCTATAGTCTCAGACACGCCCAGAAACTAGTTTGAGGTGGTCCGTGTATACACAGAACGACACGCGTGTGTGAATGGGTTAATCGATATGGCACTTGTGCCATCGCGGAAGGATAAAACTCGAGGCCACAGGCCTCGAGTTTTATCCTTCCGCGATGGCACAAGTGCCATATCGATTAACCCTTCACACACGTGTGTCGCTCTGTGTTTATTACACGTCTTCGTGTCTATAAAACAATTATTAGAATGACACTCAACAATTCATTTGATAATTATCACCAAAAAGAACACATTTTGTCGCCAACCAAACTTGCGAGGGGAACCTGTGTTACTCTTTCGTCCTCTGAGTTCCCATGTGTCCTATGTGCCTACTGGCACATAGAACACACTGGAATTCAGGGGACGACTTTTAGCTATCGCTAGGGATTGAAATTGTAATTGCGGAACACGATTTCTAGAAAATTCCAGAGAAATTTCGCTTCTTTATAAAATAGTCTGTCAACGATTTCTGTTCCACACATGTGCGGAACAGATTTTTATTTTCCGCACGGTTTAGATGAGGATTTCAAAGAACAGGCGTGTAAAAAATACTGATTTTTAAACTCAGTAGTATAATAAGTGTAGCGTTGTTCAGATATGAACAACTACCCATCTTTTAATGGGCGATTAAAATTCACTACAGGAAGTACAACACGGCCGCCGTGGACTGGTCACTTTTCACGGTTGGGCAATATTTCCACGGACGCAGTAATATAAGATTCAAAACACTAATTATAAGAATAATCATCAAAAATTTAAATAATGAAGCAAAGGGTTCTACCTGGAGCTTCATTTATTTACATTTTACTTATGATAATTTTTATTACCAGGTAGAGCATGCGTGGGTATCACTGAAAACACGTGTATTACGACCAGTCCACGTCGATTGTACTTGTTTATTTCAACCTTTCACCATAGTTTGGGTAATAATGTTACAATATACAACTGAAAGAGTTGAAAAAGAAATGATTAAAAATACACATGTCTGTTGTGTGTTTCAAAATACAATTACAGCAATCGCCTGTTGTAATGGATCAGTCCTCACTCTCCTACCTACCCAGCAGCCAACGCATACACACATACCTGACCACACATACTCATCAGCTCCACACACTCATGCCATCACACACGTTCATCACACACACACACCACACCATACTCAATGCACATCCAATTTACATCGATTTCGTTGTTCACGTGGTCCGATTTACAGTTTTATTGATCAGCTGGACATGCCTATAATTTTGTCAACAGTTGTGCGAAGAATCTCATCTCTACTTCAAGCAATACATTTACGAGTTATGAAAAAAATTATGACCTGTGCCGGCACATCAGCTATAATTATTGACGAAGAAGAAGTTATTTATATTTGAAAAGCATCATATATCTCAAGCTCTCTGACCACCAGTCAAAATCTGAATGGAACAAGACGCTGTTCTGCATTTATTTGTTTAATCACTGTTCGTGGAGTTTACGCGCAAAATATCACTGCTGTAATGTGATACTTCGTTGCTCTCAAAATATCCACAGAGTGGATTGTAACTAAATCACCCGCGGAGTGGAGTTATCAACCAAGCTATAACTTTCAAATTTTGTATATATCGTCAAAAAACACAAGCAATGTTTCAGCCAATGGACCTCCGGGTTTGACCTGGAGATCCATTGGCTGAAATTTTGCTGGTGCTGGTGATGCTTTGCAACAAATTTGCAATTATTGCTCGAGTGGAATCTCCACTATGTGGGTGATTTAGTGATAATACACTCTCCACGAACTGTATTGTTTCTGCCCCAGTTATAGATCTTTCAGTCAATAAGTATTTAATTCGCCCTGAAAACATTTATGTATTCATACAAGAAATGGAACGGCGCGGCGTAATCATTAAACTACAGTTGTAGTAAGTCTTCATTCAAAATTTTTAATAAACAACTTGTCCAATAGTAATTACAGTGTCATCAAAGATTCTGTTAAATCAAGTCTCAGTTGAAAAACATTTCTTGCGTTGATTAAAAAAATGAACTTTTATGGTATTTTTAATCAGATGGAATAATTAATTTGATAGAGCAAACGAACCCATCCAGGTTTGCTATTTCGACCCCACTAAAATATTCAATCCGATTGTTCGACGAGTGTGCAATATTTCCTCGGATGCAATGATATTAGATTCCAACACTAATCATAGGAATAATCATCAAAAATTTAATTATTGAAGCACCGGTTATAACCGAGTGCGTCATTAATTAAAATTAAAAAAATTGGCTGATTATGGTTTTTATTACCTCGTGTAAAAAACATTTATGCATAAGTTGTTCTCCGAAAATATTATTTAATTATTAGTTCTGGTACGAATAGGGTAGCAGACTTCCAGGAAACACTGGTGCCTGCTATCAACTATGTGAGTTGATTGCATATGTTTTTCGTATTCAAACCTTCATTTTGATGTATAATTTGTATATATTTATTTTGAATTTGTGGAATATCAGAAGTGGGAATTTTAAAGAAAACAAATTTCTCTGGCTTATATAGCACCTTAATCTATGCAAGGTCACAGATCTCGAGGTGTAAACATTTCAAGAAAACAAGCTGTATGCAATGGGAGAAGAGAGCGGATGCAGTGCTCTGGACCCCATTCCGTTCATTAGTGCGAATTTAAAAAAAACATTTAGTCAAGATGACAATTTGTTTAGGGTAATGGCAATATTGTATTAGAACTTTCCATATTTTTATGCTAGAGGTCCCGAGTTCGATCGCCGTCCGGGTCGACCGCCGTTGTGTCCTTGGGCAAGGCACTTTATCCGGTTGCCTTCATAGGGGCACGATGACGCCGTGTACTAAGGCGTACTGCACGTCGATGGTGCACATGTCTTCAACCGCTGTAACCCCGCTTGAGTGGAGTTTGAACAGAGTTAGAATGTTGAGGAGCTGACAGCTGCTCGTCCATGATCGGTGGTTTTCTCCGGGTACTCCGGCTTCCACCACCCGTAAAACTGCCAGGGTCACGATTAGCCATTGTGCATAAGTATGTGACCTTAAACAGCAATAAATAAATAAATAAATAAATAAATAAATAAATAAATAAATAAATATAATTCATTATTTCGAATTGAGTTCCTATCGACTTAAATGGTGTTTGAATGTACTCTGTGCCATGGCTCTGAGGCTGTGGACATTGTTTCGACAACTTTCTGGAATTTTCCAAGCCGTGAAACTCCGTGCAACGATTGTTTCCTTGTTGCCACTCACAAAACAAGTCCTGGCCTCCGTAGAAAAGTCTTCAAACCTGCGAAATCGCATCGTTTAAAGTCGTCTTGGGTTGCCCCTTCAGTTAATTCGAATGGTGACATCGGTGATATTTCACAAAACTAGTTTACTTGTCTGACACAGAGCTCAATGCGACGAGCATGGAAATCGCTTTGTTTACACCCCGCGACCTGTGACTTTGCATAGATTAAAATCCAAGATGGCAGTTTCGAAAAAGGCTTATTGATAAGAACGACGCCAAAGATCGTGCAAATGACATTCTTACATGTTGTGGACCCTGATTCGCTCGAATTGTACACCACATTTGTGTGGGAAGACGAAGGTGATAAATGGAAGATTGACAATATTTACGAATAATTCGAAAAATATTGTAACCCAAGAAAACACATTACTTATGCATGACACATTTTCTTCACACATCAGCGTGAAGGCGAAAAATTCGACGCCTACATAACTGATATACACACTAACGCGTCCACATGCGAATTTGCTGATTTGACGAATGGCTTTAGTCACCCGCATAGTGGGTGGTATTTGTAAAGATTCGGTAAGGTCAAGATTATTACGTGGGAAAGACTTAACATTAGAAAAATGCATAGACATTTGCCTTGCAGTGGAAGCAAGTGAAACGCATTTAAAAGAACTAACTGATGAAAAACCTGAGCTATCGTAGAACGATCAAAGCATTTCGAATCAAATTCAAATATTGATCGAAGACCTAAACATAAATTAAATGCTCAAAAGACTCATTCTCGCACTCGAGGTTCGACAAATGAACATAGCCTCAATGATCAACAATATCAGAGGCCAAAAACTAAATCATTTCATTACTGTGGAAATCAACACATGAAAGGTCCTAGATTCTGTCCAGCATCTGGGACAGTGTGTTCTTTCTGTAAACTTTCAAATCATTTTGCAATTATGTGTCGAAAGAAGAAAACAATTCACAATGTTGAAGAATCTGAATCCGAAAGTGATTAAAATAATACATTTTTTATTGGTTCTGTCACTAATGTTAACAAAGCAGATGGGAAGGATTGGAAAGTGATTACACAGATCAACAACAGACCAATGCAATTCAAAACAGTTTTATAATACATAAATATCAACACGCTCGTTGAGTTTGTCATGATGTTACACCCGGTAAAAGAATGCGTGGACATCACTGTGCACGCGTGGGTTTTACCAATCCACGGCGACTGAACTGTATCTACAAATGGATTATTTAAGGCCTACACTAGTTCCAGGCCACAAAGCGTCATAGTCGTTTACGACTCAGACTGCTGACTTGGGCGCTTTTCTATGCATGAAAAAATCAACATTATAAATAGCACATTTGTGATATATCCTGTTGAAAGAGTGCTAGGTGCATACGAGAACTCCCACACCTTCCACAGGTGAGGATTCGTGACCTTGCACTTTGCCCACCAACTCCCACATAATTATGTGTAAAACGTATGACAGTTTATTCCTGCAGCATCGTCGGAGTTTACCGAATAAACACAAAGCGAACTACGCTTTTGTTTTCTTTTTCATCGCTGACAAACAGGTCCCCACAAAATCGGGAAGACAAATCCTTACCCACTATTTTATATGACAACATGGAGAAAATAAAATGAGTCCTTATGGGGATGCAAGCACTATTGTCCAGGTTCCCGAAAAGATGAGAATGCAGACCCCATAGATAACCACAGTCCACTCAGACATACACGCTTTAAGTAAAAATACTCTGAACTTTTTAAAACACCGCGTTTGTTCTCTTCGGGTTAGCGCTTTGCCCAACATGACACGAGGACGACGAATTCTTGAATAACTTATAATTATTAATTTCAGCCTCAAAAACATAAATTGTGAACCGCCATGGGAACGAGCTCGTTCAAATGAAGAGCCATAAGGGATGTCTTGCAGGCAAGAATTGATAAAAAAATATCTGAATCATTATTTTTTTGTGGTTAGCGCTGACCGGAAATTGCGTTACACTGGGTAAAAGGCTAATTCTGCGACATACCTATCACTATTATGTCACAAAATGGCAAAAAAATTGAGATTGTTATTAATGTTTAATATCCTTTTCTATCTTCAAGTGATGTTTAAACGTTCTGTAAGTATTTTCATCCAGATCAGCATACCTGTTTGGACTGGAATACTAGTTAGTGGTTTTATCTTTCGACATTCACTTCAAGCTTTTCAGTTTTACACACAATATTCGAGATTTCTCCGGTGTTTTGTTGTTAGCTCACCTTTTTCGCAGTAGAGTGTTTGAGCCAACAATGTTCGAAATAACGTTCTGTAACCACAATTTGTTTTATAATTTGTTGGGTCGCTAAAGCTAACGCAAGTTTCTCCTTCAAAGTCACTTCTCAGTTCACAGTTGAAGATTTCAACGTATTAAGCTAAGCCTTTATCATCGGTTCCCTTCGGTTAATTCCAATTCTCGTCATTTGATCTCGGTTGTATGAAGAGTTATATACCCAGTTTTATTACACGCATGTTCTACGAAACCCCCATCTACAAAACATGAAGAAAATGAAATCTGTTCCGCACATATGTGCGGAACGAAAATTGTTGACGGATTATTTTTAAATAGAAACGAAATTTCATTGAAATTTTCTACAAATCGTGCAACGCAATTACAGTTTGAATCGCTAGCGATAGCTAAAACTCATCCCCTGACTTCCAATGCGTTCGATGTACCAGTAGGTACATAGAACACAATGGAACTCAGGGGATGAAATGCATGTAGTAACACGGTTTCCCCTCGCAAATTTGGTTAGCGATAAAATGTGTTTTTTTGTTCATAGTTGTCAAATGAATTGCTGAGTGTCATTCTAATAATTGTTTTTTCACAGGCCTGAAGACGTGTAAAAAATACAGAACGACACACGCGTGTGAATGGGTTAATCGATGTGACACTCGTGCCCTTGCGGAAGGATAAAACTCGAGGCCTGTGGCCTCTCGTTTTATCCTTTCGCACTGGCACTCATGCCATATGGATTAACCCATTTTCACGCGTGTGTCCTTCTGTGTATGTCCACAGGAACTACCCGACCAGTCAGTATGAAATGTAAATACGCTCCTTAGAAAATAAATAACAAGTATTCCAAAAATGGAGAGAAGTGATTTTTGGCATGTTCGAAACAGAAAAAAACGAGCACTTCATAAATAGAAGATATGGAATAAGTGTTTTGGTCATACTCTATTTTTGAAACGAGTCTCCCAGTTTTCCGTTTTGCCGAGCCTGCCTAGCGCGGCAAAATGGGGAATTCGCAGACAAGTTTCATAAGTGGAGTATGATTAAAACACGAATATTCTCTTTATCATATGAAACCACAGTTACCAAAAGTAGACCTTTTAGATAGAAAAGAAGGATAAACGAACGGAATTTCACCTTGAACGTCACGCAGTTTCCTGTGACGCGTTACAGCTGCACGCAGTCACACGTCGTAACCGAGAGAAATTATAGTTCCACAATTCGGCGTTATAAATACTAATTTTCAAGTATTTATGCATTTCTTATCTTTGAGATTTTTGTGAATGTTTATAACAAATAAATTCAGGCATCGTGGCTTTGTTGAAGTTTTAAATTACTTCTATTTACACGCACATTAATTTGACACAGATCTTTTCGGTGATAACAAGCAGGAAGGGTTCTTTTGAAACTGACCAATCAAAACAACTGTAGGTGTTATGAAGCACCAAATAATATTTATTGAAAATATGAAAAAGTAAAAAGGCGAGAAAATGGAGAAGTCGTACGATAAAAAGTATATTTGAAGAGTATGTCTACTGGAATGAAGCGTTTGTTATCTGGATAGCTCAAATTTATAACACGTTGCTTCAGCTCCGTGTTCTAAAATATGTGATAATTTTTGAGGAACAAAATCATCCGTGTTGCGATGTATAAAGCCTTTACCTACATGTAAAGCCACTCATATAACCAGCCAGCACTATTCACAAAACAGCCTTTAAAATTTTAATATCTTTCCATTTTAAGACCATAGCTTATGATCCCACATCGGAACGGACTCCTTCAGCTCGTTCCAATGAAGATGGGGCCATGAGCTATAATTTTGAGGCATGGAATTAAAACCATCGTTATTAGCAAAACATTTTTTTGCAAGTGTCGTCTGTTATTCATGTTGTTCAAAGGGTTTTACTCTTCCAATTGATGTTTAAAATTGTTCCTTCAGTACTCTCAAATTGTTCATTTAATTTCTTGAATTGCCTGTTTATTTGTTGGAGTTTAATGACACTTTTAACAGCCAGGGTCACATCGTGTCGGACAGTTTAAGGGTCAAGGAAGTCGGAGTACCCAGGGAAGAACCACCGAGTCGATGCGAGCAACTGTCATTTACTCCTGGAGGTACTAATTCTGCACAAGTACAGTTAGCAGCGGTTGAAAGCTAGTGCACCATCGGCGTGCATATAGTTAGTACACAGCGCAACCGTACCCCCAAGCAAGCAATTGAGATTAAGTGTCTTGCTCTGGCACACAGCTCAGTTACTGCTGGTCAGAATCGAACCATCGGCATTTCGTCCAATGCGCTAACTACTGAACCACCACAGTTCCAATAAAAAGTAAAGAAATATACATTTTCAAGTTCATCTCCCAAAACATAGATTATGTCCCGCCAATGGAACTCGTTTGACGAGCTCACTATAATGAGGGATGATAATATTTTGGGAGATATAATAAAATCTGAAAGGCGAGTTTTTTTAAAAGAGCTGATCGGATATAGCAGCGACATGCGGTGAGGGTAAAACTATCTTTGTCACAATCATGATTGTCGGTTGTCATCACAAAGGCGGACTGGCCGTATGATCCACCTGGAAAATTCCCAGTGATCCCCCCCCCCCCCCCCACCCTTCCATCGTGGGAACTGAGACCCCCAGAATTGGAGCAGTCCAACACCCGTTGGAGCATGAAATTTTGTGAAGAAAGAACAAAAAGCGAAATGGATCCTATTACATAGACATTGACAGTCCACAAAGAGGGAATTTCGATATACGAGCAATCTCGCCTGCCATGTATCGCTCACATGCAAGAAAACACCATTGTTTCAGTTCGAAAAATCAAAAGTTTCTCACACTGGTCCAAACAAAATGTATGGTCGGCCTGTGGAATTCGGGGCATCCTTTTTGTAATCATTTTGTCAATTGAGCTACGAAGATGATACAAAAATGCCATCGAAATGCTCTCCTTGTGGACTGCCATTCCCCGCTCAGATGCTGGGAGGCAGCGTTTTTTTCAGTTAAAAAAATCAAACTTTTCTCCTGTCCTGGGGTCCCTTTGGTGCATTTTCTGGTAAAATTAGTTGGTCCAGTCCACCCCTACTAACGCATGTCAGACATCATAACAGTTTTCAGTGCTTAGGAGGAAATCATAACCAACTGCTTTGACGAACCGTTTGGAGTGAGCAGTTTAGTCTTATGGTTCGTCTCTGTATCGAGTTATAACTTTTGAAATGGCTCCAATACAGTACAGTTGTCGTGGACCCGGTCGTAATCCACGCGTGGGCAGTGATGTCCACGCATGCGCTTTACCAGGTAATACAAATCATCATCAGCAAAATTTTAATTAATGAAGCACCGGATTGTACCATGTGCTCCATTAATTAAATTTTTGATGATTATTTCTAAAATTAGTGTTTGGTAATATTATTGCGTCCGTGGAAATAGTGCCTCCTGTGGAAAGTGACCAGTTCACGGTGGCTGTACAATACGACAGCGATGTTGTGCTTAATACCCAACCTTGACATTGCGCGTAGCATTCGAGGATATTCGAGGATACAGGTCACAATTCCAAGCTGCAGGCGTTATACTTTGTAAGCCAATTATTTAATTTTGTTTTTAAACGCAGTCTTTGATATTACAAAGTTTGGATTACAAACCACAGATGAACAAAATTAAATTTGGCTTTCGAACAGACTGCCCTCTGGCCTTTAATTTTACCATGACACTTGCGATTGGGAAATTTAAGTTGAAGGTTCAGGCCGTAGGTCTGAGTTCGAGGTCACTGGAAACCAAGACAAATCTTTTGGGTCAGTCCGTATGTGTGTCTGGGCTGTATCTTTTGAGCCAATTAAATTCGAATTATTATTTTTGGCATAACACATAACCTTCGCATCATTTAGGCCACTGCGGCGGTAAACGTCTGGGGGTGACGTTTAAATTTCTGCCCCCCCCCCAACCCCAGATTTCTCTGCCCATCCATGTGAATGTTTTTACAATTGATTGTTTTGACAATTGTAATTGAAGCAATTTAACCACCTATCTTGGCTTTTAGCAGATCAGTGAAGAGCATGAACTTGGCATCAAGATGGTCAACACCGAAGTTAAAATATTCTTTGGTTGAACCTGAAGGAAATAGCAAACATGACTGTGATTTATATGCCTGTCCATTTGAATACGTTAACCGTCAACAATAGACGTAAAAATTCTAAAAGATTAAGCAGCAGATTTCTGCCACAATACAACAAAGAATTTAATCAATTCAATCTTGTTTGACAGAACTCTGAGTTCTGTCAAATAAGACTGAATTGGTTAAATCTTAGTAGCATTATTGGAAACAGTTGTAGGTTGAACCTTTGTTATTTCGATATCAGTATGTATACCTAGGGATAGCTGTCATCGTGGAAGGAATTGACCTTTAGTGTTGGCCTTTGGAAGGTTCCAGTTTGAAGATGAAAGTTTTAAGTCAAGGGCCACGTGAAGCAAAACTCGTGTGTATCTCTATTACAATATACTATTAAAAAACTAGGGGATATCAAACTGATGTTGATATTTTTGGAAAATGGTATTGGAAACGCGTGATTGGACACATCAATATGTTTGCAAGTTAAGTGTGGGTCGTGAATCTCTCCGAACCACGAAATTTCGTGTAGGTTTTTTGCACGAGGGCCGCGTTAATGTCTGTGGGATACGTTTTGAAATTATCATGTGTACTGGACGGGCTTTTTCGGAGGTCTCGTTGTTCTTTTCTTGGATTTGAACTCGTTCATCAATGGTTTCTAGTCGAAACGTTACTTTTGAGGTACGCGAGCACTGACACGTGGCGAACGTTTACATGCCGTCGGCATGGTGGAAGCTGGCAACAGACGGACTGCAGTGGCTCAAATTCTCAACATTACTCAATCGATGATTAGCAGGTTGTCGTCACGTTACCGCCAGACAGGCATTGTTGATGACAGACGTCGGTCAGGTCGTCAAAGGGCGCCAACTGCTAACCAGAATCTTTTCATCCGAACGACAACATTACGTAACCGCCATCAAAGTGCCTCAAAAATTGGACAGCAGCTGCACTGAGCAAGAGATGTGCGAGTCAGTGGACAGACCATCCGAAATCGCCTACACAGCCTGAATTTGTACGCTCGACGACCTCGAATAATTCCACGTTTGACTGAACGCCATATTGCAGCAAGGCGTAATTGGTGTGGAGCACGACAGCGCCTCGACAATCGTCGATGGAGCAACGTCATGTTTTCCTATGAATCGCGGTTCATTCTCGACTTCCACGACAGGCGAAACAGGGTGTGGTGGCGGCTGAACGAGAACGATACCATGACGTAACCGTTAGGCAGCACGATCGTTTTGGTGGTGAATCGGCTATGGTGTGGGGAGGCATAACCGCGACAAGCAGAACAGCATTACAGGTCATCCAAAGGCGTGTCACATGACAGCACTATCGTGACAACATGTTAGCAGCTCATGAGGTGCCATTTGCGTGACGTTACGCCCGTCGATTCATTTTCCAAGATGACAGTGCAAGAGCACACAGGGCCCGTGTCACTATAGAGTTCCGGTAGGAGCAGAACATCAATACACTGCCTTGGCCAGCACTATGTCAAGACCTTTCACCAATTGAGCACGTCTAGGATATGCTTGGCAGGCGCCTACGACAACAGCCCCCTACCAATGTCCAGCAACTCGCCACTGCCCTGCAGGAAGAGTGGAATGACATCAGTCAAGCTAATATTGGACGTTTGGTGAGGAGTATTCCACGTCGAATCCGCGTCTGTCTCGCAAACCGAGGAGGATTTACAAAGTATTGAGGTTTTGGAATGAATGTGATAAATTCTCTGACTGACCGTCCGTGTCTTCTACAGCTTAGTGCGTAGAATGTGCGCTTGTCAGACAACCAACTATCGCTGAAATCATTCACCAGATGGCACAGTGCAATGCCTCAACTGTCTTTTTGATGAAAATATAAATATATTTCTTCATATATCTCACTTTTATCAAATATCCCCTACTTTTTTAACAGCGTACAAGGCGTTGTGTGGGCGATTTGAGCTCAACTTAAAAAATGGTAAGAGAACAAAAGTGGGAACTTATGTTCCGAATATCCAGTCGGACTTTTTCTATCTGCTTTTACAGGCTGGTCAGCACTCCAAATATTGTAACCACTCATCATCAATGAACTGCAACAAAACCTATTTATTTTTATGAAAAATGACGTTTCTCGTTGTGCAAAAAAACAAATACACTGATTTCTGATAGCTTTCATTAAAGCTACGAGAGAGGCGCTGCTTCCAGTACAGAGAGAGAGAGAGAGAGAGAGAGGGGGGGGGGGGAGAGAGAGAGATGTAAAGATGACCTTCGTGAGATACCATACGATTACCTGGTGACTTGAAAATTCGATCACTTGAAATCCCAAGTTATGTTAATATAACAATAACATGATTTTGAAGGGCTTTACAGTATATTAACGGCTCAACAGGAATTGTTAACAGCCCAAGAGTCTATTAGCGGCACGTGACGAAGTCGCTGTTAACTATTTCTGTTGAGCCGTTGATACACTGTAATGCCCGACAAAGTCATGTTATTTCTATTATTGCCACTTTCGTACATAGGGTACATTACGATTACATTATAAGGGAAATAAGATAAATAAATGAAGTTTGACGTTTTAGAATTACAAAAACAGCGACACTATCGTCTGATATGTTGACAAACAAACCGGGTAACATGACTATCGTCTGATCAGTCTACGGCGAAATTTGGAAAGTTAGATGATGAAATATATCTTCGAAATGCGAACTTTTGGCAAGGAGTTTATTCATCAAAGATGTCATCATTCACTTTGTGTACATCGCTTTCTATATTTGATTCGTTATCTATCCGTGACACAAAGGGAAACACTTGAATAAAATTTGTTACTTGTGTTTACAAATTAAAAAAATCCGAATTAAATTTCGATCCAAATGGAAATCTGGGGAAAATATTGTTGATCGGCTGAGAGATGTGACGTCATTGTCTATATTTAGACGTGTCGGGCTGTTATTGACGTGTTGGGCTGTTATAGTCAATAATGGCCCAACACGTCACATGACCTGTACTCGTTGAGCATTACGAGGTTTCAACGCCCGGTAAAACATCGTTAATGTGCTAGGAGCGCTCGCAAAAGTGGTAATAATTTGAAATGATAATTCAAGTACATTATATACGTGCCACGAATATCTCAATACTTCTGTACTTAACGCAGTAATTCTGAAACACCGGAAAACAAGAATTATAACTTTTCCACATCCATATTATGTCTATCAACAGATCTCGGACGTGGCAACAGTTACTTATTTCAGTTCCTTATTTGACATTCGTTATCAACTGATAAAATCGGTTGATAACGAACGTCGAATAAGGAACTGAGAATTAGTAACGGCTTCCAGGTCCATCAACAAATCTCCCCATAACTGGATTGCTCGGACACTTATTGTCCGCATATAGAACAGTGTCTCCCACGCTGCCATCTTAGAGATGGGGTGGGTTTATGGGGTGGGTTTATGGGGTGCTACAAATAAACGATTCTCAACAAACAAACAAATTTCTCGAAGGTTCTCCTTTCGAGTTCCCAAGGCCCCGTAATCGCCGATCACCTTTTTAAAGTGTGTACTTTGATGTCTGTGAAAAATGAATATGTTGATGGTGTGCACGGTGAAAGTGGCAATATAAATTGAATATTTACAACAAACAAATTTTAATTATTAATGTTAAAAGGTGCCGAGATTAAAAAGCTGATACAGTGCTATCAGTATACGTTTTCATGCCAGATAAATACCATGACATTTGATGAAGGCTGTCAGGCTGTGGCTACAATCACAGCGTAACAGTTTTCTTGTCACCAAACGTCATAGATTGGGAGGGGTTACCGTGTTGATGGACTTGATGCGTTCTTGGGTGGGGGAGGGAAGCAATTTGAGTGCGACGTTTTTCACTGACGGTCCAGCAATCCATTTGTATATCGATCAGTGTGCCTATCCCATAAAAGACTCACGTGACATCTTTGATGTACGCAAATATTCAATGCGACAAGTTTACAACGCGAAACAAAAAGTCGAGTGTCTTTGAATACTCTGGAAAACACACTGCATAATTACTTTTTTTAAAATTTCGTATTATTTCTTTTTGTTGAAGTTTCAGGTGTGGAATTACTTTTTTAACTATGCTCTGACATAGGATGAATAAATTATTACAATAAGCAATCGATCTAGCTTGTCACATTTCGTCTCTATAACAAAACCAGGAGCCAATACTATGATACTTTTACAATTGTATTTTCTAGAATAGTATTTTCTATCTTATAGTTATCACTTTCAATGGGTTAAAATGAACCATTAGCATTTTCAAAGATCTGGCAATTTGCCAACTGGCCAATTGCCATATCTTTTAAAATGCTAATGATTCATTTCAGTCAGTTATATTAGTAGGTAGAAAATACAATTCTAGAGAATACAATGATAAAATTTTTTATAGTATTTGCTCCAGATCAAACACGATGCCGACGGCAATTAATTTGATCTGGCTTGTCTGTTTTCTTCAACACGATGGAATACGACCGATCAGATCAGTTGGCCATTGAAATAATCTGCATTTTTTGAAATACTTGTTTGCATTCTAAAACGTCTTGGTATTTTGTTTTGCAGTTCACGAAGGGCACCACGGAGGGCACCACCACAATAGTGGAAGTAAGTTTCTGTAACATTCATATCTTGTGACAAATACTTGATTTATACGCTGACGCGAACTTATCAGTGACAGTCGAAAGCAGTCGACAAGCATAAAATGGGAGCATACAATTCAAAGATATTGGAACAATGCCTATTAGTATATACTGGAAAGAGTATTTGTTCTTTGGGTTTATAGACTGCAATGCCAATTAATTATTTCTTTTCAACAAAAGTTTAAATGAAAATAATAATTCCTAATTGATTGGAAAACATCCATGAGTAATTTTTCATTCATCAAAAGTGTGTGTGTATGTGTATGTGTGTGTTGAGGGGGGGGGGGGGGGGTATGACGTTATAACGTATGTGTGGCATACGACCCCCAGATACCTCCCGTTTCCGCCCTAGCTAATATTCGATGGAACGAGTTGGAGTGTAAAATGAGCCCACGGCATACGTGCAGTACGCTGTCAGTTTCCAGTTACCACTTCAAAACCTTGTCATTTCAAAACATTTACCTCGGTTCAGAAAAGCCTACAACTAGACAAACTCTTGCGGAGATGACTTTGCAGCAAACACATTCAAAAATATTTGTCTGAAACAAATTCGTTTTTGACTTGCAACTTACTGCCCAATCAGTTATGATTGTAATTTTGCAATTTGCAACCAGCAGCTTAAGTGAACGCCCATTCTGAGTATTAAAAATAAGTTAGATAACAGTCCCCTTCAAATGAAATTGAGATGTTTGAATTTGCAGCATGTTCATTTTTCTAACCTATAATACTAATCTATAAAAACCAGGTGCTGCTTTTATTTAATTGAACAGTATTAGGCACAATAGGTATATAAACACGAAAAAGAGGAAATTCTGAGCGGGGGCGTAGTAGGGGATCGTGTCTCTTTATCAGGATCTCATATCGGATCTCATATGTCGTGTCATGTGGGAGTCGTCATGGATGCCCACGTGAGCAGCCATGCTGGGACATCAGCATCATGGTGATACCTGCTATCAATGCGCATGCGAAGCACATGGTGTTAGGGTGACGTCTTTCCATCGTCCGCCTTGTTTACTGGAAGCCGGCATCTTGGTTTCTATGGTGGCATATGCGACTGAAAGTTCTCTAATAGAGTGGACGTATCCAATGGGAGTTTACGGGGGGTGGGGGGTTACACTACAACACTCAATGCGTGGTGTCGACATTTCGAATAGTTGACATCCAGTAGCTGGAGATGTGGAGATCGTGTCTCTTTGGTCTGATTTCATATATGACATCATGGACACGTGACCCAATGGCATTATGTGGGGCTGTCAGGGTATACAGGCAAGCGGTCATGTTGTGAGGTCATCATCATCATGATACGTGGTGGTAGTGCGCATGCGTGCGCGTGATGTTAGGATGACGCGTGTTTCAGTCGTCCATTTTGTTTACAAAAGACCGTTATCTCGGTTTTTTATAGTGGCACGTGGTTGTTATACATGTAACTGCGCGTTGTCTATGGGGATTAGGATGGAAGTGGGCGGTGGTGGGGTGGGTCAAGTGTGAGTCACCCCTGCTTGCTTTTTTAGCCGGCTTTCGCGAAATAGATATATTGGCAGAACACTCGTACTTTTGCGACGTATGCGACTGGCAAAATAAACTATGAGGCACCGCAAAAGTGTCACAGTTGTGTCATTCAGTCTTGCGGAGTACTTAACTGGGAAAGCTTAAGCTCAAATGTAAGAACAGCATTTACTTGATGATAGCAGCGACTTGATGATAAAAAGTATTCTTCGAATTTCTTCGTGAATTGTGTCCGCTTTTTCGACGGTCAGTTCCGAAATGATAAAAGTGGGTACGAGTAAATCCTTTTACAGGTTATTGATATCTTACAGCACAACGTCGACGGGTTTTAGCAGCCTCCCCAAAACTCCCATTTTCTGTATGATCCGTATTCTTTTTCGATAAGTTTATCATTGATAAGACTATTTTTCATACATTTATTTCACTTGAAAAGTCCCAACTCGGTTCGTTGATTCTGGCCCCATACTCCAAATTTGCTGTGTTCTGACTTAGTAAACCATGCAGACATTTTCGTATTCCAAAGGCATGAAGTTAGTTTTCCTTCCATACTGACAATATCTACCAAGAAACCTTTTCCATCAAGCCGAAAAATTTCCAACAAAATGTTGGGTAGAGGTCGCTTTGTCCTGTGTATTTACGCCACTCTTTTCATTTAAACTGTACTCACCTAGTACCTGTTCTGAATGGTCAGCAGTGTAGCTAGGATAAACAAAGTGTCAAACAGAGCGACCTGATTTCTTCTTAAAGGCTTTAGTATCCAGAAAATGAAGGCATAACTATAACACAGTAATCCGAGAATTATCAGGATGAATAACATAAAGCAGTGTCTTGGATTTCGGACATGAATGGTATACAAGACTGAAAATTTTGGGGGTAAGGAAAGGCATTCGTGATTGATCAGTCAGAACAGCCAGGCGTGCTGATTACTCAGCTATCTCCAGCCAACCCGTCTAATAACAATCTGTGAAACATTTCTTCATCTAGAAGATCAGCCACAACATCATCTAGACAGGGGACGGGGACTGACAAGTCCTGCAATGATACCAGAATAAAAAGAGCGAGTGGTAGCAACTGCTAACTGTGTCAATGTAGGTACTTTTGATGGTAGCAATGTGAACAAGATTGTTATGATGGGTGTCCAAGGTGCCTGCTGGTACTTCGGGTCAAAATAATCTGTCGCTCTTGGTGAAGGGGCAGATCAAGCCACGCAAACCTCAGTTGAAGCTTTGAGAACGGACATTGCAAGGATCACTGGCCTCTTGGAGAAAGAGACGGAGGAAAAATGGACAGAGCAAGCGTGAAGGAGAAAGAAGAGTTAAAAAGGGAGAAGGGCGAGAGAGAGAAAGATTGTTCTTAGAGTGAAAGAAAAGTTGGAAAATGAAACAAGAGAGAATGAGATTAGAAAATATGGGTTTGCGTGAGGAGGCTAATGAATGGCGTACTAAGACCAAGGATCTTGTCAAACATATACAGGTGTTAGTTGCTCTAATCGCTGAGCAGCAAGCGGAGACCATCAACTCCAGTAATTCATCCTCTCAAGATAGGGAGGAAAACAAAAAAAACAACAAAAAACAACAAACAAAACCCCCAAAGAAATGAAAAAGGAAAAGAAAACGAAAAACCGAGGAGAGGTTAACAAAAAACAAAAGTTTGGGGGAGCCACGTGGGATCCTCCCAGCTCTGAACCCACGAGCAAGAGCAAGAACTCCAATCTGCCTCAAATACTTCCGATTCCTCTGAATCCTCTCAGGAAACAGAGGCTCCGGTAGTGTTGGGGGAGACGCACACACCACGTGTCAGGAGAATGAAGAGTTCGACGTTCAATCTCTTTTAAACGTCAGCTAAATTTCGTAAATAGGGTCTCCTAGCCCTTCGCAAATGTGCAGGGGGGGGGGGGGGGGTATTCCACCAATACCACAGACTCCAAATATCACTATTAAAATACAAACCATACGAACGTGACTGACTCCCAATAAAAAAGAACCGTGGATGGCTCTCCTAGCGACCCACAGGTTGAGGCGCTAGAGGACATCGAGGATGAGGAGTTTTCTACGGTAAGAAAAAGGCTAATTAAGAAAACCAGGAGACGCCTATAGGAGTTTTCAGGGTCAAAAACCAACAGTTCCTTGCCCATTCTGAAGACCCCATCACAGACATCAGCTGGCCATGCGACAGGTTGCCCTCACACGCCGAGAATTTCATATGCCAATCACGCGAGACCACTCGCCTCGAACACCCCAAAACGGAGGGTAAGCAACACACACACTGCCGGTAACAAACAAAAAGGTAAAAAGTACCACTACATAGTCATCACCAGGGTCAGTCCAAACATAAGTGACAACGACATGGACAAATCTTTGCCGGATTGCAAAGTGCAGCGCTTTGTCTCCAAAGCGACCGGAAAATATATTTGGAAGCTCAAAGTAGAATATCATAGCAAAGGGGCTTCTAATCGACAGACACAAATTCCTGGGGGAACAATACAAATCTGCACCGGAACCAATACAGTCTTTCATGTGCCAAAACGTGGGTCACCCCACAAGCAAATGCCGCGGCACCTTGACTTGTATAAAGTGTGGAGGGGAGCATGTCACTGGGGCATGCACCACAGCCATCTTGAGCAGCCCGAATTGCAGAGTAATTAAAACACTCTTGAAACCACAATGGATAAGCGCAAACTCCCTTACTGGTGCGCAAGAAGCGTTACCCGAAATAACCCAATGTCAACCTACTTCGATGATGCTGACTGCCATGTAATCAGCACTTGTGAATTGTGGTTGAAACTATCAAAGTGGTTTTCAATTAACGTTTATAATATAAGAAGGCCCGATCGCCTTGTAAAAACAGGTGGCGGAGTCGTACCTTAAACAAAGTCTAAAACCGTTGTCACTGATCATCTCGACGCCGAAATAAAACAAACACACTCTCCAAAATAAAAAGGGACGTTTTCAGAGAAATCGTTGAAGCTAAGCTAGTCAACAACAATCCAACATACGCAGATGAAAATGAAACGGCCTGTCATAACCTAAGCGAAACAGTGAAGAGCACCCATGGAAAAGGACCATTTCAAAGGACACGCTTCTCATAATTTAGCAAAAAACGGAGAGCGTTCCGCAAATTCAAATCCGAACAAAATATCACCAGAAAAAGCAAATTAAAACCTGAGTATAACAGTCTTCATGGCGCAATGAAAAAGCTGTCAAAAGGCTACAGAAACCCTCGAACGTCTCCAGCTCCCCCAGAATTATGGGATACATTCAAACGTCTACCAGAGCAAAGCAAATTAAAAGGTAATAGCAAACCCATCCGCAGGGAGAATTATGTTCATGGCTCTTGGCGACAAGGGAAAGGAGACACATCGTCCCCACGAAGGGGTAATATTTGATAACCAGTTCAAACTGAAAATCGGCAAATTTATAACTGATAATCGTGCCAGCTATACCGGACCAAGTTGTAAAACATCTGGTGATTCAACTGTCCTCCAGCTGACTGACATATACGATGAATTCAGCCGAGCACTTGTTGAAAGCAAAGAAGTTAGGGTGGTCTTCTGTCATGTCAGTAAGGGCATCGACAAGGTATGGCATGTTGGTCTTATTCACAAGCTGAGGAGAACTGGTGTCTCAAGTGAACCACTGTTGTTTTGAAATCGTACCTTTCGGATAGGTCGCCACGAGTTGTGACAGGATCGGACGCATCATCATGGAGACCCATTAATGCTGGTGTTCCATAAGGGTCGACACTTGGGCCATTATTGTTCCTTATATATATTAATGACATAACCGAAGACTTACTCATTAGCATACGCTCCTTTGCAGATAATACTTCTCAATCAATCATGACCTTGTCACAATAGAACATTGGGCCCAAGACATGATTGGTTGAGTTTAATTCCAGCAAAACAGAGAGTATGCTTATATCACGTAAAACCAACCCCAATGCCCACCCACTGTTATTTTTAGGTGATACACGGATGTCCGAAGTCATTATTCATAAATATTCAGGAGTCATATTAAATAACACATGCACATGAACGACCATTGACCATATCTGCTCTACAGCCTGGCCTCGCTTAGACCTACTGAGTAAGCAGAAATTCAATTTCGATCTTGTAGAAAAAATATACTTTGCATTCGTTAGGCCTGTACTTGAATACGCTGATGCTGTCTGGTATAATTGTTCAGCAGCCAAAGCTGTCCTGTTTGAAACAAATACAGATCGCAGCCGCAAGGATCAATTCAGCGGAAACTTTCAGTTGTAGAAAGTCTTTGATTTATTCCGAAAAACGCTGGGGCGCTCTACATGCAGTACAAGAAAGACGTCGCAAATACAAGTTAATACATTTTCTTCAATATGTATTATCATATGTCGCCCAAAATATTGCAAATAAAGTTCCTCCGCTCGCTTTATCGTCAATCCTCCGCTCAATGTCCACTCAAGTCATAACCGCAGAGCTCCATTTTGTTGAACGCAGTTGTATCAGTCTTCTTTTACCCCCAACATTACCACAGAGCAAGGGAACAACCCGCCCTTGTCTGTTCCTGATCAGTTTTAAGACTTTCCTAAATGCTGGAATTCAAAGAACCCCCCCCCCCCCCGCCCCCACTGTGCTGTGTCTTACAGTTCAGAGAAATCTTGCGCAGGTCAAATATACCATTGCGGGTTGCGATTGCGTTGTAGTAGCCTTAATTCTCATTTATATGTGTGTGGGGCGAGGCGGGGGTGTGGGGGTGGATGCGAGACACCAGAGCAGTTTTCTTACGTTGCCCATTCATCTCAAATGTTCATAATAATACTACCGATCTACCCCATTTACTCTTGAAGTATCGGCACTTGGTTTTGGCTCGGAATAATCAGGAGAATCAACCTGTTTTTAATATGGTGCACGAGTTTATCTTATCAAGTGGGCGTTTCCAGTGACTGCAGCGCACCAACTTACCTTGTGCGATTACCAAACGTGTACAACAGGACGAAGTTACCCATTTTCTCCCTTACAATTTAACCTCTTTCTCCACCCTATTAAAGCGCAGCACCGTCAGGGCTGTATCAAGGCTGTGTCGATCCTTATCCTTTTTATCAACTTGCATAATATGCTGCTTACCTATAAGTTTTTTTTTTTAATGTGAAGTCAACGCTTCATGTCTTCAAGCTGACTTCCCATTGTTTTTCTTTACTTCCAAACTCCTCAGTTTATATTCTCTTTCCATAACCTCTTCCATTTACTTGCAGGGTTTAAACAATATCACATGTCGTCTGGCGGTCTGAGTTCCCTATGCTTGATCGGAATAGCCAACAGTCGTCTCCTCGGTTTTGTTCCGAGTCCAGGCGTCGCATCTTTGCACGTGTAGTTACTAGCGTATTTAGGGTACGGTGTTTCTAGGCTGATATGTGAATGATCCGTCAATCATTTTCTCACATTCTTCGGACCCTCACTCTATGTGTAGGGGTGCGACGTTTTGGCTTGGTATCGGCCGTGGACGATGGCTGACCTCAACATTAAACTAACATGGTGATCGACCCCTAGCCCTGACCTCCAGAGGGCGATATATGAGTCCACCTACTGTTTTATAGCCCTTCTTGAAGTAAATTTATGAATGACTCAGGGCGATGACTTACATAAGCTGCAAGCTTCCTGTCAAACCTTTCCACTATTTAGCAATTTATTTATTGTTAATATATGTTATTGTGAACTGCTGTACTTGCACTGTCACTTTTCGGGTGTTCAATTTAGTAATATATAGCATGCCTTGAATAAAATATTGTTTAAAATAATTTTTAACAGACAACCGGAAGGGGCGCTCACATACTGGTCAACCCAATCACTAGTGAGGAAGTAATTAACGTAATAAGGAAGTGCAAAACATCGTCCTACCCGGGGCGGACGAAATTACCTGCAGAATCCTAAAATAATGCCCCAATTTCTTCGTGGAAAGACAGACAAACCTACTTCCTAAACAGATTCTTCACTTATGGCTACTTTTCCTAAGTGCTGGAAGGTAGCCATGGGAGGCATGATCCCAAAACCGGATTAGGACCTTAACAACCTCGTTCAACTACCGACCTATCAGCCCACTAAGCTGCATTGGAGGGGTTTCTGAACGGGTACTCGCAAACAGACTTCATGGCCATCTCGAAGAAATAAACTTTATCAATAAAAGGCAACTGCCTATCCTGGGGAATTCAATGCCAAGTAAGATTTAATTTACGGAAGATAAAATGGACATCTGCAAAATCCGATACGAATATTTGTAATTCTCCTTCATTTTATTTTGCTGTATTTTCATTTATGTGCATTGTCTTTAAACTATACACGGAAAACAATCCGTAATACATATATATGCTTTTGTGCCGTCTGCGTTTTTTGCCACAGTGACGTGAAAACAATACGACTGGAAAGTCTGACCTAATTGTTTTGGTAGCTGATATTGAATTATTTATTTATTTATTTATTTATTTATTTATTTATTTATTTATTTATTTATTTATTTATTTATTAGGGTTCAACTACACTTTAACAGCCAGGGGCTTATTATGTCGGTGACAGTTTTACAGGTTGAGGAAGCCGGAGTACAAGGAGAAAACCACCGAGCAACGATGAGAAGTTGTCAGCTCTCCAACATCGTAACTCTAAACTCTGCACCGCGGCACAGGCAGGATTAGATTGATTGAAGACATGCGCACCATCGACGTGCAGTACGCCTCAGTACACAGCGTCATCGTGCCCCCATGTAGGCAATCGGGGTTAAGTGCTTGCCCAAGGACACAACGCGGGAGCGTGAATCAGTCGCTGAAATGGCCACCCATCCAACTACTAACCGCGCTCGACGTTGCGTAACCTCGGTGATCTGACGAGAACCGGTTAACGCGACGCCACCGCTCCCCCGTGATATTGAATAGCGTTGGTCGCATTTCATTTACCTTCACCGCGGTGCCTGAATGTGTTACGGGTATAGAAATAAGTTTTCTTGGTACTTCCTAAATACTCGCCGTCATTAACTCGGCTTGATGAGTCGTTATGGATTATTTAAGTTACAAAGGTATCTGATTGTTTTTTTTTTTTGTTTTTTTTTTTTGTCTTCTGATTTTCAATGATACGCACATATTGGATGCAAGCCATTTCGACCATTGACAATTTTAGTCAGCTGCGCGTCACGTCAACACGTTTCGACCGATTGCATGTTTGGTCGATTCAGCTACTGAAGAAACATTTATTGGGGGTGTATTAATTGAAGGCTGGATGATGAAGAAACATTATTCGCATCATTTTGTGATACAGAAAGCAGTATGCATATATTGCTTTGAGGCATCAATTTAATTTACAAATTGGCACGAAAGGGTGCACGTTTTGTGCTGAAATAATTAATGTTACATCCTTATAATCATAACCAATAACGTATTGGAATGAAGAAAACAACAAACAAAACACAAACCAAAAAACATTCACCACAACAACAACAACAAAGAAAAAAAAATCCCAAACAAACCGCGAACTGAAAATTACTATTCTCTTTCCATTACTATTAATCTGTGACCCAATCCCTAAAAATCCCAAACACTTTAGTGCTCTCCCCTCTAATGCGTTCAAATCCCGCCTCGCTGCCCAAGCCTTTCCAGCCTCTATCTCTGTGTGAATTAAGATCGGGCGATATTGCTTTAGGAGGTTTTCACTAGTAATGTCATCACGGCAATTATTGGGTCACTGCAATGACAGCACTCGCTTCGACCTCTATATTTTCATTTGAGAAACACACGATTTGTGAGGCCAAAAACATATTAATTATTACTGTGTTAAATCTTTTTGTCTGAAAACTGCAACTATTTTAAAGATGACGTTTGAGTCGAGTGCTATTTTTATCTGTTTTTAAAAGGCTTTTTTCGTAACTCGGATCATTGTCTGGTTTGTCATGTATGGCGACTTATTACACTGTATGGAATCCACTATGGGCGATTTTGTTTAGATTCTTTCGGTTGAAGGACACTGACAAGATCGGGCGCAGGGGGAGGTTTGTTTTATTGATCACTTTCGACACATATGTTAACAAACTTTCACAAAGCTATCCCATGTGCATTTGTAGATGTGCAATCCACTTCCACGTTCTGTGAGCTAAGCTCAAATAGCTTATTTTATCTATAAAAATTCAATTTTTGTCTACCACGAAATTAGAAAAGATGCTTTTTCTGCAGATCGTTGTCGTTTTCGACAGCAGGGGAGGATTTGTTTAGTTGCCACTTCAACCATTCCTCCTTTCACATTTTATCTAATAGAACGAATGCGTCGACCATCCCCTCTCTTTTCATTACTTTTCCGCGACAAGTAGATGTGCTCGGTGTACGGTGTTTAGAAAATTAACTCTGTACGGTTGATCGAATGTAAAATGTTTTTAAAGTGTACGGTTTAGCTGGAGAAGGTTAGGGTTGGAGGTCGCCTATGCTTTTCTTAGATTTAATTATTTGTTTATTTTTTTAGGTTTAACGACGCTTTCGGCAGCCATGGTCACCTCGTGTACAGTTTTACGGTTGAAGGAAGCCGGAGTACCCAGAGAGAACCGACGAGTCACTGTCGGGCTCCTTAACATAATGACTCCACACAAGTAGGGTTAACATTGGTTGAGGACAGGTGCGCCATTGGCGTGTAGAACGCATTAGTACACAGCGCCACCCTGCCCCCACATGGGCAATGAGGGTGAGGTGTCTTACCCAAGGACAGAACACGGTTGCCGCAGGTGGGTTTCTCAGATATAAATACTCTATCGAACACACGTGTTGAAACTTTAAAAAACAATTTCAGTTAAACCAAGCATCGGGCTGACCACTGGGCACATATATTGATAATACATATACATGCGGGACTTACGAAAATGTTAAAAAGACTAGAACCAAGTGGTAGTGGTCGATATCACCACTGGACATACCAGAAGTGTAATTTCCTTTCAATTGAACAGGATGAAGGATGAGCGCCGCGTTGGTTTAACAACTGTTGGATCGCGTTGTAAACACCATTCTTTCTGTTGACTGTGTTACCTAAAATATAGCGTATATAGATATAAAAGAACATTGTATAAAACGAACTTCAAAAATTTATTTATTTATTGGTGCTTTACGCCACATTAGCAGCTAAGGCTATATCGTGGCGAGAAAACGTAAAAAGAAAACATGGCAGTAATGAAATAAAAAGATGAGTAAAAAACATAAAACAACTACAATAAAAATGACAAAGACAATGTGGTATGAACAATAGTAATGATGAGTGACTGCACAAGAAATATGAATATCTCACAAATCAACCTGGTGAGTTTAAGTCTTGACGACTCTAGTTTAAAATAATGAAAACAATTTTAAAATTTTCTAAAAACACCTGCTGGCAGGGAACACATTCTGGTCGCACAGTACCCTCCAGCAAAAAGGAATGTGTTAGTCGTGTATGACCAATATGACATTGCGTCAAAACTGCAAGGTCCTTTCTACCAAAGTTACTAGACATGTAGTGATCTGAAATAGTTGGTCGAAAGCGATGGAGCTTGTTATTTGTCGCCCCATGCCAATCCGCCTGCCATACAAATTTGATGCAGTTACTGATATATGTCTTGAAGTCGCTGAAAGGGATGTTAAAATCAGTGAGGGACTTGGTTAAAGCCTGTTTTGCTGCACTGTCTGCTCTGGTGTTACCAGCGATACATACATGTCCGGGTAACCAGCCAAACACGACATAATACTGGTCAGACATGAGAGTTGTTAACTTCTCACGAAGCTCCAAAATGAGAGTTTTCTTCAACTTGGGGTTGAGTAAAGCAAGTAAAGAGGAAAGAGAGTCGGAAAAAGTAATCGACTTCTTTTCCTGTATATTCTCGATGTGTTCAACCGCGAGTTGTACAGCTTTAACTTCAGCTGTGAAACTAGAACTCTGATTCGGTATTCTGACTGAGGTGATATGATCACCACTAATAGCAGCTGATGATACTTTGTCACCATCTTTAGATCCATATGTATATTTCCTGGTATATTTATAATACTTGGACTTTATTTCGGCATATTTTTGTTTAAACTGCTAAGAATTTGTATCAGATATTTTGGTAGAAGCAAGGTCTAAAAATAACTGTAGGTTTTTTAAGATGCCAAGGAGGAATATGTGATTTACGGTTTTCTTTTATAGAATCAGAATCAATTTTGACAGATTCCATGTGGGGTTTAATTCTAATTCTCAATGGAGGAATATGTTTCTGGTGTCGGTTAAAACATTCAACATTTTGAGGGTCTGACACACAGTTATAAACAGGATTTGATGGATTAGCCAAAAGTTTAGACACATACTGGAGAGACAATTTAATTCTGAGCTTCTCAAGAGAAGGCTCCACTGCGTCAATAAGCATCGAATGTATTGGTGATGTTAGAAAAGCCCCTTGACTAATCTAATACCACTATTATGAATTACATCAAGTGGTTTGAGATATGACTTCCTTGCATCGCACAAGTGATCTATACAGATGAAGTAATGTTTTTGGGTCAGCACCCCAATCTGTACTACCAACTACCTTCAAAGGGCTCAGTGACCTTTTACATTTTACCTTTAGTTGTTTTATGTGTGAGAAGTGAAATTCAGTTTGTTGTCAAACAACAAACCTAAGAATTACACTTCTTTAACAACTTTAATTCGACTCCGATCTATTTTCAATTCCGGATCAAGATGATGCTTCCGGAGCTTACAGAAATGAACACAATTAGTTTTCGTCTTTGAAAATTTGAAGCCGTTTTCTGTTGCCCATTTCTGGATTCTGTTTAAACACAGCTGAAGTTTGCGCTCGAAAGCATTCATGTTTTTACCGCTAATAGCAGATTAAAAAATCATCAACATACAATGAAGAATCTACCATATTCTCAACTGCATCGATGATACTGTTGATCTTAATTGAAAACAGGGTAACGGATAAAATACTACCCTGAGGAACCCCCAATACTTGTCCGTGAGGATCAGATAACGTTGACCCAACACGAACCTGAAATTGGTGGTCCTTTAAAAAAAAATTCAATAAAAAGAGGCATATTTCCCTTCTACCCCATGTTGAAAAGATCTTTTAAAATCCCATACGTCCACGTTGTATCATATGCCTTTTCCAGGTCAAAGGAATTTGCGACCACATGTTCTTTTCTGGCAAAGGCATTTCTTATAAACGTTTCTAGTCTAACCAAATGATCCACAGTACTTCTCTGGTTTCTGACACCACACTGAACATTCGCAAGTAGATTGTTCGATTCCAGAAACCAGACAAGTCGATCACTGATCATCCTTTTTTCACACAGACAACTTGTTAAAGCGATAGGCCTGTAATTACTTGGGTTGCTGTAAGGCTTTATAAAAGGCTTTGGAATGGGAATTATTGTTGCTTTACGCCAGGAAGGTAGAAACTGGCCAGTCACCCATATGTCATTGAAAATTGATAATAAAAGTTCAAGTGATGATTGCGGCAGATGTTTTAAAATTTTATGATGTATTTCATCGGGTTCAGTGGCAGTATCCTTTGTTCTATGTAAAGACTTATTTAACTCTGCCATAGAGAAAGCTTCGTTGTAATCCTCTAAGTTATTGGAGGTAAATTTGATCTTCTGTTTTTCTTATTGTTTTTTAATTTTGAGAAATTCCGGATTACAGTTTTCAGACGACGAATGTTTAGAAAAATGTGGAGGCCAATTTGTCTGAAAAATCTTATCCTTCAGATGTTGTATAGTTGACTTGATTTCTTTACCTTTAATTTTTCAAATCATTCTCCCAATTTTGTTGATGGGGTGTTTTGGTTAAGCTTTGAAACATAAGCTTCCCAAGAACTTTTCTTTTTTTTTTGTTTGTTTTATAAGTCGTCTTGTTTCTGCCCGATGTACACGTAGTTTATCTATTTGTGAATTCCCGTTCAGTTTTCTTGCGATCCTTTATAGCCTGTTTACATTCATAGTAATAATAATAATAGCAGTTCTATATAGCGCTCTGTCCCCACTGAAAAGGTAGGCTCAAAGCGCTTCATAAAATAAGTAACGAGCTGCAGACTGAAAAATGAAAAGAAACAAGTTATGTTTTCAAGTGCCAAATGAGTCTATAAATAGGGATGTTTTCAGGCACTTTTTAAAACCCTGAACGGATGTACTGTGTCGAATATGGAACGGTAGACTGTTCCAGATTTCAGGTGCCTGAAAACAGAAGGCCCGTTGTCCCCAGTGTTTTAAGTTAGTTTTTGGACAGGTAATAATTCTGTTATCAGCACTAGAGCACAGCGAGCGTGTTGGTGTGTATGCTTTAAGGTGTGCAGAGAGGTAGACTGGGAGGTTATCATTGAAATATTTCAATACTAAAAGGGCAATTTTGCATTCGATTCTAGCCTTGACTGGGAGCCAGTGAAGCTTTTTCAGCAAAGGTGTTACATGGTCCCTTTTGGCCTTACGGAATATTAGTTTAGCAGCGTGGTTTTGAATCTTTTGAAGTCGGTTGAGCTGCTTCAATGTCATGTCAGCGAACAAAGAGTTACAATAATCAAGTTTAGATAAGACAAAACAACAGACAAGTTGTGCAGTTGCTTTTCTGTTAAAAGATGACGAATGGCACTTATTCTCCTACTAATCTCTAGATACGAAGAGCGACAGATGTGTCCAACTTGCTCATTCATTGTTAAGCCAGAGTCAATATGAACCCCGAGGTTCTTAACACAGTTTCTGAAAGGGATGACTGAATTACCGACTGCCAAGTGATGGTTTAGGAGTGGGGTGACTTTTGCATGTGTGCCTATCAATGCGGCTTCTGTCTTGTCGTCATTTAATTTCAATCTATTTCTAATCATTCATTGTTTAACAGATTTGGTGCAATTTTCAACAGCTTGCAGAGATTCATCAAAATTGTTAGGCACTGAAGGTTTCAAAAGCTGGGTGTCATCAGCATATTTGTGATGGTCACAGCCATTTTGGCTGATTATTGGTGAGAGGGGTTGGGTACACAATGTAAAGAGTACAGGGCCAAGAACAGGCACATGAGGGCATTGCCCGTGATACCAAAGTAGTCTGAAGTCTCTCAAGAAGTATTTGATGATCAATTGTGTCAAATACTCCAGATATGCCTAATAGTGTCAACACCGTTACTTTGCCTTTGTCTGCGTGGCTAAGTAGAGAAGTTGTGATGTGTAAAAGAGCAGTTTCAGTGCTATGGTTCTCACGGTAAGCAGACTGAAATATATCGAGGAGAGAATTATCTGTGAGATGCTCTTTTAACTGAGTCAGGATGGTTTTCTCAAGAATTTTCGATAAGAATGGTAAATTTGAAACTTGTCTGTAATTCTTTAGAATATTTTCATCAAGAGTTGATTTTTTAAGAAGAGGTGTTACAACTGCTTGTTTGAACTCAGAAGGCACTGACCTAGACAGGAGTGAAACATTTATGATTTTGGTTGTAGTAGGCACCAACTCGAGCGAAGAAGATTTCAGTAAACTAGTGGGAATTGGATCTAGGTTACAACTTTTGGATGGTGACTTTGTTATTAATTTACGAATGAAGTCATCTGTAACAGGTCTGAAGGTTGACAGTTCATCTCCATCGGATGGGGTATGTGATGTTTCAATAGTACTGTCAGTCATTTCATTGCGCAGACTTTCAATTTTCTGTATGAAGAAATTTTAGAAAGCGCCTGGTAGTTGAGATTCAAGTACATTATTTGGCAATTTAGATGTTTTACTTCTGCCAAGCATTTTGTTAGTCATTACGAAAAGCTGTTTTGATGAATTACATTCCTCTAGTTTGTCAGAGAAATATTTTTTTTATTTTTTTTGCATTTTACATATGTTTTTAAGATGGTTACGTTTGTTGACAAAGATTTCACGGTGAACTGCTTTCTGCCTTCCTGAGGGACCGTTTTTCACACCTTATGTCATCATTATCCAGGGTGCTGGTGGTCGAGATGTAACTATGCGAGTTTTCAGTGGCGCATGTTTATCGAGAGCAGATTTTAACAGTTCATCAAAGCGTGCAAGCAGCTGGTTTTCTGGATACTGCACTAGCGATTGGGTGACATTTTTCATGTCGGCTTCCCATTCCACTGAGTTGATACCATTTATATTCCTACTAGTTATTTTCTGTTTTGAGCGTGGTGGTTTCTTTAAGGAAGCATCACAGAAGATTGCCTTATGGTCTGAAAGAGACATCATTAATGAAGTCTGATTCTTCCCTCACATTCATCACATTTATCACCAAACTATGATTTAGTGAAACGTTTTGGATTTTCCGAGGTTTTAGGAATGACTTGGCTTGTAATGTCAATCAACTCTATAGTAAAATGTTCAATCTGGTCAGCACTATCCTGAAATTTCTCCTGTGTGAGTCGTTCAGAACAAAGCGATGTGAAAGTGTCCCAGTCAGCCCTTTTAAAGTTCCACTGGGGCGCTCTCCCATCACCCGCCGGAACAACACTTTCCAATACTATTGGAAAGTGGTCACCTCCCACACAAGTCATCTTCTAGGAAGATAGAAGGGCAAGCAACTGAAAGATCGATTGATGTATACGAATCAGATAAGTGTCTGAACCATCATAGAGAGATAGATAGATATTTTATTTGTACAATTTCCTTACATACAAGTTAAATACAATAATAACAAATGCATTAGACGTATTGTACAGGGGCGACATGGACAAGATTGTCCGTCTTCCTGCTGCACCTAAAGTAAATTATTTTCAGATTTGAGACTGAAAGGCGACATAAAATGGCTACACAGGTGTCACATGAAAAGCACGGTGTAGCAAAATCTGCTTGGCTTCTAAGTATATAAGTGTGTAAATAGGTAAATACCCACATGTATAAATATAATTTATTTCAGTGGTTGAGACTACTGGTAGAAAGGTACTGCTATTGTTAGTTCTGACTGGGATATGTTGTCTGGTTATCGAATATTAGAAAGGGGAATGGGGCTCAATTTGTAATGTTGCTTGGTCGGTTTGTTCCAGTGCATGTTTCCCAGCCTAAGCGGGTGGTGAACTACAAGACTTCTATTCCTATATATAGTAAGATTTAATCAGAGGGAGCTAGTTGTATTATTCACAACTACAAGTGCGTTGAGGAGAACGCAGAATGACGAGAGGGACTCTCATATTGTACGGGGTTTTTCAACCTGTCTGCAGTCTGGACAAAATTGGTTCTTACATTTTACAACATTAGAATAATTTGATATGTAACTTTTTATTAATTCTTTTTTAAAGCAGTTTTTAAATTTGAGATTACTGAGTGTCTGATCAAATGAATTCCAGATGGTTGGGAAAGAATGTTTTGGAAGAACAGAGGAAAACTCCGTTCTTGGAGTAGATGTGTTCAGGTTTCCAGCTTGTCGGGTATTCATTGCAGCTGTGTCGTCAAATAATTTTTTAAATCATTCGGGTAGGTTTCTGCTCTTCCAGTCAAAAATGAACGATGCCGCTTGCAGTCTATACTGGTCCTGAAGTTTCAGTATCTTCTCATTTTGGAAGATGGGTTCTGTGTGACTCCTGTAGCTTTTGTTTGATATAATTCTCATGACTTGTTTCTGTTTTTTGAAAATAGCATTTCCATGGTCGGCATGCCCCCAAACTAGCAGCAGCCCATAGGATAGATGACTGTGGAAAAGTAAGAAATGTAGCGTTTTTAAACAATTTTTTGGTAGTATTCTCTTCACCTTATTGATCATATATATTGTGTTTGACAATTTTCGACATATCATTGATGTGTGATATTTGAACGTGAGATTTTCATCTAAAACGATACCTAGAAACTTTAGAGATTTTTCTGACATACCGTTGACTACGCGCATTAGGGGGTTTGTCATCTAATAAAACTTTGAGATTATTCCATTTGAGGTCACTGTTTTTTGGGTGAAATAACATATATTTACTTTTTGTGATATTTATTGCCAGTTTGTTGCAACAGCACCAGTGATAATTTTTTGTCAGCTCAGAGTTCACCTTTTTTCTAAACTTCCTTCATCTTATGACCGGATGTATGAAGTGTTGTATAATCTGAGAGTACGTTTACAGCCGTAGCATTTGGCATATCATTCACGTAAATGAGAAAGAGTATAGGTCCTAAAATGGACCCCTGAGGAACACCACCATTGATATTACACAAGTCGGATTTCCTTCCCTCGATTTCGATATATTGTTGCCTTCCTGTTAAGTAACTTTTGAACCATTCTTTGGTTATTCCCCTAATACCATAGTGATCAAGTTTGTGAAGTAATGTGTCATGAGTTATAGTGTCGAACGCTTTTGATAGGCCAATAAATATGCCTACAGTAGCATATCTTGTCTTTCTATCGTTATTTTCAGCAATGTGGTCTAATAAATGCAGTAAAGGGTGTGTTGTAGAGTGGTTTTCTCTGAGGCCAAATTGATTTTTATGAAGGATATTGAACCTAGTTAGAAATGATGACAGTCGTTTACACAAAAGTTTTTTCCAGAATTTTTTAGAATGATGGTAGAATACTTATTGGCCTATAGTTTTCAATGTTTTCTTGGGCTCCACTTTTGTAAATGGGTACAACTCTGGATATTTTCATTTTAGAGGTTACAATACCTTGTTTGAAGCTTAAATTTCTGATATATGACAATACATGTGCTGTTTCGTCAAAAGTTTTTTCATTAATTTCATGGATATATTAGAAAAGTCAACGCAGTTTTTGTTAGAACGATTTGAGCAAATGGATGATGTTTCAACTGGGGATGTTTCTGTTAAGAAAAAACTTTTCTGATTCTTTTGGTCCATGTAATCAAGTGGATCTATGCCTTCAACTGGTTTTACCCCGTTAGCAGTGTTTGAGCCTAATTCAGAAAAGTAATTGTTAAATGATTCTGCAATTTGACCTGGAGTGGATAGTGTTTTATTTTTATAGATCATCCTCTCGGGTAGATTTTGTTAAGTTCTGGGCAATTTTAGTGTATCCTTCAGAATAGCCCACGTGTGCTTCATATTATTTTTATTTTCTGCAAGTATTGTTCTGTAGTAAATAGTTTTGCTTTTCCTCTTTAGTTGATTGAATATTTTACAATAAACTTTATATTTATCTATGTTGGAGATAGTTGGATGCGATAGTTTTTAGCTAGGGGTGTTTTTTTAGTCATTGGTGGCTTAAGTAAGCCACTTGTTATCCAGGGATCTCTCTCGGGTAGGGAATATGAGCGGGAAGGTCTGTTCAAATGCTTGTAAATACTCATCCAAGAATTTTTCGTATGCTTGATCCGCAGAGAGACAACCATACACTGCGTCAAACGAAGGATTATTCAAAGTTTCCTTAAACTCTGTAATATTTCTGTCACTAAAAATCCGAACAGGTCTCCTGGTATTGTTGGACCCATGTTGACCTTTTTTTAGATCGTTCTGCATAGAATGTCGCAAAGTGATCAGATACGTCTGTAATTATAATGCCACAGTCGAAATTTACTTTTGGATGAGTATGAATGTGATCAATTAGGGTTACTGAGTGCTGAGTAACTCTGGTAGGTTTAGTAATCACTGGGAGATAACCACGTTCGAACACCTTATCTGTAAACTCAGCAGTGGGTGCGTTTCCGAATTGAGTAAATCAGTATTGAAGTCACCTATTTAAAAAGCCTTGGTATGTGATTCATTCAAGTTTGTCATTATGGCTTCAATCTGTTCCATGAATTCATTGATGTCGGCCCTGGGAGCTATATTAGGTCGGTATATAAACTCCAACAACGTACGCGATTTATTTGTTAGGATTAATCTTTATGAATAGTGTTTCAATTACGTGCGGAATAAAGATAGATAATTCGGGTCTGGGTTGATACTCCAAGGTGTCGTTAATAAATAAACCTACTCCCCCTACCATCATCATTATCGGGCCGTGTCTCATATTCAAATGGGTGGTAGCCAGGAAGGGCGTGTGTTTCTCTAATTGTGAAAATTCTGGAAATGGCAATAATATGAAACGCATTTTCATTATCTCGCATATCACATAATAAATTTTTAAAACTATCCCAGTTCCAATTTAAGCTTCGACAATTAAGTCCTAGCAGGGATATGCCCTTTCGCGAATCGGATAAATTTTGTTAGACTTCCGACGGCAAGTAGCAGTTGCATGAATGATTCATGATCGAATGTGGATTCGAAAGAGTCCCACAGTCATCTCCATTTGTTCTGCTTGTAAAGTCATATTTTTTATTTGTCTTGAGTTCATTAAGATTTATCTCACTTGTTGTGGTATCCATTTGGGTTACTTTCTTTCAAATTGTACCATTCTCCAAGAAGTCTCAACACATAATAAATGATTTACATTCGAAGACATAACCAGTCACCATGCTTTCATGCAAATTCAAATATTGTAAAAAAGAACATAAATACAAAACGAGCAATTAAATTAATGAAGTTGGGGGTATTGTGCAGGATTTTGTCGGTGGGATTATTCACTTGGTCTTCCGCTGATAAGGATGAAATGAGTTTTAGTCAAAGAATAAAAAAAAAAAAAAAAAAAAAAAACAATTGAGATCCGGAACCCTATCACTAAGTCACGAGATGCGCGAGGGGGAGAGGGTCGGGGTCGGGTGTGGGTCAGTGTGACTGGATCAAACTATCTGCTCGCATCACACCTGCTTAAGGCTCATGCACACCGGACGCGATGCGAACAACGTGACGGAAGTAACATCAGCGCTGGCTCTCTTGTCTCTGAGCTAGAAAAAAGCAAAGCAGAGGAAGTGTGCGGACACGGCGGACTACCAGACAGACAATTACGCCCCATTTTACACACCTACACAGTGCATCCACCCCCCCCCCCCCCCGCTCCACTGCTGCACGGAACCACAAACAACGATCCACAATCAACAAATCTGTATCAAAATTGCGAAGGCAAATAAATATTGCCCCTCCTCTCAGACCCGCTGCAATGCTCGCACCGCGTCCAGTGTACCACAGCCTTCATTTTGTATATCTCGCTCTAGATACCGTCGATCCCGTTCAATGGATTGGTAAGCTAAAGGGACAACCTCTATATATTTCAAGAACCAATGTTGGACACAAACGGACCTTTGGTAAGGACAACTAACTCACTTTATATGTTTGACGGACAAACAGACAAAATGGTTAGACGATTAGTGGGCCGCTAAATGAAACAAGGCAATCATAGTGTATCCCCTGTTTTTTTTCTTTTTTGATTTGAAAGAATGTGTGTTATTCAGTTAACTATTGATATTTACCGTAACTACTGGAAGAACGAGGTCCCCGTGTTGACAACTGAAAGAGGTCGTGAACATTTCCATGTTGTTCATGAACTGGCCTTATTCTTTTGCTGACCATTTTTGTTATAAAACTATGTGGTGTTTTACTCTAAAAGTTGCGATGCGACATTTTATGCCACTCAAACGTACGAAATGTTACTAAAGTTATTCCAGAGATCTCTAGAAAGTGAGGCGATGAATTTCATTCAAAGGATTTTTTTGCTTGTTTTTGAGAACTTAATTCACGGATCTGTTTTAGATGACCAACTTATATGGGTAGGGAAGATAATTATAACATTGAAGATGGGGCAAGTGTGGTTCAAGATATTCCACAAACTTTTGCTTTACACAAAATAGTCAGTCCTGAAATTAACAAAGTTTACAACACATGATATTTCTTCCACTGAGGATGGGGGCGGAGGTGGTACAAAACATTTCTTAAGACTTTTGCTGTATACAGAAAAGAACCCACAAAAACATGAAAGCAGTAGTGACACTTGGAAAGGTTTACATTTGGTGGTGATGGGGGTAGTACAAAATATTTCATAAGACGTTTGCTTTTTACAAAATAGTCAGTAGAGACTCTTGGCATAGGTTGGGGTCGAACAAAACTCTTCATAAAGTCTTTGCAGTATACAAAACGCAGACAGTAGAAACATTAGGAAAGTTTACATCACATGAGATTCATTACCCCGAAAAAGGGCAAAGGGGAGGGGGGGGGGGGGCTGGAGTTGTACAGTAATATTTCATAAAATCTTTGCTGAATTCAAAGTAGACAGAAATTACATTAGGAAACTTTACATCACATGAGATTCAGGGAGGGCTGGTGTGATACAAAATATTTCCTAAATTTTGTGCTGAATACGAAGTTGACTTGTGACTTTAGGAAAGGTTTACATCACATGAGCTTCAGATTCCGTGAAGGGGAAGGTGGGGATGGTGGGGTTGCTAGGGTAATGCAAAATATTTCATAGATTTTTTGCTGTATACAATGTAGACAGCAATAACATTAGGAAAGTTTACATCACATGGGATTCAATTCACTGAAGGGGGAGGGGGGGTGCAAAATATTTCAAATTGTTTTTTTTTTGTGTACAAGGTAGACAGCAGTGACAGTGACATTGGTAAAAGTTTGCATCACATGGGAATCATTTCCATGGGGCGGGGGTAGGAGTCTGAGGTTGTACACAATATTTCATAAATTTTTTGCTATATACAAAATACACAGTAGTAACATTAGCAAAGCTTACATCGCATGGGATTCAATTCCCTGGGAGGAAGGGGTGCTGGAGTAGTACAAAATAGTTCATAAAATTTTTGCTGTATACAAATTAAACAGTAGCGACAGTAGAAATGATTCCATAACATGAAATACGTTTCCCAAAAAGTGTGGGGAAGAAGGCGGGGTGGTACCAAATATTTCATAATGTACACGAAGAAGACAGTAGTGATATTAGGAAAGTTTATACCACATGAAGTTTATTTCACTGAGACTGAGGATGGAGCTGAGATGGTACAAACTATTTACAAAATAAAAAAAGTCATTAGAGGTGGAACAAAAACAAATTATAAAACTTTTGTTGTGTACAAAACAAATCATTACTGACCTCGGCAAAGTTTAGAGTTGCTTTGTACAAAATAGTCAGTAGTGACCTTTATCATATGACTCGTCCGTTTCGTTCACTTTAAAACATTTGATATTTTGTTTTCATATTAATCAGTGATAAATAAAGCCTTCCGACAATTTCTTTGGTCAATTTCAAAACTAGACAATTTGATTGGCTGAACAAAACACAACTGGTCCACATTTTCATAATTTGCATAATTAGAGTTGGGAGCTTTCATTGGTCAATTTCAAAACTGGACAATTTGATTGGCTAAACAAAATACAACTGGGTCACAGTTGCATAATTTCAGTAGGGAGAATTTACGTTCTCTGTCCTACTTAGTGTGGGTTATATTGTATTAATCTTTTACCTGACGTAACGGCAAAAACCGTCTCGCATAATACAAGAAACACGCCATTCATTTTTTTTTATATTTTCACATTTTGCTTCCAAAACATAAGATATGACCCCTCATTGGAACTAGCGTGTCGCGCTCGTTCCAGTGAGGGGTCATAACCTATGTTTTGGAAGCAAAAAATGAAAATTTTTAGTTATACGAGAATGTTTTTTCCAAGTGCCATCTGCAACTCAAGTTAGGTGATGGGTTAAAAAGTCATACTAAGTGGCTAATTTGTGTGTGTGTGTGTGTGTCATGTGATAAATAGAATATGAAATGAACTCGTCCGAATTTTCCGTTTGGGCTCTCCACAGACTCGCCCAAACGGAAACTTCTTACACTCGTTTCATAAATATTATATGAGAAAAACACTCATTCCAAACCCTCTGTTTATTAATGTTTGGAGTGGCACAAAGCATTTCATAAAACTTGACACGTTTGTTTCCACAAAATAGTCAGCAGTGACTCAAGGTTCAAAACATTTCATGAAACTAATGTTGTATATAGATTAGTTAGCAGTGACCATTGGTAATGTTTAAGTCGTATGACATTTCTTTCACTGAGGATGGGTCAAGGGTGGTAGTCAAAATTCCACAAACGTTTGCTCTACACAGCTAGTCAGTGCTGAACTAGGTAACATTTAGACACAAAAAGTTTTCATTCACTGGGCCTGGGGGTGGGGGTGATATAAATTATTTCATAAAATATTTGTTATATACAAAGTTAACGGCAATAACAGTGGGAGATTTTACATCATATGAAATTCATTTCCATGAAGCATGGGGGGGTGGCTGGGGTCGAGTGGTACAAAATATTTTATAAAATGTTTTCTGTATACACAGTCGACAGTAGTGACATACAGCAGTAACGTTTGGAAAGTTTACATCACATGAGATTCATTTCCGGGGGTGGTGGGGGGGGGGGGGGCTGCGGTCGTACAAAATATTTCATAAATTTGTTGCTGTATACAAAGTAGACGGTAGTAATATTATGAAAGCTTACATCATATTAGGTTCAATTTCCTGAGGGGGTGGGGTATGACAGGTACAAAACATTTCATTGAATGTTCGCTGTATACAAAGTAAGCAGTAGTAAAATTTGGAAAGTTTACATCACATGAGATTCGTTTCCTTGAAGGACAAACACAAGTCATATTTTGTAATGCACTCCTCTACAGTTTTACCTTTTACATCTTCTTGACTGCAGGAATTACTCCAAAGGGGACTATGTGCGTTAAAATCACCCAACAAAATGTATGAGTTGGGAGATATCGGACCAGTAGCTCAAGATCATTCAGTTGTAGGGCTTTACTTGTAGAAAGATAAACTGAACAAAGTGTGACTGTTTTGTCTGAAGTTAGGCGTACCGCCACAGCCTGTAAATTTGTTTGTAATGACACTGAACTGTGAATAATGTCGTTCCTAACTAAGACAGGCGTTCCACGAATATGCAGATCATTATCGTCTGCCCAGGCGTTATACGAAGTCCAATGCTTAAAAGCTGAATGATCCTGAGCCTCGGGTTTCTTTAAAAGAGTTTCCTGCAGTCAAAAAGCAGCAGGTTTATATTTTTGGCCTAAAATCCCAATTCATTAAAATTTGCTTTAAAGCCTCGACAATTCCGCTGTATGAGGTTTTGTTTGGGTGTATTTAGAAGGTGGACGTATGGGCGAAATTGCCCCAGTATTTCTTTTCGGTGATGTTTTACGTTAGGAATTTGCATGAGAGGAACTTGGGCATATTTTGGTTGAGAAGGTGCCATTGATACACTCATCGACTGACATTTCCTCCATCCTTCAAACATGTTGCTCATAACAACACTTTGAAGGCATTTAGGTATCCTATCCGATTCTTGCTTCTGTTTTTCTTTTTCTTTTTTCTTGTAAAGACGTTCTTGTTGGCGTTTAGATTCTGACTCATCTTTTGATGGGGTCTGTGTTGTGGATCTGGTTTCGGTTTGTTTGGCTGATTCGTCTTTTCTGATTTAGAGTTTTGTTCTTTTTGGCGTTGTGATTTAGGTACTTCTGTTGCTTGTTCTTAGTTTGTCCAGTATTTGGTATTTTCTCAATTGTTGGGGCTACTGAATTTGTTTGGTTGATCTGAATTTCTGTTTCTTGTATTGTAAATGCTGTTACTAAAGATGGGATTGTTCCTTTGCGACATGTGAACTGAGTCTGGCATTTTACTGAGTGAGTTGATACTTTTGGTGATAGTTTTGCAGCAAACGAAGGTGATGAAATATTCATACCAGTCATCGATGTCACGATATCTCTGGCCTCTTTAAAACTTACTTGCTTTTCGCATTTTTTTCTTTGTATAGTTTTTTGTTTTTCCCAGGCAGGGCAATCTTTGGATGATGACATGTGATTGCCCTGACAGTTTACGCATTTAATGGCATTGGTACATGGCTCATCTTGGTGTTGTTGGCGCATTTATAGCATACTGTTTGACCCTTGCAGTTGTTTTGCCCATGGCATTATTTTTGGCACTTATAGCATCGAAGTGGATTTGGTATATATAAATCCACTTTTATGCTCATATAACCAACCTTGACCGACTTTGGTGGTTGGGCGGAATCAAATAATAAAATATAAGTATTTGTTTTGATGACTGATCCACTTTTTTAATTTCAATATTTTTCACTGCTGTTACGCCTTGTGGTTCAAGTTCTTTCTATATTTCAAGTGTGTCAATTCCTGCTAATTCCCTTGTTCTAATTACACCTATGCTGTTATGTTATTAAGTGTTTTACGCGGAAAAGCATTCACCTCCATATCTGCTAATTTTCCTGTATTCAGTAGATTAATTGCTTGGGCCTCCCTTTTACATTCTATGAGTATTGGACCAGTTCTCAGCTTTTTAACATTGTCAACAGTGCCAGCAATTCCTTTAATAGCTTTTTCTAAGGCAAAGGGTTTATATCAGTTGTCTTTTTACTTGAGTCAGCTGCATATATTATCACAAATTTTGGCCAATTATTCTGAATAGTTGAAATCTTTTGATCTGAGTCAGAATCAGAACCATCTGAAAATAAATCTCTGCCGCGTTTAAGTTTTTTGGAGTCCAACAAGAGGTAGAGTTACTGATATGCAATGAACTCACCAGGTGCAAGTATTCCCACATACTTGATATGGAGCAGCATAGGCGGCCAGTGTTGATGCCGAAGCATACCACAGACCGATTGACCCGTGTGTGGGAGTGCCATGTCTTCATATGCCGGTCATTCAACCAATCACTGTACAAAATCCTGTAATTGCCACTTGTTAGCAAACAGACATCGCAGCAAAACCAAGTATTTGCAAAAAACAATGTACTTAAAAAAGTACACAATGGCAATAATGATATGTGATTAAAAGAAATGACTGAATGAATGACCACCAAATGCCCCCCGACGGGACACCTGATTTTTGGGGGGTTGGGGGCTCCCGATTGGCCAGAAAGAGACATCCGACCATCCGTCTATTCCCGAAGTTGGAGCCAAAGCAGTATATTGAACAGGTACCTCCATGATAGAGACCAGGGCCAAAGCAGTGTTTACGACCCGATCTCCATCCTGGAGATTTGCCCTAGCCGGGGCCCAGTCTGTTCTCAACTTCAGGATTCCTTCCTCCAGGGCCTTCGGAACGCACCTCACGGGAGAATAATATGCCTGCAGGATGGTATTAGCAGGATTAACCATTTTGGTCCGGGGCTGCGTATTTATATATTCTGCAGCAAGCCAGCTCATTTGATCAAACCTGTTAATTTAAAACCAGAAAACCTGCCCAACTGAGCAGGTCGTCCTCTATTCGCCACCCGAGGAACGCCTAGTAGGGGTTGGTATCCCCCCCCCCCCCCCCACCAGGAACTTCAAAAAATAAACTTGGAATTAGCAAGACTGATCAATGTTACCCGACTTCCAGCCAAATAACGCTCATTATACAAACGACTAGGTTTCTGTTAATCCATTTGAGAAGTGGGGCTGTAATGTTCTCTTTAGTTTTGCGCGAATGCGATTTCAATTTCTTATTTTTGGCCAAACTCGAGCGCTACCCTCTGTCTGTGTCCTTGATTTGCCCTTTAACGAATCATTCGAATGATGACGTAGTCATAATCGAGACTTTGGTCCTAGAATATAGTAGTTAACTTCCGGTCTAGTAATACATTGCTGTAGTGCGAACACTAATGATGAGATCCCCACTCATTCGGAGAAAACTTCTCACTATAGATAACACGGGATCTTCCATGCCAGTTCAATGGCAGAAATTAGAAGCGTCCATATTCATTATTTGGGGTAGAACAATCAATATTTTCAACGTCAGCCTCGGGGCTGCACGTTGAAAATATTTATTGGTCTACCCCACGCATTTACTGAACAGCCATCCAATTTAATGACGTTATGATGTATCATGTTCCTGTCCGGAAAAGCGGCCGCTCAGGTTCAAAGGGTTAAAGCATTGCTGAATTTATAAACTTAAACCTCTAAACTACTAATGAATTAACGCCGTAAATGCCGTAAATGCCGTAAAGTTTGCCCTCTGCTAATTACGACTATCCGTTTTGTTATTTATTGTCTGTACTGATAATCGTGTAACGTGAAATAATGCAAGATTTGAGTTAACGTAAATTCCACATACTCACCTAAGTTTCAGATTATTTGAATTTTTGGCTTGTGGGAAGTTTGATTTTGAATAATGTCAATAAAGCTTTTCTTCCTTTTTTTCAGACTGAGCGGGTAAGTCCTCTTAATATTTTTATTTTTGTATTGTAAAGAAGCGAATAATTCGTCTCGTGCTTGCATGGTGTGTACGGCACGTGCAAAAGCAAACTTTTAGAATGACAGTAGTAATGTATGATTTTGTAACTTATTCAGACAATCCATCACAAAGCAGAGCTGATTACATGGTAATAATTACCAGTAAAGGCAAAAGAGCCTTAATGATAGTCGGACTGTCGAACATTACTATTTCCTAAAGTCGCAAAAGAGCATTACTGATAGAGCGACAAATAAGATTTTGTTCAAAAGGTGTTCAGGTCTTGACTTTTTACATGCTGCATATGTTTAATATGTTCAGAGAAATAATTACCCGTCTGGCTGCCTGAATTCACTATAAGCGCTTGGAATTTGGGATTAAACAAACGTATGCGTTCTATTCCGAAAGAGAAGCGGTTTGACACAAATAATAACGTATCAGTAAGTTTTTCTCTCCCATTCACCATTTTCTCCTAAAGAAGTCGAAACATAAAACCGAACAATACGTTCTGAAATGGAAAACAAATTGCGCGCCAGATCTTCATCAGTGCTCGAACAGTCGCCTTTTGGGAGATGTTGAATCCTGGAGTGCACTTCTCATCAGCCAACGAATGTTACCCTTCCATATGGTCCGTTTTGGCAAGGGAAAGAGGGAACATTCGTAAGTTTGAAATGTGATAACAAACTTGACACACCCGCATTCTTTTCTGTAGTCACCGCTAACTGAGTGATTACCGATGCTGCAAATCACTTGCTTAGTTGTCGTAACATTCAGTTGTGTGGGTGGCCATAAAACTGAAATTTAAAGAAGGAGATTCTTTAAAAGAAAATTAATCCCGCGAGAGACCACAGTAGTATAATGGAGGCCACCTTCTTGGTTTCTATTGTAGCACGTGGTTGCTATGTGACCCAAAACCTCTGAGAAGAAATGAGTATGTTCGGGGGGTGTGTTCGATTGAATAGGAGTAAACCTAATTACCACAAGCAACACGACAATTCTTCCAAATCACCAAGAAACACCCCAAGATACTTTATTTGGTAGGAATTTCCTCTTTTTGGAGTTATAAGAGTAGCACATAGTGCTATAAGCATTAACACATAAGCACATTCCACCAAACACCAGTCCTACGTTCGATGGAATTCCTTTCTAGTATCCGACTATCCTTCTGGAATACCTTTTTCATCGTATGTGCCTAAGGGCTGCAAACGTTTTGCACACATTGTGCATAACCACAAAAGCACATATCGGCACATCCAGCGTGTGCCAGTGTGCTGCATGTGACACAATGTGTACTAACACATAAGCACATCTCGACACGACCAACAAACAATTTCTTATAGGTAAGGTATCCAAACGCGCACTACATGTAGCTGAAGGTAATGTAAAGATCAATGCAGGTTTAGATGAATGGAGAAATCTGGTTGCAACTGTTAAAGACCTGGCCGAGGACAGAGTCGAGACAGGGTCAGGTGTAGCTAGGAAGTACGACGTAGTGCTGTAGTCAATAGTAATGTAATTGTACAAAGCTGTAGGGGTGCTAGAAGACTACAGTAGTGGGTCACTACAATAGTGTAGGATCACACGAAAGCTAGCGGTGACTATGGACAAGTCAGCAGTGATGGTTTAAGATCTATGAAGATAAGCATCATGCAAAAGATATCCTCATAGGTATCCTCAAACTGATACATAACCGTGTCATAAGTATCGTCAAATACCCGTATACGCCTTTGAGCTAATGCACAATGTGCACACAAGCACACAGACAATGTCTACTTACACATAAGCACATCTTGGTACGGAAACCCTATATTGCACTAGATCTAGGGACACCCTATATTGCACTAGGTCTAGGCCTTGTATAGGCTGATACAAGCTAATAGGGTGATCTGATTGAGCCTATTAAAGATTTGGCCAAGGGCAGATGTCGAGACAGAATAGGGGGAGGGGGTAGCTACTTAGCTTGTAGTAGTGCTACAAGTCAGTAATGGTGAAACACTCCTGTACATGACAGAATAGTGATAGTGGTCGCCAATAGTAATGGTACATGTTGTAAAGGTACAGGACTGCAAGGCTGATAGAACACCATACTAAAGGTGAATACAATACCGGCTGATCATAGGACAGATGGTGGTGATTGTGGACAAGCAGTGGCCTTAGATATATGAAGGGTATGAGAATGCTCCAGATGCCAGGTTCAGAAGCCAGGTGCTGAATAGGGTTAGAAGCCATAACTACCTTCAGATAGATATTCTACAAAAGGTACCCCTAAAAAGTATCCTCAAAAAAAGTATCCTCGAATGATACATTACCATACCAGGTATCCTCACATACCCATATGTGCCTAAGTGATGTGCGCACATTGTGCATAAGCAAACAAGCACGTATCGGCACATCCAGCATGTGCCTGTGTGCTACCTCTGATGTGCACACTATGTGACACAATGTACACTAGAGCATAAACACATCTAGGGAAGTCAGAATTCTTTATAAGGCGATCGAGAAAGTCATAACATAGACAGGATGGGCCAAGAATACAGAGAATAAGCTATATGAAGGCCAGGAGATGCAGAAAAACGAGGATTCTGCAGGTATCCAAACCAGAAAAGTACTCTTATACAAAGAAACGCGCCTTATAGTAAAATAGTATAGTGCTACTCTTAAAGGCTCAAAATGGGAAAATCCGTACCAAATAAAGTAGTTTTGGTGATTTGAAAGTATAGTCGGTTAATTGTTTGTGGTAATTAGCTTTACGCCTATTCAAAGGAACACACCCTCCAACATACCCCTTTCCTATTAGAGGGTTTTGGGCCAAATAGCAACCACGTCCTGCAATAGAAACCAAGATGTGGCTTCAGTAAACAAAATGGACGACAGAAACACGTATTACCCTAACAACACGCGCTGCGCTTCCGCAGTGACATCCACGTATCACTATGGTATGACGCCACTACATGGCCGCTCATGTGGGCTACCATGACGACACATCATGGCGCCACTGCACCACGAATTATAACGTCACTTCACCATCCCCATTCCCTCCCCAAATGTAGGACGTCCAGCCCCTGACATACTACTGACGACGTCTCTTTCAAATGGGTAATTCACAACTTTAAAAAAAATCTCATCGAGAAGTGTAATCCCGCTGCAGTGCCATTGAGGTCTACAGAATGCATCCAGTGATAACAGATTTCCCAAGGAACAAATGGGCAAACAAGAGATTCAATAGGAGGAAATCGAATTACTTCTATATTTATCCCATGACTAGTAGTCGTTGATTTGGATAACAGGTCTCAGATAAATTTTGCTTTATAGCTCAATATCAGTTCATGACGTCCATGACAAATGCGTACTAGAGATGCATTATTTAAGGGGCAAGTTGTGATATTTTTGAACTTCCATTCTCCTTGACGTTCAGCACTTTTTTTCTTGTTGGCAGCACAATATCTATTGTAAGTCAGAGAGCACTGCGATGGATTATAGACGTTAACCTTGCATTATTATTATTATTATTATTATTATTATTATTATTATTATTAGTATTAGTATTATTATTATTATTATTATTGCATTACATTGCATTATTGTATTAAACAAATGGCTTCCTGGGGCTTATTCAAAGTTAGATTATTATTTTTGCCACCAGTAAAAAAAACTAACCCCCACATCGTTTCACATCGCAAAAGCAAACATTGGGCGAAACAAATAAGTGTTTATCTTACTATTTCCATTTCACTTTGATAAAAGTATTTTAATCTCTGCTTAGATTCATAGATGTGTGTTAGGCTAGCAGAATGACCTTAATTAGCCTTTATCTGGTAGTAATCAAGAGAGATAAATCGAAAATAAAACCTAGAAAAAGTAGATATTATTGTTGCAGTTGACTGGAACACGAACGTCAGACGCTTCCGTAAATATATTGCGACGCAGTTCGTCCATTACAATGAAGATTTGTATCGCAAATGTCGACTCTTGGGATCCGCAGACGATAGAAAAATTTTATGGGATCAATAGAATAATTATATATTTTGTCAAAATATTTTTTTTTTATTCCACGCTAGCATCAATTACTTCGTCTTCGGGCCAAGGGTTGTGGATTAAATACTTGATCATACTCACTCGATAAAAACATTATTTTTTACACACTATATACATATATTCTGTTTCTGTATCAATGCCATCGACACATCAGTACCAATATAACCGACGATGAGACTCCGGGATCTGAACTGCTGGAAAGCTAGGTATGTAGGAAGCATTTCGAACAAGAGGGGAGGGTGAACCCATGCTCATATTTTTCAAGCCCCTCTACCCCAGTATGAGCTGAATGAGCACGCTCTGCCTGGACATCAGGCAAAACCTCTTGCCCAATTGGCCCAAGATTTCCTTCACTGGCAAAAGGTGTTTATATCTTGGGTTATATTTTTAATCCTACTCATTGGATATTTTTTTTTATTTTGATACACCACTGTATCAAAGTAAAACGTTTTTTAAAGAAACACATTTTAATGGAAATGATTGCCATTTATAACCTTGCAAATGGAATGGATGGCAAACAAAAGTTTAATATGTCGTTTGCACAGTGTTGCTCGCACGCGTACGTGGCATAATGTTCAAAACTGGAGCGTAGGGATATAACATTGTGTCAAACTGGAGAATATGAGTACATGGGGTGAATTTACGTGTTACCGTATCAATTAACGCAGCCGCACTGGAAGAGCTCAGATGGGAACTTGGTTGGATGCCGGTTAAAGATGGAATAGAAATATAGAAAAATTATACTACCTGTATTAACCGCCAAACCTTCCAAACTGAAGATGGTGTAACTATGTATGGAACTTCAACATTCAGACATGATGGATAAAGCAGGCAAGGGAGCTAATGTGGAATTACTCTTTGGTAGAGACTGAAGACCCAGAAAGGGGACTGAAGCAGAGGGTCAGTTTTATTAATAGAAAGGTGCTCGAGGTTTGCAATAGAAACTGAGTTCTTGAGATGGCTTATGCAAAAGCCGATGCGCCAACCTTTGTGGAGTACTTTTCTCATTTTGGGAGTCATTGTTGTTCACAGTGAGATCCAAGTCACTAGAGTTAAAGGGAAGGGGGGGGGGGGTCAGGAAAAGTGACGAAAGAGCGTGCCAAATGTGCATCTTTGGAGAAACCGTGACCCTGGAATATTTCATTTTCGAATGCCCAAAATATTTGAATAAAACAACAAGACTCCTAGAAAAACTAATTGAAAATGGGATGAAAACATGAGTGACAAAATGGATAATGAATGACTTGAGGGGAAATGATCAATATTATAGTTGAGGAGATCAAGAAAGCACCAATGGGGAATTATGAAACAGTTCATAACTGAATAATAAATTGGTGGAAAATACTTTCTCTTTAACCGGAAATTTATTTCATCGAGTGAGTAGTAATAACACACACTGAGGTCCAAATATGGACTTCCGACACTTTTAATGGGTCTCGATTTGAAGCAAGAATTAAACGATGAGCTTAGTATGTTTGGCTTATATGATTCATTACAGATCATGGAGATATACCCCAACCTCACTTTCATAACACTGTGATATTGAAACCCGTCTGTACATTAACTCTTTACCCAAGGTGCAGGGTATCAAAATAATGGATATTTTCATTATTTTTTTTTCGAAAAACTGAGGGGATCATATGATGTGGTTTTATTTTCTCAACTGCTCAGTTTGTAAATTACGCGCGCAGATGCGGTCAGTTGGTTAGGCAAAGGTTTAACCCCTTTTATAATATGTTTAGAATGGAAGCGCGGCATACATCTAAAATCAGTTGGGTTAAAATCAACCGAAATCAACTGGGTGGAGTGAACATGATCCTCGATCAACCTTGAAATACAATGCTGATGATGAGAAAGCTTTGTATCGCATTTGCAATTTACAATATCACAAAATGGCTTGGCAAAATTACGTTTATATTCTCTCCATCCTGCTTATGTGTCACCTGAGTAGACAGATAGATGTTAGTTAACAATGAAGAGTATAATTTTTTAAATAAATATAACACGTGTATTCTCTCAGTATAATAATATTTATACACGAAAAATTGTTAACGTGAAGATCCTTATCCATCGTGGGTCTTCCGCGGTATTTGAGTTGCAGCCTTTTCACAACGACAGTCATGTTTTCATGTTTCTGGAAATACTCACTCTAAATAAAATGTGTGGAAAAGCGATTCACCGACAGTACTATGAGGATAGAATTTCGTCCCACTTATCTTGCGACGCTGCGTGAAAATATTACACTGCCTTAATTCAGTGAAGCGTTCCCTGATTTCTTGGAACATGATAAAAACTGGTCATGAGACTGTAACTTAGTGTTGGGTGCCAAGACCCAATGTTTATAGAAATTTGAATCGAGAAATTGATCAATCGTATTTATGAGGCTCTTTAGCCTTTAAAAACCACAGCTGTGAGTATAACTGAAAATTTCAATAGCACCTCAAATACAAACAGCGATGGAGAAAACTGATTTAAGTTATTATTTATTTATTGGTGTTTAAGGTCGCATACTTATGCACAAGGGCTAATCGTCACCATGACAGTTTTACGGGTGTAGGAAGCCGGACAACTCGGAGAGAACCACCGAGCATCAATGAGCAACAGTCAGCTCCTCAACATTCTAACTCTGTCCAAGCTCCGCCCAAGCAGTGTCACAGCTGTTGAAGATATGTGTACCATCGACGTCCAGCACGCCTTAGTACACGGCATCATGGACCTCGATGGACTCATACAAAGAAAAAATAACGCCTTACCCAACAAGACAACTTCCTTGCTACGTACAACATTGGATTTTACAGAAGATAATATCAGGAATGCCACGTATTTCTGACTATTATACCCCAAAAGATATAACATGTCTAATGCCATTACGTGCGATGACGTTGTGACTTTCTGAATGTGATTCGAGGACGTCGTAACCAATTACCGATTCTTACGCTGAAATTTGATCTATGATTAATGTTTACGTGCGATGAAGGGACAACAATAAATTCTCCCTGTTTAATATTGATTTACGAACTTTGTCCACAGGTTGAGCATTGGTGAACCTTGGAGGAAATCGAATTTAGTTGACCCTTCACCTAACAAATCGTCAGCATCTGCCCATGTAATTTTCATATTGTGCTGTTGAATCAAATCAAGGAGCCCCTCGTTGCAGTGCACTCGTAGAGTTCGTTTCACTGAGGTGTTGCATGGTATGGTTTGGTTGACAAGTTTGGGAAAAAGTTGTTAAAAGGAAATAAAATAATGAAAAGGACATAATATCCATAAATCTAATGTTAATCATTTATAGCATTTCGAATAAGAGACTACGATTGTTTTTTGTTTAACATCTCCATGTATAAATATCAAAATTTTGATAAATATTCGATGGTGTGTATAACTTTCTTTTTAGGTAAAAATTGAATAATTCTTATTATTAAATTCATTTGAGTATGTGTGCAATGATGCCCAAAATATCGAAATTTTCAGAAGTCATTTTTCGTCTTACTGTAATTATAAATTTAAACAAGTAAGTCATAATTGACAGAATACCTTGACATCTAGCAAACAGGATGGAATTGTTTTAAATCCCATGTTACAATTACATTAAAACAATCCAGCATTATTTTTGGGGTTCGACAATTTAGCTTTGTGAGAAAATTGTCTACTTGAAATATTGGAATTTGTCTAGGGATAATTTTGCTTTTTTGTCAATTACCTCATAGAATTAAGGCTGATTTGGGTAACTTTTTAAAGTAAAGTTTCAAATAATACACTTACATTAAAAATAATTGGGCATTATTTTTTTGGCTCCACAAAGTGTCCATCAACATTATATCATGGAAATTCTGTCCTTGCACATTATTTCCTTGAGTATTTTGTCCATGAACAGTACTTCCATGGTCATCTTGTCTGGATACTCTATTCGGACAGCACCATTCCCAAAATCGTTATTAATCAGCTGTGTTTTTGAGGTACAAAATGGAAATTCTTACTTATTCAAGAAATGTTTTTGCAAGTCTTTCCCGTTAGTCATGTCTGCAAAAGAGTCATTTCATGACTTTTTCAGCAACAATTTCTGTTTGTGACCAACGGTTTATACAAATACCATATGTCTTAACGAGAAAAATATATTTTGAGCCTAGAACTCGTATTCAAAATTCCTGTTTTAGGTTATGTCGCATCATGCCACATAATTCTTATTGAAAACCTTCACAGATGTGTTTAAAGTGAGTAAAGAAATCATTTTTCATATTTGTGTTGCCAATTGTAATTTTTTTTCTTTAATTTTTCAGACGAGACCTAATACAGGGATGACAAAGATATCACCACAGAGAAACGTATATAACGGAAATGTAACAATGCAAAATAAATTTTAACCTTCAAACATGTTTCCTCTTTATGTCAAATTAACAGTGGGTTTATTGAATGGCGTTGCTTACTCAATTTGTAAGTAGTGCCATCATTACTCTAGGTACTGCTCTTGTTGCAAATCTTTTAATCATTCTGTGTTGTGATATAGCACTGAATCCTGGGCCCTCTAATAGTACTGGTGATATCTCACTGTCGGCAATCAATATATTTCATTATAATACATAGATTTGAAGACTTAAAAGTCTACAAATTGAATACTTAAAATATATGCTTGATGAATATGATAGTGTTTGTCTTACTGAAACTAACCTCGAAGAGTCCTTTGCTTCCTCAAATATTCGCATTCCTGGATTTCAAAATCCTATAGGATGTAATAGGAAGCAGTATGGTCGTAACATTCTGGTTTATTTCTCAGAGCACTTTTATTTCAAACCAATACAGACACTGCAATTCGACGATGATATTTTATGGTTTGAGGTTGGCATAGTTTCACAGTTTTTGCTTTCAGTCAATTTTCCGCCAGTTGTGAGTAAAGTTACATCGATGTTGCATCAATGGTATTTATTTATTTATTAGTGCCTAGCTCCACATTAGCATCCAAGGCTATATCGTGGCGATAAAAAGTGATATAGAGTAAAATAATTCTTTCATAAAATAAAATATATGAGAAAAACATAAAAACTGTACATGATCTTAACATTTAAATAAATAGTGAGGATAGTAGTGAATAATGATGCCAAACATTGAACGAATAATGTGTAAATATACCCAGTGATAGACAACTTTTTGAAAAAAGAGATGAAGAAAAAAGAATTGAAACTAATCAAAAAGGTTGATTTCTTTGAGAAACAAGAGAATCTAGTGAGAAGTAATTGTGTAAAATACTACTCTCAGAGATGGTACACTATAAAATCACCATGTGATGTCATTAAATCAGTACAATCTAATAGAATGTGTTCGATTGTCAACGGACATTGACAGGGAACACATTCTGATCGCACATTTCCCTATTCTGAAAAGGACCTTGAGACCAGTAAAATCATGATGACGTTGATGCCTCAACACCCATTCCTGTCCATCCCATGCCATAGTTCTTGGTGGTCCACACCATCGAAGCTTTTGGATGTCTTAAAGGATGTACGCCATCGTACTGCCTGTCTCTGTCGGACCATTATTCTGCAATTCTGTACACAATTTTAAAGTATTCTTTCCCTATGACTGCATTCACAAAAAATTAAAACTGGACACAGCAATCTTTCAAGAAAATGTGATCGTGTTTCCAAAAATACATGGTTTGGCAATGATGACATATAAGTATAAATCATGTCTCTTTCCACTTCAATAAACATTACTCCATTATCGAAATCCATGAACATGCAGCTGAACACAGGTTCGGTTGTAAAAGTCCTACTGCTCTACAAAATCCTGGCTCATAAGTATTTGGTCTAATAACTGGTAAATGGTTACAAATCATTCATTTATTCACAAGAACAAGGTTCATGAGGAAAACATCCCACATGGGGATATAGTGTACTACAAACACGATCCTCGGGATCATAGGCAAAGTCAAGAGTCTGGCATTGTTCTCAGTTACCACTAAAGTTTCAATTTACTGCCACTCTTAAGGTCACTTCAAATCTCAGTCAGTTACTTTCACCTTACAGTCACTAAAGTTCATTTAACTATAACACAAATGAACTGAATTCTACAATTCCTTTCAAAGTTAACCTATCAAAGTCAACTACATAGGAGGTGTTGTCTCTCACACAGTTTTCTTGTTTTGTTGTTTCCCATGGCTGTATAAACAGTATCAATTTCAGTATTGTATTTTATGGTAGGCTCGGTACCGGTGATTTCTTTGCCACTCTCCAAATCAACTATTGCATCATCTCAAGTATCTCTGTTAGTTTAGATTTATTACATTGTGGAGGTTCTGTGGCTGAAGATAAAACTGTTGATCATTAAGATTATTGCTTTGGTGTATTTCTCTCCTCAATTTCACCAGTTACAACACTATTCGAAATTCCACACGCATCAACAGAAAAGCAATGCCTAGATCTGCATTTTTGTCATAAAATGCAATTCCGTATACGTTTGTGCCCCTGGGCCCAGATACAACAGACAAGTCAATAGACTATCAATACAATCAATAAGCTCCCAATGAAGTGTGCTCACTTAGGCACAGTGAATGTTTATTGGGAGTCAATTGTATTGAGTCACGTTCACACACTAGCTCATCCTTTCGGTAAGTCTTCTGAGATGGGATAATGCATTTGGGATTGTAAACTGTGTAATAATAACTCTGTCCAAGATGGGTTTCCAAGTTCATCGTTGGGTAAACAAAAAAGTCGATAAGATGGTCTTAGACATTAACTGATAGGTGAAATTACCCCGGCCATGGAAATAACTATGTAATAATAGTTGACCACCTGTCACAATACACAAAGGTTTTAACAATAATAAGCTATTGGTTGTAATATTCCATGTGGTTTCAGATTCTTATGTTTTGGACATGTTATCGAGAATCACAATGACACATCAATTGTGATATACCATAATCCTTCCTCGAAAATGTATATTTAGCTTGATATCAGTGGTACATAGGTATCTCACCTCATGTGTTGAGAAACAATGCCAAAAACAACTCGAAGTTGTAAGTATAGTACATATGGCTCCTACCAGTGGACTGAATAATTTCGTATTGTCCATGCATTTATCATGGCCTAATTCTGGTATATATCTAATTCTCTGTTTATCAACAATTAACATATCTACCTCCAACCTATACAGTGCGACTAACTTACTTACTGCCTGAGAGGCATTTTTTTCAGGGGAACAGGCAATGCTTGAACTCGAATTGAAAATTTGTATTTACTAATTGTACTGCAACTAAAATCATCAGTTTGTCTTGTGCAAACACAGTGGCAGTTGTCAACAAGTGATAATACTGACAAAGTTCCTTCTTTAATCTAGCAGCAACTGTGTGTGATAGTCAGACATCTCCTCAGACTCGTCAATGCTGTGGTGAGCAAGGTAGGGTTAACGACCTGCGGTGATAATTTCTCATCTGCTTAATTTGAGTCAAAACTATCTCTTATTGATGATAAGCATGAATAAAATGCCCTGCTAGGGACATTCAATTTTTGAGACATTGTAACTCTCTTTCTACCTGTTCTCGAAAGTCAGCTACAAGATTGGACAAATTCATCATAAATCCAGTTTTCTTGAACCGCTTCATAAGTTATTATGGTCAAACTTTGTTTTTGAACATGATGTATAATTGCCAGATTTCTAGATAACCATTCCAGGTTTTCATTTATGCCCTTTAAATCATATTCACTGACAGTTCCAAACAAGAAGCTCAACCATTTCATGTACAAAGTTAAACACTCTGTGCTTCTCCCACGAGGATGATGTATGACCACTTAGTTTGTGGTAAGCATTCAGGTCTTGGCAATCATTTATGAACCTGAGCTTGTGGTAAGTATCTGTTATCATAGATTTCAATGCAATATTAAGGGTCTCATTCTCACTACCATATCGACAGATAGATTATAGTGGTCCTGTTTAGTGCCACCAGTTACAAACTTCCAATTGAGCACCAGTTTAACATCATGCTCATACAATGAGAAGGAAAGCTTGGGTTAGCATGGTGGGTGATTCTCATGCCATTTACAAAACATCTCCATAATTCAAGATGCACCCACGAATATCTGGAATTTTACTTTAACTGAATAAAAGGATAAGTTTGTTCATGGTGCCAACAACAGTCCATCTGGGTTTCAATCTCAAACAAATTATAAATCAGTATAATTTTGTTACACACATGCACAACCCTGCCTCCACTCACATTACAGCATTGTTTCTAGAAGTTAAACTATGCAATCTGTGGTACTCTAAAGGACAATTTCTGTAACCGTTTCTCCAGAAATTGTTCCACCCTTAACATTGTCATGTAAGACATTTCTTATGTTAGTCATTAAATTACCTATCTCTCTTCCATTTTTGGAATTTTCCACTTTACCTAACTGCATATTCACCTCCACTGGTTCGTCCAATAGAATAGCTTTTGTAGCTTTCTTATATTCTCTAAACATTGCAAATGATGCCTTAACTCTTCCATGGGGACATTGTCTTCCTCTGAGGAAGAGTATTCACAGAGTTGTCTCTAGTCTCTAATAATTGGGGCCAAAGGATTAGTATCCCCATTATCACTTTCACTACTGTATTCACTGGCAGTAGCTGACTGTAACGGTGGTGCCACATATCTCTGAGTTCTTCTCCACTTATCTGATATTGAAACCTCCCATTCTTGGGGAGTTAAACTAAGATTTTCTCCATGATACTTAATAACTCTACCTTTCACCTGATCTTTTATTTTATAACTCACTGGGCCTGTCTTTTCTATAACTCGGAATTGGTATTCCCATTTCTCTTCCAGTTTTCATTCTGTCCTCATGTCCCGGTACATGACAGGGTCTTCCACATCAAATTGTATTTCCTTAGATTCCATATTTCTCACACGTTGCTGTTCATCAACTCATATTTTGTTGTCAAGCTTCATGTTAGAAAAATGCTTTATGCTGTTCTTGCAGGCAATCTTGTGAGGATCCTCCCCCACATTCTTCTGTCTAGGTTTTAGGATGGTATCTAAAGGTAAAACCGCATCTCTTGTATACAACAGGTAGTAGGAAAAAACTCCAGATGACACACACCCATTAAATATGATAGCTGCCAGAGGCTGGTTTAAAAACAGGTCCCAGACCTCTAGTTTCTTTTGAAACATTTTTTGCTAAAACATCATTTAGCATTCTATGAGGGGGCATGGTGGCATTGTGGTAATGGTTCTCATCAGATCACCAAAGTTAAGCACCATTGAGCCCAGTTAGTCCTCGGATGAGTGACCATCTGAGTGATCGATTCAGACTCCTGCCTTGTGTCCTTGGGCAAGGCACTTAACCCCAATTGTCCACATGGGTACATGATGTACTAAGACATACTGCACGTCGATGGTGAACATGTCTTCGACCAATCTAACCCTGTTTGTGCTGCAGTGCAGTGTTACGATGTTGGGGAGCTGACAGCTGCTCGCCATTGCTTGATGGTTCTCTCCGGGTACTCTGGCTTCCTCAACCCATAAAACTGTCATGGTCATGATTAGTCATTGTGCATAAGTATGTGACCTTAAACACCAATAAAAAAAGAAATATAAATAACATTCTATGAAGTCTTTCTATTTTTCCAGTTGACTGAGAATGGTAGTATGAAGTGGTCACATGATGTATTTTCAAATGTTCAGTCAAATATTTCATGATCTCATTACAGTATTTGACCCTACTGTCCATTAACAGTTCAAGTGGACAACCAAATCTTGGGAAAATTTGATCAATTAATAAGTTCATATTGTTCCTGCCTTCTTATCTGGTACTGGAAATGTTTCAGGCCAACCACAATACAAATCTATAAAAGTAACTACATACTTATAGTTATTTCCTGACAGAGTAGTTAGTAAAGGTCCACTCAAAACCAGGGCTATTTTACCAAAGGATAGGGTGGTCTATCTGCCACATGCATGGGTAATTTTACTTTCTTTGTATTCCTTGCTCTATTTCTCCACATAATGATATTGTTGTATAAGTCTGGCAAATAATATTTTCTACTAATATTATAATATACTTTATCTATTCCCTGAATACCCCGAGTCATCATGGTGTTGTCTTAAAACCTGTTCAGGTCTTCATAACCTAACTGTAGGATTATCATCTGTGGCACTAATATGATACAATGCATCTTCAATTAGCAAGTACCTGCTACTAATATTGGCTGGACTATTATTACTGAGATATTTATTTTTAATCTCCATAAGTTTACTATATTTCTTTTGCTCCTGTTTCACATTCACATCCTTATAATTTACACTCTTAGGCTCCATAGGTGAACTCTGTTTTTCAATTCAACTGTTACATGAGCAAATTTCTTAGAATCTATTTTATCATCATTTATTACTCCTGCTGTTAAAGCCTTGTCTCTGTCAACACTCCATATTATATTTTAGATCTACTTCAGCTAAACCATCAGGTATTCTCGACAATAAATCAGCTCAAGTATTTTGTCTCCCTGGTAAGTGCTCAATTTTACAATTATAACTGGCTATCTTCAGTGCCCATCATTGTACTTTGGCATTGTTTTGAGGACTTTCCAACAAGTATCGTATGAAAGCACGGTCTGTCTTGATGATGACCTATGCCACCCCCCCCCCCCCCCTGTAAATAATTGTCGAGTTTGTCCAAGGCATATGAGATGGCAGAAGCCTCTTTTTCAATAGTTGACCACTTAAGACTCACTTAATTCATGACACAAAAATACTTTGGGTTTTTCTTCGGGTACCCCTGGAAACTGTCCTTCACCATATTTGCATGTAGAGTCCAAATAATCCCATGCACTTTCCTGACACAACTGTATAGAGTACATATGGCTTTCTAGGCTAAGTGTGCTACCTGATTTAAACTCTCCTTTAAACATTCAAAGGCTTTTTGTTGGGTTTCCTTCCAATAAACTCTAGCAAATTTCTTTGTAAGCTCTACTAATTTGGAATAAATGTTTGGTAATATAAAACCATTCCCATAAAACTTCATAACTTGTGTTACAGTAGTAGGTGGACTCAATAATAACTGCTTCTTTACTGGGCTTGGGCTTGATTCCATCACAATTTATCACAAAACCAAGATAAGATGCTTCAAAGAATGAGCACTTTTCAGCTTTTGATTTTAATTTGTGTTGTTTTAGGTGGCTGAAAACTCCTTGTAAATGTTTAGTGTGTGACTTAGTGTCACAACTGAACACCAAAATATCATGCAAATATGCCAAAGAAAAATCGCTCATTCCATCTAGAACCATTGTCATGAGCGCCTAGAAAATGGAGGGTGCATTTAATGTTCAAAGTGCATGACATTGAACTCATATAACCTTTGTGACACATGAAAACCATTTTCTGTTTATCAGCTTCATCCATTTTCACTTCCCAGTACTTTAAGTTAAGTGTTGTAAAGTATTTGCATCCATTCAAAAAAGTAAATACATCATCTATTAGGTGTAAGGGCCAACTCGTACCCTTTGTGACCTGATTTAGGCATCAGAAGTCCATGCAGAAATGCTGAGAGCCGCTCTTCTTGCTCACCAGCAAACGAGGGAAGGTCCAAGAGCTCTGCAATCACTGGATGATACCTGTCTCCAACATTGCTTGAATTGCCTGATCCATAATTTCTTTTTCAACAGTGGTCCTCTATAAGCTCTACTTTCAATAGGTTTTGCATCCCCAGGATCTATTTTCATAACCTTTTGCCTTATATCTACTAACTTTTCCTCTTGAGTTATGGGTCCAACTTTACCAACAATGCAAACCCTCCTCAAAGTATAATGTTTATTTGTACTATTCACTAAGATTTCTGGTACATTCCTATTATTGTTACTAACTATACTATTTCTGACAAGTTGGCCCATCTGTTCAGCTTTTCATCCATGCTTTTACACATGGTTTCCCAAATATTTGGAGTCAAATGTCAATCTAGCACCAATAGTTTTAGCTGAGCACACAAGTACTTTAGGGTTTCAGTTCTATGTTGTTGACAAAGCAGGTTAAAAAAGAGACATGCAAGTCCATTACAAGAGGTATTAAATGGACAGCCATCTAATTCCTTTTCCTTTAATCTCCAGCATATGTTTACATTATTATTTGATATTCAATCTAATTCCAGTAACCCTCCTATTTAACTCATCTAAGATAAAAACTTCTTGAGAGTGCAGAATTCCATTGATTGAACAATAAATTCAGACCAACTCTCTAGGTCTGATGCTATTTCCAAAGACTTCTGTTATTCTAGGCAACTGATTTTTATCTCATAACAGGTGTGGGCGATTCCTCATGTTTTGTGCTGATACACAATGTTTGAGATCTGGAATTAGGCAAATCTCTTATCCTTTGCTTTCCTATGTGTATCATAACATGGGCTAAGGAAGCTGTGCCAAACTTTATATTAATCATTTCAGCTGAGTTGGTGTTTTCCCCTAGTTTCCTTTTTCTGCCTTTGTTGTTGTTTTTGCCAGTATTAGCATTCTGATTTATTTTTGGTTGTTTTATCAGAGTGTTTTCATTCAATTTGCTTGGGAATTTTTCTGAGGATCTGGGGCTTTCCTATTTTTATATCTTTCATAAATAAATTTCTTTTTCTCCATATTTGTTATGTTCTGAAAAACACTTCTTCCCTAAAACTAATGTACAGTCCTTGGTATAGCGACCCTTTACTGTACATCTTTCACACTGTTTTATTCATTCACAAAATTTTGTAAAATGACCCAAGCTGCCACATTTCTCACATTCTTGACCATAATGCCAAAGGTTAATTTTTTTAGTTTCACTAATTTTCTTAGACTCAGCTCTAGATTTCCCTTTACTTCCTTCCTATTTGGGACACTTTCAGTTTGCTTCTATTGTCTATTGGTTAATGCATTGGTTTTCAAATTACACAGTACACTGACTTGTAATATGCCCTATTTTCCCACATTTATTACATTTCACATTTCTAGAAGCATGGTGACTAGTAGTGGTAGTAGTAGTAGTAGTAGTAGTAGTAGTAGTAGTAGTAGTAGTAGTATGGTATATTTCATAAGTTATATACTACTGGCATTTAAGGTTACTTTCAACTACTATGGCTATATCATGTTTGCAACATAAGTCTAAGGTAAGTTCAGTACTGCCAATTGAGTATATCTGTTTTGCCCATGTAAGAGAGCTTCAACCCCAGGCATTGGTTGTTAGTTTCAATTTTACAAGTGAAACAAAACTTGGTTGCAAGCATTGTTCCACATCCCAGTGTCCACACAAGCACAACTACAACTACAAGTAACTTAGGTCAAATGCCATTCATTTTATTGGATATATTTCAATTCTTTGAGATATGTTTTGGCATAAGTTTGGGTTTTACTGAAGTTGCCCATATTTTAAATCATAAAATAAAGCTGTTTTGCTGTTTTTGGAGAAGAATCGAGTAACTATTTTTAACATTGAAATGTTGGCAATTTCATATGGTAACGCACATTACACACTGTAATTTACAAACCCCCAGTCACTGAGTAACAGAAAATGTGAAAATGCTCTAGTGACATTGGGCTTTCAGAAAAATGGAAAAATGGGTGTGGACAGTTCCACTGGGGGGGAGAGAACAGGCTCCATAGAAGCTCATGACCCTGTAAGGATAACACATATTAGTTCTCATGTGAAGAATGAAAAGACAAACGTGAATGAAGTGTGGGTCATTCTGTCACCATAGAGCTTATAGTAGTGAAACAACATTGATAGCAAATATAAATAGTAGTGTCATGTCAGTGTTTCTGATATTAGTGTACAGGTCACTTAACTGTTCCACGTACCTCTGTTCTTCAGTGATCCAGAAATAACCATATATGCTCATGTTTTGTACACAGAAGGCACACCACCACTCATACACATGATTTCTGCACTCATGCCACGTGGCCATGTGCTGAATGTGTTGTGCCATACAGATAATTCAGTGACAGGGATCACACTCATGCTGACTTGGTGAAGGAATACAACTTTGTATAGGTGGGTAAATGGTAAGGTGAATGGAGTGATCTGATTGCGCATTCTAAGCTTTAGTTGATCCTATTTTTAGGTAAAGATTAATGCCTTTGAGTATTGAGCAAAGGAACAGGAGTTGATGGAATGTGGTCAGAAATAGAGCTGGAGACAGTCAGAACACATAAAATAGTAACACATTTCAAATTTTTTCTTGAGTTAAAGGTGCTTCTATGCTACCACAGTACACCCAGAAGAACTGAACATGCCCACACAACACAAAACTATAGTATTATTTTTAAAGCATAACACCTACTGGACTGTACAGTTTAGTGTTTTACAATTGCCAACACGTATTCCCAAGGTTAAAATAGACCACATACGGTGCATATACTATAGGCCTAGTACCATATTACTCAAAAAAAACCCTTAGAGGTCACTCATTCAATAGGAATCAATCAATAGGAATCATGTGCACCATCAAAACCAAGATGGTTGCCGCCAGCTAACAACATGGATGATAGAGATATGGCAAGTCTACTGTGAATGACAATATCACAACACATCACCATGGTGATTATGCCACAACATGATCACACGTGCACTATCGTAGCAACCCAGGTGACATCCAGCATGCAATGCATTGCAGCATGAGATCATCCCAAGTTTAACCCATCCTGGCTGTACAACTAGTGTCGTCGGAATTAACAAGAACGATTGTCAGTGCACCCAAGTTTTGTTTACCAGTCACTGATCTTAGGGAGACATCTAATTTTCTAATTTGATTACAGACAAATGGACAGACAGAAAAACTAGCACTGGTGCTTCTTGAATTAAACAATCTTTATTGAAATTGAAAATTTGTTGGTTGTTACATGGAACAAATGTAATTTATAAAACATCATACATGAACAGTAGAAGGTATTGTACTTTTGTATAGTTAACTGTAAGCCTAAGGCTTATGTAAGTCGTCTCCTAGAAGTGTAAAGTTACAACAGAATAATGTATGGTTTAGAGTGATATGACAGAGGTACATGTATTTTCAAACTGATTAAAGAGATGGAGAAAAAAGATTGAGAGTGAAGTAAATGAGGAAAGTGGGGTCAGTTTGTCAGTGTCATGATGCCATTGATCTGGCAGGTTGAGACTCAATCGACAAGGCCATCACTATGAATTCACGTCACGATTAGTCGGGAAGATCAGTCATTTCTTGGTTGTTAGTTCCCTGAGTAGGTTACCCTGCTTATCTACTGCATAACATACCCTGTAAAAGGTTCAGTTACTCAGTATGCAATACCCAAATAGCTGAATTGAACACTGCCACTTCTAGATGGAAGAGAACTCTAGCTCAGTCTTAAGACTTATAAGTTAATAGCTGAGACGGTCGAACTTCATGATGAAATGCTGAACCATGTCAAAAGTGTGTGTGTTTTCGTGTTCAGTGAATTGTTCTGATCCAAACAGGAGAACACTCGATGTTAACTGATTTGGGAGTTGGTTAGTTGTTTCTTGGTGAGCTCTATCATACAGTGGACATTCCAATAAGAAGTGATGTGATGATTCGATTTGACCACAGCTGCAAAATGGACTGTCAGATAAGTAGTTATTGAAGAGGTTTTCATTCAAATTACTACAATTTAATTGCATTCTGCAATGGTATATTTGACTGCTTCTAGAAATGCAGTGATAACAGAATTTAGGTGGCTTGTTACTTTTATTTATTAGAGTTTTGAAAGCTCGTAGCTATATTATCTCATCTGTTACAGATGGCAAATCATGCCAATGTTTTACTGTTGATTGTATAAATGATTTTTGCCTCAATGCAGTTCGGGAATGTCGTATGGTTCGATTTTGGCTATTTCTTAAGTTGTAATTCTGTGTTTGGTATACATGTCATGGTACCAAGTTAGAAAGATAGTTTGGCAAATGGTTGTGGTACATTTTGTGGAACTGGATAAGTTTGTGTTTCTGGCATCTCTGGTATAATGACTCTCACCTAGTTTCAATGGAACACAAAATATAAACAAGACATATATACAGGCATTGCATTTTCGTGCACAGATAATTTTCTGGCAGGTGCTTTGCAAGCAATTTAATGCTGAATGTGCATCATCATCATCATCATCATCATCATCATCATCATCATCATCATCATCATCATCATTGTCATAATCATCATCATCATCATCATCATCATCATCATCATCATCGTCATCATCAACACCATTATCATCAAGCTGGCAGATTCAGTAGTTTTAACAGGCTGTAGTATGGGGAAAGACGTGTACAAGACAATACAAATTGAAGTCGTCCATTAATAAAGGATACTGATAACATTGTTCATATTAAATCTGCCACTATCAGAAAGAAATGTGAGCAATTGAGAATGGATAGCTACAACACGCTTTTCCAACTGACACAATTGATGATGAAATAGACTTACCATCACACTTCAAAAGATGCAAAAAATAGCAAGAAAGTTTATTTTCATGAAATGGTTTGGCAATGTAGTGGTCTGAATTTTGTGGCAGGTAGGAAAGATGATGGCGTGCTCCCACCTCTATGACCCTTTACTCAATGTACATGTAGCAGCCAAAGATGGTCAGTGCGATATAGAGGTTACCATTCAGATTTTCATGCCCCCTCCCCCACAAGACACAGTCAATGACGTCAAGCGAACTCATCAGACTCGTTCCAATGGGGGAGGAGGGGGGGGGGGGTAGGACGCAATCCAAACTCTTAAAGTATTTTTTTACTCACACAAGATAATGTTAGGAAGTGTCTTTTTAAATTTGGTAAAATGTTAATGATCTATCCTGTGTATGTCATACAGCAAGATACGATTCAGGGACATCATATAGTTAATTAGATGCAGCCTGTACAGATGAATGCATCTGTACTTTCAAGTAATATTTTACGTTTTGCTCTAACAATTCATAGTGAGCATATCAAGGATTACGTGGAAATTTTAACACGCATGTGATGCTAACCTTCAACAAATTATAACAAGGCAGGCCCACAAGAAGGGACGATATTTGTTGGTGAACATGCTGCACACCAATGATTTCTTGTGTTAAATTTGGTTGAGTGTATCCTCATAATCAGTCATGGCTGCTACGAAACAGCCATGACTAGATCAGTTGAAAAAATATTTTTAACTAACAAGTCCCACATCCTGCATGTGGCAAGAATATTTAGGGTTAAAATGTAAAGTCCCGAATCCACCGGCAGAGTAAAGACACACACACACTTCCATCCGACGTGGTTTGCCCACAACTTATCTCAGCTAATAATGTATTGTTTGCACAGTTATTACTACCAGTTCGCATATTACTCGATTCGAAGAATACTACTAGTTCGGTGTTATACTACCAGGGTACGAGAATGAATTTTAATAAAGTCAAAATACCCATAGAGTGGTGATTCATATACAACATAATGAGATGCTTAATGCTCACGGCAGTGTTCTGTCAGTATCTGCCGAAAAGCTCCAAGAGGTTCTCCCCGGCAGATTCAAACAACACACACCCGTGAGAGCAGTATTTAATCAAATAATTCTGTGAATTAAATATTTCACCAGTGATTTCTTGTGTTAAATTTGGATGAATTTTCCCTCAAATCCAGCCAGGTCTGCTGAGATGCAGCCATGACTAGATGTGATAAAACTCAGCTGGTTAAGACTTAACTAACAAGTCCAAAACCCCCTGTAGCAGGAATTTTTTTAAAGTCACGGAACCACCAACTGAGTAAAAACGAGATAACTCACCTCCACCCACCCACATCTCACCCCGACGTGGCTAAACCACGGCTTGACTCAGCTAATAAAGTATTATTAACACAGTTATTACAATGCATGAGTTCGCATAAAACTCGATTCGACAAATACTACCAGCTTTGTGCTATCTTGTCAGCATACTAGAATGAATTTATAATGAAGATCTGATGAAACATGTCTTGAAAATATTCAGCAGGTTATGACTTAATTACCAAGTCATAGTTTGCGTACAACTCTGTTTGGCAATATACTACTAGTTCGGGCTCGGTGCTATCCTATCAGGATACTATAATGAATTTTAATTACGTCATTTTACCCATAGGCTTAAAACAGGTGGAGATTAATATACAACACGACTGATGCTCACAATGAGGTTCACCCCCGGCAGATTCAAACAATACACATCCGTGAGTGCTACATTTAATCGAGATTATCTTCCTGTAAATTAAATGAATCGCGTAAACTAAATTAATTTTTCACCAATGATTTCTTGTGTTAAATTTGGATGAATTTTTACTCAAATACAGCTGTGGCTACTTCGCAGGAAATTTTTCATCCAATCTAGTCATAGCTGCTTCACAGCAGCCACGACCATATTGGATAAAAAATATATTGAAAATACTCAGCAGGTTAAGAGTTAATTAACAACTCCTAAACCTCCGTGACAAGGATTTTTTAAGGTATTTTTTTTAATATCAAGTCCCGGAACCACCAGCAGAGTAAAGACGAATTAATTCCCCCCATCCCACACACGCACACACACCCAACCCCCACGTTGCTTGACGACAACCTGTCTAAGCTAGTAAGGTATTATTAACACAGTTATTACTAACTAAAGTCAGTTTACCCAAATAACTATAACTATAACTGGGTGGCGATTCATATATAAGACAGACGAATAATGCTCACGGCGATGTCCTGTCAGTGTCTTCCTCTAAATTAAATGAATCCTGTAAATTAAATTAATTTTTCATCAGTGATTTCTAGTGATTTCTAGTGTTAAATTTGGATGAATTGTTACTCAAATACAGATAGGGCCACTTCGCAGGGTAGTTTTTATTATGATTATCTGTTCGTTTTGGTATACGCAGATCAAACCTACCATCTGATTGGTTGTTGGAGAGGGTTCAGTCAGGTGATAGAGTTTAAAGTATGTCATAAATTTTATTAAATTTCCTCACACATACTGTCATACATAGAGTTCCTCCATATATGACTAGAGTGGGTGTAGCAGTAAAAAGATTAATGCTCACTGCGATGTCCTGTCAGCAATTGTTGTAAAGCTCCAAGATGTTATCTCCCTGCAGATTCTGACAATACACACCCATGAGAGCTACATTTAATCAAAATTCTGTAAATTAAATTATGTTTTGGCCAATGATTTCTTGTGTTAACTGTTAAATTTAGATGGATTTTTCCTCATGTTATCTTCCTGTAACTTTTAATGAAATTTTCACCAATGGGGTTACTTGTGTTGAATTTGGATGAATTTTTCCTCAAATTAACTTCATGTAAATTAAATGAATTTTTTTACCAATGACTTTTTGAGTTAAGTTTGGATAAAATTTTCCTCAAATCCAACCATGGCTGTTTCGAAGCAGCCATTACTAGATTTAATAAAAAATATCTATAAAATACTCTACAGGTTAACAGTTAATCAACAAGTCCCAAACCTCATGTGACAAGCCACTTTAGGGTAATAATATCAAGTCAGGGAACCACCAGGAGACTAAAAATGGGATGAATACGCCCCCCCCCCCCCTACACACACACAAACACACCTCACTCCGACTGGTTTACCCGCAACTTATCTCGCATAATTATGTATTATTTTCCAGGCCATTGGTTCTGTGAAACTTGGGAATCTACAATTTGGAACCTGGTCAAATCAATATTCTACACACAATTGAAAAGTGTTTTCAAGATCAGTGATCTGGGTGAGGGTAGATATTTTTAGAACTCTTTCGTCTCTCTTTTTTACAAAGATGCTTCCACCAAATGTCCAAGTGTAACTTATTTTCATGTCCTTCTTTTGGGGGCGTTTTGCAATAAATGACCTAGTCTTGGTGAGATCTTCATTTATATATACTCCAGAATTATGTTGTGTTTCTGAAGATGAACTACGGAAGGCTGACTTAACTTTATGCATATGTTTTGTCCCGTTTTTCAATAGAAACAGTATGTACAGAGTATCTGGTAGGATGTAACCTCTCCAAATTGCCCTGTAATGGATGCAAGTACTGTACCCGTTTACAGGCAAATCGGGCCAAATTTGAGGAGGGCATGGACTATGTGGTACCACTAGCCCAAGGGTCCTGTAAATTTGTCCTACCGGATAATCCATCAGTTACAGTAGTTAGCCAGTCTTGTAAATTCTCCCCATTTTGCCGCTTTTGGCAAAATAGGGCTGGACAGAACATATGTCAAGGGTCCAGCGGAGATTGCTGAACAGGACAGGATCTTTTGGAGAACTTTGAGATCTTACTCCAAAAAATAAGCCATTGGTATTGCATGCTCGTGGGTAAGAAGGGGATCAGATGTCTCACGATGTATTAAATACAGCTCTAATTCAAGTTCTCCAGGCAACACACAGTGATCAGGTGATACACCTCCATTGTTGTACAGGCTTAGAAGGTAACATTAATGCCTGGCTCCGACATCGCCCCAATGCTTATTTTGGAGTTACGGGAACATGCAGGAGTTTTAGTAACCAAGAACTTAAAAAGCAGTGGCTGCGATACCACTGAGTAGGCTTCTATTACAGACAGATGCTCCTTATTTTCCAATGGGAATAACCTGGACTACCCCTTTCGTTATCGGCGAGGTACCTCAGGAGGTTGTTAAATTCCGCGCAGGTATTGCAAAGAGGAACAACCAATACGAGGAAAGCCTAGAAGAGTTTCTTCAGGCCACCCTGGCGAATGCAAAGGTGGTCTACTGGATCCAGTAAAAAAAATAAAACAATTTTCCCAGATATTCTCTCCAGTGTAAATGCACAGGGGATTCTTGGATGAACGAAGAAACAGATCAGTTAGATGGTCTGGAACTGTTTTTTAACAGTTAACTTTGAATAATTTATTAACTGCCTTTCCGTCCAGTAGGGCAGTATTCACTTTAGTAATACTTGGACTATTATTATTAATGTTTTCTAACACTGTTTCCACATGATATGCATTCCCAATTAGTCGACTTTTGTGTAAACTGATAATGTGATTATTTATATTTATAAGACAAATTTGAGATTCATGTTGATTTGTATAAATTGAATGTAAACCTAAAAGAGGAAGTGTCTCAGTAGGTTCTGCAATAAAATTTGTAAACAATTTGTCTAAATCACATTTTAGCAATGCTGCTGAATTTGGAGGAATAACTGCATCCTCAGATAAACTAATTTTTGCAACTTTTGTAAAGTTATTATTTTTAGTTGAAGTGAGTACTTCTACATTTTCTATTTTAAATGAGTCTTTTTCAGTATCTATTACTGCTTTATGTTTTCTTATGCATGCTGGATGTCACCTGAGTTTATGTTTTCTTAGGAAATCTATACCAAGTAAAATCCCAACTCTAATTGGAGTAACATAAACACACTCATTAAATGTAAGATCACCAATACGTACTGGTATGGACCTACAAAACTTCCTGTCATCTGTCCATCCCCAGCTGCTGTATTGAAACGAACAGATTTTATGACTGACGGCGATGGTCTTATGTGCTCAAAAACTTTATCCGACAATACTGTTACATCGGCAACTGTGTCGACAACTGCGTGTGCTTTGCAGTCTGCAACCACTAATTCTATTTGTATTGCAGAAGGAGATTTAACTCGACAAACAATTAAATTTTCTTCGTCATATAACAAAATGTCTGATTTATTTTTCAGGAGGTCTTTTGTTGAGGCTGATAGGTGCGAAATCGAAAGCTCGCGATTCGTCCCCTTCTCCTTTGTTTGGTCTTCAAAATGAACTCTTTGAATCCCTACTGCTTTTATTTTTAATATTTCTTGAAGGACACTGGGACTTGAAAAGACCAAATCCCTGACACGGGAAACACTGTACAGATTTTGCACTAGCAGATGGAGATCTAGATCGTGGTTTTGCACTTGACTCTCCAATTCTTGTCGAATCAGTGGAAGATTTCATTTTAAGCAAAATATTCAGCTTTTCAATAAGTTGTCAACTTGACCCTCCAATACCTGTCGAGCCAGTGAAAGATTTCGTTTTAAAAATATTCCGCTTTTCAATAAGTTGCTGAAATTTCAAATCAAAGCTCTCTGCCTTAGCTTCTAGAGCAAATGTTTTCGATTTCAAATATTGATAATCATTTCCCGATCCAGTTTTATTTGGTGAACCATCTCATTGGGGTGATTTCTTCCAATTAAGCGATCGAGATTTATTATTATACTTATTTTTACATGATATCTTGAACCACCCTGTCCAACATTCCTAACTTCTCTAATGTGGGCTGGACTTTCATTACTGTCCATATCTGATATTACTCTGTGAGATGCATCACCATGCATAGCTACTTGGTTGAATTGATGACATTTTAGCAGACGTACACCCTCATCCATACTTGTAGGGCGGCAATTAATAACATGTTCAGCTGCTCTAACATCCCCACAACCATGGAAAAATCTAAATAATGCCTGTTGAGTAATTAACTGTGACGGAAGTATTTAAATACATGTGTAGCCAGTGAAAGAACAATTTCTGCCCAGTATTTTGGGAGTTGGCCTACTTTTTGTTTAGCACTTTGGAACTCTAATTGTTTTGTTTCTGGAGAGGTGTGATCTCTGAAACGAGCTTCTAGTTATTCTATTTGTTCTTCGATTGTCATTTTCAAATTCTTTCCACATCACAAAGAATAAACAACACTAGTTTTGCCACTAAGGCATAAACACAACATATTTCTCTTTTCTTCTGGAGTCCATTGCTCCATGACAGCATAACGCCTGAATTTTGTTTCCAACGTCTTCCATGACCCAGTGCTGTCAATCGTGAGACCTTTTGGTGCATATACTGAGTCAAAAAAGAAAGTATAATAGAAATAAAGTCATGTTGTTGGTGTCCACCCAACCGTATACACTTTTGCTACGGATTTCAAAATAACACGTGCTACGCGGGAATGTTAAAGTGAATGAGTGACCGACGATTTTTCTTTGTGTTACGCTGTGCTAGATTGCCTGGGTTATTGAGAAAACACGCTACTTTTTGTCTCCCACATTTAAAAAAAAGGACAAGATTAATCGAAAATCAGAGGTTGCGTGCCATTGGCATGCGTGAGGCTGGGATACCTCCAGATAAGCTCGCTGCTGAATTCGGAGTCACTGCGTCCACTATTTACCGTCTCATTGAAAGGTATAGAACCACTGGATCTACTGCCGACAGACCGCGTTCAGGACGACCCGACACATCAGGACGTCTCCCGTGTGGGGATCGCTTCTTCCCGGCGAACGAGGACAGCATCAATTACTCCTGGTAATCCTGGCTTTTGGCAGATCAGCCATTTTTGACCTTAGGCTTATACGCACGGTTTGTCACTTTTAACTGTTGAAAGGATGGCTCTTTGTAAACGCAAGAATCAATATTCCATTATAATGCAACCCCCAATTCATAGAATATTTTTTTATATTCCTCAATTACAGTTAAAACTAAAAGTCCTGTCATAAAATGCGCACAAATAGCACATCGATCTGCCCGTTAATCTACGCGTTATGACCATAGTAAGACTATCAAATTCTGTACATATGGCCTGTGCACAAGCAATGTTTCAGTGGACCTCCGGGTAACCCGGAGGTACATTGGCAGGAACATTCCCTGTGTATGCTATGAGTAACCCGGCGAACCTGCCGTGTTTTGGATGACATTCGATATGACAATTGCGCGCATTTCCCACGCGCAATTAAGCCTAGACAAGGGCACAGTTCGTGACAGGATTTCTAGTTTTAACTGTAGAGTGTTAATTCACAAAATTCTTTTCTCCACTATGTGCAGATATAAGAAAGAATAATTGCTAGTTTGCATTCTGTTCGACTCTTCACTGAAATACACACATAACAAACATTTAGGGTTTTCAGCCTAACGGAGAATTATTAATTTTCGTGAGAATGGAGCAAGATAAAACTCAACCCCCTAAGGATGCTGCATGCCAAATATCAAAACATTTCGACTGCTAAATCTGAAGAAGAGAATTTTTAAAGAAAATTCCTCATTTCGAAGTAAGTTACAATTCAAGCTCCTACAGTGAGTCCAAATATGGACCTAGGAACATGGCTTGAACAAACTTGAATCTCACCCCCCCCCCCCCCCCCCCCCCAAGGATGCTGCATACCAAATATTAAAACATTCTGACGGCTAGATCTGACGAAGACGATTTTTAAAGAAAATTCCTCATTTTGAACTACGTTATCATTCGGGCTCCCACAGTGAGCCCAAATATGGACCTAGGGACATGGCTTGAACAGACTTGAATCTCACCCCCTAAGGATGCAGCATACCAAATATCAAAACATTCTGACTGCTCGATTTGAAGAAGAAGATTTTTAAAGAAAATTCCTCATTTTGAACTAAGTTATTATTCGGGCTCCCACAGTGAGTCCAAATATGTACCTAGGGACATGGCTTGAACAAACCTGAATTTCACCCCCCTAAGCATGTTGCATACCAAATATCAAAAGATTCTGCTTGCTGAATCTTGAGAAGAAGATTTTTAAAGAAATTTGCCTGAAATGCACTAAGTTCAAATTTGGGCTCCTATACTGAGCCCAAATATGAACCCAGGGGGCCGATTTGAACAAACTAGAATCCGATATACCGCATAATCTTGCATACCAAATATCAAACGATTCTGCCCGCTGGATCTGGAGAAGAAGTTTTTTAAGAAATTTGCCTGAAATACACTAAGTTCGAATTCAAGCTTCTATAATGAGCCCAAATATTAATCCAGGGGGTCGATTTGAACAAACTTGAATCAGATCTACCCCACAATGTTGCATACCAAATATCAAAAGATTCTGCCTGCTGGATCTGGAGAAGAAGATTTGATTTTTTAAGAAATTTGCCTGAAATGCACTAAGTCTGAATTCAGGCTCCTATACTGAGCCCAAATATGAACCCAGGGAGCCGATTTGAACAAATTTGAATCAGATCCACCCCACAATGTTGCATACCAAATATCAAAAGATTCTGTCTGCTGGATCTAGAGAAGAAGATTTTTTAAGAAATTTGCCTGAAATGCATTACGTTCGAATTCGGGCTTCTGTACTGAGCCCAAATATGAACCCAGGGAGCCGATTTGTACCGACTTCAATCAGATCCACCCCACAATGTTGCACACCAAATATCAAAAGATTTTGCTTGCTGGTTCTGGAGAAGAAGATTTTTTAAGAAATTTACCTGAAATGCACTAAGTTCAAATTCGGGCTTCTATATTGAGCCCAAATATGAATCCAGGGGGGGGGGGGGCGATTTGAACAAACTTGAATCTGCACACCCCTCCCCCCCCCCCCCCCCCTCCTAGAGATGATGTATACCAAATAGGAAAGAATTCTGCCTGGTGGATCTGAAGAAGAAGATTTTTTTTAATTTTGGAAAGAAATTCATGGGTGCTATCAGAGTTATGCCCCTTGTGGTGCCCCTGTGGGTGCGGCAAGTTTATTTGTACAAGTTTGAATTGACATATGATGAGGAACATGCACACTAAATTTGGTTCAATTTGATCCATTAGTTTGGGAGGAGTAGTCGATAATGTAAAGTTCACGACGGGACGACGGACGGACGACGACGGACGACGGACGGCAAGTGATAAGTTAAGCTCCCTTCGGTAAGCTAAAAAAGCCCAACTGTGTCACGGCAGGTGATTGTCTCTCAGTGTTTCTGAATTTTTTAAACCTCAAGCAAAAAAACACATCTGGCTGTTCATTTCCTTTGACAATGCATTTCATTCAAAACTGAAGAGTATTCTTGATGTCTTCATTCCCTGTTAATTATCCCAGACCATGAACGATACATAAAGTATTGCACAATCATGTTTCCTATAAAGGAAGAATTAAAACACATTTTATGAAGTCGGTGAATATCTCTGATTGGCTAGTCAGAGGGCGTGGGTATGCGGTCATACGTTGAGGGGGCAACTAAATCATGCACGTCCAGATTGATTTAAAAAATCCTCTGATCAGACGATCGAGGAGATTTCGAACCTGAAAACAGGTAATACCTCAGAGTTACTTCTCATAAAATTGAGACGACTGCCGACAATAGGGGTAAATTGGAGCACCCGCAGATGTGGCACGCAGCAGTGTGGATACGTTTTAAAAGGCGAAACGAAAGTAAAAGAGAGAATAAGTTAATTTTAAAGCAACAAGAACCCCAGCACTGGTAGGCTCTTGCTATTTTTTCGGCGAGTTGGTAGTAGGTGTGGTCATGATTAGCCATTGTGCAGACATATGTGATCTTAAAAATCAATAAATAAATAAATACATAAATGGTAGGATGTTTGAGAAGCGCTCCTATGAGAGCCTCGGGCCGGTGAGGGTGGTGGGTTGACGCCCCCCCCCCCCTTCTGCGATTGTTTTCGTACGGTTTTTGAATTTTCTGTCAGGTGTTAAACCTTATGTGCTGCCTGGAATTTTATGTGCTTCCTGGAATGGGGGAGGGCGTTCCGCAAGTTGTTAAGTCTTATATGATTCCCGGGAATGCGATTTGGGAGCAGCGGGGATACTGGGTCCCAAGAACAGGTCTGTGCGCCCCCTGTGGCTGCTTGGCCTCTGTTTGAAAACTAAAACAAAACCAACAATATATGGGTCACAGACCCCTCCCGCAAATGCAACCAATACAAGAGGAATTGCAAGTAAATCAAAACCATCAGTATATAGGTCAAAGGCCACTCCCGCAAATCCAACCCGGACGGGAAGGATTGCAATTACCACAATACCAACAGTATGAAAGGCCTTTTCCACAAACCCAACCGATACGGGAGGGTTAACGTGCTTCCAATGAAAATAAGCATAGATTATATACTGAGTCAAAAAAGAAAGTAAAATGAACTTTGAGGAGCAATATTTTTAGTATTATCGACTTTTACCCCAAACAAATTATTGTAAATTCATATTTCGAGTCTAGCTGTATGGATTTGCATAATTTCATGTTCTTGCTGTTACCAGCGTCACGTCAGGACGTCGCAATTTAGACATGGGGTGAAATGAAAAGTTCACACATGCAGCCAATAGCGTGTATGTCCACGTTCGCCTCTTGGATGGCAAGACATCGACGGCGCATGGACCTGATAAGTCTCTGGATGTCACCCCGTGGTATTGCGTTCCACTCCTGCCTTAGAACATTACGTAAATCGCCTAACGGCTGAAGATCATGAAGTCGTACCCGACGGTCCAATTGATCCCAAAGATGCTCGATTGGCGACAAATCTGGTAAAATTGGGGCAAGGGAGGAAGTTCGATGCTCTGCTCCTCAAGAATGTCAGGACAGATACGCGCCAGGTGACATCGGGCATTGTCTTTCTGGAATAACTGCAATCCGACGTTAGCGTTGAACAGGGGGACAACAACAGCGTTAAGAAGTTTGTTCCTATATCGCATTCAGATTACCATCGATGACGATCAACTGCGTTCAATGGTGCAAGGGAATTCCTGTCCAAACCATTACACTACCCCCGCCGAAACGGTCGCATTCCCTCACGCAAGCATCAGAAAACCGTTCTTCTTGTCGGCGATACACTTTTGCCCTATGATCAGCGCGCCGTAGACAAAATCGTGATTCATCACTTAAAAGAACTGTGCTCCAACGCTGCTGAGTCCAGCGAACACGCTTACGTACCCAATCCATTCTGACGATACGATGAGGTTGGGTAAGGATTGGTCCGTGGAATGGACGCCTACTGTGGATGACGTGTTCAGCGAGTCGGCTGCAGACAGCTTGTGAACTGATTCTATTGTTAGTTCTACCAAGAGAAATTGCTGGTGTTCTCGTCGCCGGAAGAAAGCGATCCCGCAAGTGTAGACGTCCTGATTTGTCGGTCTTGTGCACGAGTCGTAACTCTTGATCAACCTGAACGCGGTCGGTCGGGAGTAGATCCAGTGGTTCTATACCTTCCAACGAGAAGGTAAATAGTTGGCACGGTGACTCCGAACTCAGCAGCGAGCTCATCTGGAGGTATCCCAGCCTCATGCTTACCAATGGCACGCAACCTCTGATTTTCGGTTAACCTTGGCATTTTTTAAAATTTAAAAACTAGCGTGTTTTCGCAATAACCCTAGCACAATATAATACAAAGAAAATAGTCGGTCGCCCGTTCAATTTGACATTCTCGGGTAGCACGTGCTATTTTGAAATCCGTAGCAAAATTGTAGAGGGTCGGGTGGACAACAACATATCATTAATTCTTTGCTCGACTTCTTGTCCGCAAAACATGCAACATCAGAACTATTATATTTCATCCTTTATGCTACATTTCACATTTGTTTCCAATATTCTTTCTTTTTTGACTCAGTATTGTTGATGTGGCAAAAGTATTTACAACGGCGTAGGTCGATAGAATTTATGAGTCTATTAGGACATATGTCTGGGCAATAATCGGGTCGTAGGCTCAGATCCGTTCATCGATCCTCGGAACAGGAAATGCGTTCGACGTTCAAAAGGACTTTGAGACGAATGTAGAGGATGCCACTGCCCAACAATTGGACTTGGAGAGCGGAATCAAACGCTATCGGGACATGCCAGCCAGTCGTTTTGGCGTAAGATGCTAGGATACCAAGCTGCTAATAAGGCTAGGAAGATTGTCAGCGGCCTTCCCTGCGAGGTTAGCTGGCACTCCGCCAAAGTTCTGCAATTTTTTTAACTTCCCTCCTTCACCCGGTCCAGGCGCTGAGGGGGTTCCCGTGTCAGCAGTAAGGGTCAGAAACTGGGTGGACATGGCCATCCCGATCACAGTTAGGATTAAGACAATTGTGATCCTTTGCTCCCGGAGCAGCGTTCGAAAAGCCTCAGTATATGTCATGCCTTTGTCGAAAACCCTACTGATTGTTTCTCGGATCGGGTTTATCTGGGAGCGACGAGCCTCTCTTGTGCTGCACATGCCGCCACATCCCGCTCGTCGTCTGGGTCACGCATGCGTTCTATAATGTGGCATCTAGAGGGCACATCAAGAGCTTCACTGAGATTTTTTCCCAGGGAAATATGATCGCCAAGCTCTGTCAGTTTAGCAATATTGTTGGTTAACTCCCCGCGCTTTCTCCACATTGCCTTGCCGTTTACACGGAGCACACTGATGCTGTACTCCGATCCCACGGAACTCCGATCCCGAGATATCGAGTGGAGGATCATTCAACGTACTAAGTGCTGCTTTTTCCTCCTCAGTGAGAGAATCCACTGGGTTTTGAGGGTATTTCGACGCACCATTAGCCACCTGGCCCAGGTCTTGTAGTTCTATGCTACCGATAGGATCGGGTCGGGGCCTAGCAGCTGCTTCACCCATCTCATTGTTATTGACCCACAGTGCTTCAACCTCCTTAGGCTCAAACGCTATTCTTCATGAGTCTAGTCCACAACCTCAACTCATGCTTGACGACCTCACCGAAGCCACGCTTTCCAGCAATTGTTGAGAGAGCAAGGGTTGCTCCAGATTTAGTTTAAACAATATTTATTGACAGAAACACTGCAATTGCATACAATATAGTTTACAACAAAAACAGAAAAAAACAAAAACATACAGATACAATTTTAAGATAATGGATGCAGTATACAGTTATATCAATAAGTGAAGAAAAATGATGAAGAGATTCAACAGAAAGCTTAATGCTTATATTAGTCGTCTCCCGATTTACTTATGACGTCGACACTTGGATGGGCCTTTATCCTCAGCTGCCCTTTGTCGAGCTCGAACTTGGAATAGTTACGAGGTACCTGCCCATTTTGAGGTAGACCCGTGTAGTAGTCATCGACGGCCGTCTTCAAGGGCTCTTTTCGTAATGACGGCATTTGATCCCTAGTCTCTCCGAAAGCTCCGTTGTCATGAGGTTTGGAAAAGCTAGTTTCATCTTGCAACTTCGCTGCATCGTTATCGCCGGCGTCCTGCTGTCTTGCGGAATCGTAGATGTCAAAGGCTCCCATTAAATTGAAGGATGAGCTAGACAGTTCAATACATCATCACGGTTTTAAACCAATACGGGCGAAATCTCGATCCATATCACAGACTATAAGAGCCCTTTGGGTCAAGGGGAATTCATCAGACGCTTGCGATCAAACACAATCCAAGCACGATTGGCCCGAATCAGCAGCTTCATGACCCCTTCCCCAAGCTTACCGTACCAATCGCTCGGAACTCGACTGACAGATCATGACATGCTTATCAACATATTGAAATGTAGAATAGGCATATCAGGCATTGCTCTCAAGTGATTCGCATCATATCTCACCGAACGAACACAAAGTGTTAACATGAATATCTCATCCTCCTCTGAATTCACATTAATGTTTGGCGTCCCTCTGAACTCTGTACTAGGGTTTTTGCGTCATATACGTTCTTCCTCTGGGGGATATAATTTGTAGACATAGTTTAGAGTATCACTTCTACGCTGGTGACACTTAACTATATATTCACTTTAAATGGAACGAAGAAAACATATTACGTTGTAAGCTTGAAAGATGTGTTGCTGATCTTAGCCAGTGGATGAACGACAACCATCTGAAGTTAAATGCTGAAAAAACCGAGGTCATATATATAGGCCTACCTCATCAACTTTCTACATCAATAAAAGTATCCTTAATAATAGAAGACAATGCAATTACCCTCAATAAAGTAGTTCAGAACTTGGGCTATTTCCTGGATGAGAATCTTACTTGCGACAGACATGTCAATCATATCTACCGCACGTCTTTTTCCACCTGACAAATATCAGTAAGATAAGGACACCTATTGACAGGAAAACTGCAGAACAATTCATCCATGCATTTGTCACCAGTCGTCTCGATAACTGTAATTCTTTGCTGTATGGGTGCAACAATTCACTTATTGATAAACTCCAATATATTCAGAGTTGTGCTGCCAGGATCCTCATTCAAAACCCTTCATTGCCTCCCCATCAGCAAAGGATAAAATATAAAATACTCCTTATTACATACAAATATACTAACGGCCTGTCTCGGGAATATTTATCTACACGTGTTAAGCTCTATACCCAGTCGGGAATATCCGCTCCTCTGAGTCCTATAATTTGGTGATACAAAAGTCTAAACTTGCATCAGCAGGCGACAGAGCTTTCATATGCGCCGCATCGGCTCTCCGGGACTTCATTCCAGCGCATGAGTGGGCACACCGTAAGAACGACGTGTTACCAACACGCGAAGCGTGGCGTGGTCCACCAGCTGTTCGCAGAAACTGAACCGCAAATTTGCTGTTAAAGACTGATCAGTCGATACTTACTTACTCAGTATACGATACTTAGTTAACGTCCCACAGCTAACTTAGCTAACGGAGCGGCATGTGGGAAGAAATATTCATGTGTTTAACCCAGACGTTACTTTGTGGTATGTATGCTTGCGTAGGTATGCTGTGCGAGTATATTAGAGTACGATAACGGTTGGCTATAGCTGCTACTGTAGTCAGTGCAACAGGCAAAAGGCTTATACAACACAGTGAACGTTACTGTAAGTTTGCTCTCAAACACAAACTACATGGGTTGATACGATCTTATTGACCAGCTATTGGCAGCGGACGGGCGGCCCTAGACTCAGACTCCGACAGTGGCGACAAGTCAGATGTCCAAAGAGGCAGGACGGTAAGAAGCCGCAGGTGGTCGTCCTTTGGACATGGGGCGGTTGTGCAAGCGTCGTGCGAAATTGGCCGCGCTGGCCGCTGGCGGGCAGACCAGACAGTATCTCGGAAAAAGGTTTCACAGCTGATCAGATCGAATCCGTGGGCGACCAAGAGAGAGATAGAATACCTCTTCACACGCTTCGATGCGAGACCTGGTGCGGCCATTTGAGCAAGTCGTACTGCAGCTTTACACGGGGATATCCAATATGTTTCTTCCGATCCCCCAGAAAAACCAACCACACTGGTTTCCGAACTGGATGCCGACCCGTTTTTTGCGGGGTACGCACTGAGGAGTTTCTCGCAGCATACCTAACCACAGCGAGGCATTGTAGATAAGGACATGCATGTCAACGCACCATAAGCTTTGATGGGCAAGTTGGTGTTTTCAGCGCTGGAACAGCAACAAAAGACTTCAGAGGAAACAGTGGAAGTGACCACGTCGTAAAACTGGCGCAGATTGAACATCTCGCCAGAATAACCCGAAAATGGTGGCTACAGGATGAGCCGGCGATGGCGCCTGTACAACAGCGACGTTGTCTATGGCCTTTCCATGGGCTACTTCAGCATGGGCAAGATGATTATTGGGGCGCTCCTCTCGCAAGCTGGACTTCACACGCCGAAACGTCGGGATGGTAGTCCTTGATGTGGCCTTGCAGCGGTCACGCAGACGTGCTATTAAACAGGGAATCCTCTTATCGTGAAGTAAACATGGCGTCCATCGCAATGCTATTGGGCGACGCCCTTGTTAATACAATGGCCTTTTCTGGCAGCAACTACCTCTTCTCCAAGTTTTGAGATAGCGATGCTGGCACAGAACGCGCGTGACATGACAAAGCCATAGAAGAGCTTCATGCCACACACGTGGCGTGGCCTCGTAACAGAACGCCTCGACTGGATCAATGAAAAACTACGCCGCCAAAGCCATACCTTGAGCTCATTCCAGAATGTCGTTGCTGCGATTCGCGAGTACACATTGAATGAATGAATGGTTTTATTCAGTAGTGCCACATGTATACAATCAAATCCAAAAATATACATAAAGGTAACATTATTCACAACTACATGATTGCACCACAGGGAGATGACGTGGCCACTAGTGGCTGTCTTCCCGTCATTCCCGTTTAAAAAAAGATGAACAAGAAAAGGTGAAAAAACAAAACAAAACAAAACAAAAAAAAAAAAAACAAATACGAAGAAAAGAAAAGAAAAAATGAGAAAAAAAATGAATGAGAAGCAGACATGAGAATCGAGGCAATCCTGGCAACAGCGTGTTCTCCAGTAGGAGGTCAGTTTATGTCCCTACTATAAAGGATATGTTAGGCTGGTTCTTTCCATAATGTGAAAAATCTATTCTATGTTTCTGGGATGTCAGGAAGATTGAGTTCAATAGAAAGGTAGCGATGAGATAGACAGAGCTACGGCATTGATAACTGGTAAGGATTTAGAAGTCTTGGCCCAGAGCCAACAGAAAACGTTTACACACCGTCATACAAGCAAACGGATCGTGAGGTTGCCTCCCTCACTGGAAGGCTGGCGTGCGTTGTCATCTAGCTATTTGGCTGGTCTCGCTCGCAGGATGATCCCGATTGCGCGAGACAGGCATGCTTATGCTGTTGCGCAACAAGGAGCAAGAGCCAACGGGAGCCCCGGGGCAAGTGAGATGTTTCCGTTGACGGTGCAAGCTGTCCAGCACCTTTATGAACTGCTGGACTACCATTTGTTCCATAAGAATAGTAGTGGGTGAGCCTGGCAACAAAGCTATAGGCAACTGATAGCCGCGATCCTAAAAGGATCGGACAATCTACGTGCAGATATAGGGCAAAGGAGGCTGGAATACTCCTAGAATGGAGAGCAAGCTTTGCAACAAAGTTGGCTGCAATCAACTACAGCCCCAACGGCCACTGAAAGGGATTTGCAGTCAACCAAAACCTTGCATCGGCGGCCAAGGTCTCTAAAGCAGCAGACTGCTCTTGACTGAAAAAAGGCAGTTTGGCAGGTTTTTCGCCGCCTGTGCAGAGCACACACATCCCGCGGCCTACATTTGACGTGTCAGTACCGAACGAGGTCCACCAGGCCGATCTCCTATTTCTATCCCATGATCGGCTTCTTCGCCAGTCCTACAAGTATGCGCTCACGGTGGTTGACTCCTACTATAAAAGACGCCGAGCCCCTGGTGACTAACAAGGCCGAAGAGGTCGCGGGCGCTCCTGAAAAAATATACAAGTAGGGCCCAGTGCGGTGGCCAAAGCTGCTCCAGATCGACCCTGTGTGGGTGTTCATAGGGGGGGGGGTGCAGTTAATCAGCTATTGTCCAAATGTGGGACCAAAGTCAGGCGCGAACGTGTGGCAGAGCGGCTCCTTAGGCGCCAGTATGCCCTGGATACGAGGCTTCCCTCGGGGGAGCGCTCGTCCTATTGGGCTGCCCAGCTGCACGGCTGCCCGCAGTTGCATTGGCCCTGAACAAAGAGGTAATTCGCCTTACCGAAAGAGACGCGAAAGTTGCACTAAAACCTTCCTCCGTGATTGCAGGACGTCCCATTGATCTCCATGTGCAAAGTCCCATCTTCTGGTGTGGGTATCCGCTATCTGTATCAGCCGGGCGAGCTAGAGAAGCGCCGTTGAGCGATCGATCCTGTGTAGTTCCTCCAGGCTTACTCGCGGGGGGTGCTCGTTCACAAAGACCGATGAACCCGCGCATGATTTATTATTTGTTGGATTGGGGGGAGGGGGGGCGGTGGCGTTGCGATAACCGGTTCTCGTCACCGAAGTTAAGCAACGTCGAGCCCGGTTAGTTCTTGGGTGGGTGACCGTCTGAGCGATCGGTTCGTACTCACGCGTTGTGTCCTTGGGAAAGGCACTGAACCCAGATTGTTCACATCGTGGCACGATGGCCCCGTATACTAAGGCGTGCTGCACGTCGATTGTGCGCATGTCTTCAACCAAACTAACCTTGCCTGTACTGCAATGCGGAGTTACGAGGGAGCTGGCTGCTGCTCGTCATTTCTCTCCGGGTACTCCGGCTTCCTCTACTCATAAAACTGTCACCGACACGATATGACGTTGGCTGTTAAAGTGTCGTTAAACCTTAACGCTTTGATACCTTTGTACTCTTATGACGTACGAAATCAAACAGCACCTTGCTACGTTGTGATAATTTCTTTTGTTATTATTTTTCGATTTTTTTAAGTTTTAACCCCCATTCCTATTTTCTCCCAAATAGTGCTCAGTGACAACCGTTGAGCCAAATGTTATCGCAGCTTAAAATACTAATATAATTCTGCTGTCAAGATTTCTTAACTGGTTGAGTGCTGGAAGCCTCTAGCAGGGCTTTCAAAAAAATGAGGATACGAGAGCAAAAGCCAACACTTGGCTTTGGGACACTCTCCAATAATTTGTAATAAAACAAGTTTTGAATAACAAATTCAGACCACCAAAAATAATCTAGCCCTCAACCAGTTAATCACTGTTATCTTGTTGTTTGTATTTTCCGACGTTTGACATCGCATTTTGATCAACGTTGAATTTATTTATTATTATTTATTTATTGGTGTTTAAGGTCACACACTTATGCACAATGGCTAATCATGACCGTGGCAGTTTTAAGGGTGGAGGAAGCCGGAGTACCCGGAGAGAACCATCGAGCAACGACGAGCAGCTGCCAGCTCCCCAACATCGTAACTCCGGCAGGGTTAGATTGGATGAAGACATGCGCACCGTCGATGTGCAGTACGGTTTAGTACACGGCGGCATCGTGCCCCCATGTGGACAATCGGGGTGTCTTGCCCAAGGACACAACGCGGGAGTCCGAATCGATCGCTCAGATGATCAACGTTGAAGAAACTTAATTCCCAGTGACGTTTGAACGTTAGGGTAATTAAAGTCTCAAAGGGCTAATAAATAAATAAATAAATTTGTTGGGTGTGCCAGCCCGCAGCTTCGTCCAGGATGTAGATCTTACTCGTTGGGTTTTGCAGCTCGTCATTTTCGGATGCACTCCAAACAGAGCAGTCACGCATTCCCACGACAGTACATCTTGCTAACTGCTGTCTCCCCTTGGCATGTTAGACCAACAGCATCTCGATGTTTCATGTAGAACAGTGGTTCTCCCGTCTGTCCTTGAGCCGCAGGATGTAATCGACCTTGAGATTCTATCCCAAGAGTCCTTGGACTGGTTCTTCTAGAATTTTTTGCGCTGCTGCCTAAAAGACTACCTGACGTCAGCACCCTCCTCTTGTGGAAAAGCCACCCGTCCGAGCTGTTGCATGTACTCCACGCGAGAAACTGCGAGGATGGCGAGGTTGGCCCACTGCAAAATATCATCTATGGTCCAAACCTTCTATGGGTCGTGGATAGGCCTTGGAACGAGTGGACTGTGAATGCATAGCCGAGGCGCTAGTCCACAGTTTTGATTGCTTGTTCTACAGCTTCGATTGCGACTTCAGCGATCTCGTTGAGAAACAGCTCTTTCCCTCGATCCGTGCCAGGAATCGCCAATGTAATATTTTGTTCTTCGGATGTCTTTAGGGTGATAGAGAAATGGAGCGGGAGTATCCGCGCATTGCGCTTTGTGCCTCTCGAATAGTAATTTCTGTACCCTGCTCTGACTTTCTGGCGGCTAATGAGTATTAGGTCTACAAACCAGTCCCACCCTTGGCATCAGGGGAGAGTCTTTCGCATCTCACGGCTCTAGGCCTTGTCAGATTGGAGCTAAATTGCATTTTTCAGAGCCTTGAGCGTGTCATCTTTTGCCCGGTGGCCGAGGTTAACATCTTCGTAGTAGTCCACATGCTGTTGCAGCCAGTCATGTGGCATATTCCCAAGATGGGGCGGCTAGCATTGATCACCAGACGACTTGGACACCTCGTGGCACCAGCAAGACTAGGAAGGTCTCAAGGATTCGCCGGGGAACCGTGCAGATCTCGTTCCAGATAATCACTCGGCGAGTGAACTTCGGACCCATTCGTTCTGGCGTCCATTTCTTTCACCCGCTCAATCGGGAGAAGTTGTGATAGGTCTGAGCTTTGACGCATCTGGCCTGCAGATCCTTGCCAAGGCGGTGGGTGGGGTGAAGACAAATGGGACTCTTACACTGGAGACCTGGATAGCCTTTCCTGCTACCCCATCCATCGTGGAGGTAGCTCAGCTGATGGTGGGTGAGCGGGTCGTAATGCCTAGACACAGTTCTCGGTGGTAGGCCTTTTTCTGGTGCCAGTAATGTGGTTGTGGGGCATAAGCGACTTGCTCCTGTGGCATGTACAACCTTTCGCTCTTGTCACGCCATGGGGCGGGAGCGACCGGCGGAAAGTATTCTTCCTCGACGAGACTTCTCTAACAAGTCAATTTTAATTTTTAAACTACGATCGGCGATCGGGTGCGGTTAACGCCTTTAGCCATTCTCTGTACTCCAACTCTGGATTACGTTTAATTTCAGGATTCCAAGATTTAATTTGATTGACGACTGAAGGTCTAACTTGTTTGCGGAGTTGATTCAAGTTTTCAACCAAAATCCAAACTTTCAGTGTTTAGTACATGTTTAATGAAGTCTGATTGTTTTGTCCTACACCATGACTGTCCCGAGTTTGAGTTGTTACACACGACCGGGGCTGTCACTGTCAGACCGTAGAAGATCTATGAAATTTTTTCTTAGATCTCTGTTGGGTCCGATAAATAAGTCAGGGAAAACTCGGAAGTTTGACATAGTTTGATCCTAAAATGTCACATATAGATGTTATAAACACACTTTTGTTGTAGACCGTGGGTGTGCAGGAGAAGTTCCAAGGACGTAGTTAGAAGTGGGATGTGGAGACGTGTCTCACTAGGTCATTTATCGCATAAAACTTTCAATCAAAAGTTGGAAATTCGGTGATGTAGATTCCACAAGTTGGAAATTTAATAACATCAATTCATTTTGCTCTTGTCATATTTTTTGGTTAGATTCGATGTGATTTTCCACTTTACTATGAATTTCCAATTTTCCAATCTGCTGACAAAATATTTCGAAACTCCGACTGGAATCTGTGACCGCTCCGCTTTTTCGAATTCATCCTTCCGTTTCCCTCACAGGGGCCAAGTTACACAATGACTGACAGCTATTCAGTACATACCTACACCTTCCTACTGACTGGACAATAGACTGGCAGCTATGCAGACAATACATCATCCTTCCAAATGACTCGCAGTCAGCTGAAAGGCGTTGGTATTGGCTGAATAGCTGTCAGGCAATAGTCTTTGTGTAGCCTGGTCAGTGTAAGGGAAATCTCATGGACCTACCTGGTGAAATGCATTTTTCTTGTTGATAAAATGATTAGATTTAAGCCCGATGGAGGCCTCAAAATCCATTCGAGGCGTTAAAAAATTAAGAATTTTCCCCGCCGGAAGTCCCCGGACCTTCCACTATCAAGAAGGAGATGCCCCCCCCCCCCCCCCCTCCCAACATGTACTTGCGGCACTTGAATCCCATCCCCAATTAGAAATCTAAATCTAACTGATGACCCCCACCTCACCCATTACACAAACTCTAGCTACGCCCGTTCCTCTTGTGAAATATTCTGCATTTTTTAAGGTCCTTTCACACTACTGCGATGCGTCCGACTCGTCGGATGTGTCCGACGCGTCAAGCTTAAAATTAGTAATGTTTCTCACTACCTGCGATGCGTCCGATGTGTTCGACCTGGCGATCGCCCTGTACCCATTCCATCGATTTTCGCAGTCTTTATATGCTACGCGTTAATTCCGTAAAGCTCGATTCAGTTCAGATGAAATCACGAGATCGATAAGTTTGTTTTGATCTATTCTGGTTTTCCCGAAGTGGTTGTTGCCGTAGTTTTTGAACTTCAGTCATATGGATTTCGAACATTCTTCCAACAGAACTTAAAAATGAAAAGTATCAATCGAATAAAAACATATCATTCTTGAAATATACAAACACATGAAGGGATGTAAAACAAAAAAGGCACTTTTGGAAGATTTCACTGGAAATGTGGCGTTAATCGACAGCTTTAAAATAGAAACGAACATCGTCGTTTGCAATACATTCCGCGGTCATTTAAAATTTAATTATTATCTGGTCGATTGAATACTTCATAGCAAAGAGCCTTTCAAAATCACACGGGGAGAAACTTTTTAAAACCAAAACGTTTTGTCTTCATGGATCTCTGTTTAAGCACCATTAAAGAGCTGTTTCGTCAAAGACATTCGCAGCAAAGGCTGAAAGGGGCGGGGAGGGGGCAAAGTTTGCCTTGCCTTGATTTTTATTTCCAAATGGCCTGACACACACGGGATTTATCTCTGATGGTTCCTGCATTAAAACTTCGCAACGTTTATTTAAAAACACTATTATCGATTGCGATTTCTAAACGTATTGTGAAATCACTGAAATACTGTCCTATAATAAAAATGTATTGTCTACTCAAAAGGGTCTCACTGTCATTAATAAATAAAGCATTAGCTCTTAAACCGCCGAGTATTTACTAGATATTTTTATCAGTTCTAGTCATGGCTGCTCCCAAGCAGCCATGACTAGATTTGATGATTTTTTTTCTAAATGTAACACAAGAAATCATTGGTGAAAATATGCATTCCATTTACAGGGAGACAATATGATTAAATATGCACAAATTATACTTATTTCAGAGACAAGAGGAACACTGTGTTGGACAGGAATAGTTGTCAGCAACATGCAAACAGTTAAGCGCCTCCAATCAGTATGAAACGCATCGACTTTTCTATCGATATCCATCACGCTAATCAGGGGCAGCCCCGCCACTACTTCATTATGACTTTTATTAAAAGATGAACAAAGATTACACTGAATAGACCTTTTGATAATAAAAGGCATTGAACAGCATGATTGAAGTTTGCTGCGACTGACAACATTAAATGAAATTAACTCGGCGCACAAGAAAAGGGCAGCTCATTCCGGATATGAACATTCTCAAAATTCGCCACTGTGGTGACCTTCCTTGGTTCACAAAGAGTGAGTATATTCATTTCACCGTGAACAGGAAAATATAGAGTTGCAGCCCATAAGTCATATCATTTTAAATTAAGATCTATGCCTACCATACCTGTGGTATACATGCTATTTCGATTATAAAGCGGTAAAAAATCTTACAGCGAGAATAAAGTCAATTATTTACGACGTTACTATCACATTATTACGTTGGAGAATGTATAAGATTACCAACTGAATCTGGGGTAATTCGTCATTTCTTCAATGGATTTGTCATGGCATATTGATTTGATGTCTTTTGGGTCCCTGGGTTCGTGTTTGCTACTACCCCCTTGTTGTTGACTTGGTGGCAAGTGGAGGCTTTGTTAGCCTCTATAGCACTGTCTTGTTGGGTGATAACCTCCCAGGGCTTATCATTCGTTTCAGGGTTCATCATAATCTCTGAAGTGTTCGACGCCTCCAGGGTAGGACACTCCTGGATGGCGGATGCAGGAACTCAAGATCTCTGCGACCATGTCAGAAGTACTGTTATTATCTCTGATCTCTCCACCCAAGAAGCTGGCAGCATGGCACTGGATATCAGCGGCGACTGTTGACTTCTCAGGTTCAGAGTTTGAAGAAGATGTGGGGGTGGGAGGTGATTGGGAGACCACGCCCCTTGAACCATGAGATGCTAGGAATACTTGGTGCCTTCTTCCAGTAACATTCTTTTCCTCCTCCCATTTTTCCAGTAGTTTGTTTAGTTTAGCTTTTAATGCAGCTTTTTCAACTCTTTTTGAAAATCGAGATGATTTTAAAATATGGTAAAGCCTCCATCACAGATTACTGTAATTAGACCACCACCACCACCAACAACAACAACAACAACAACAACAACACCAGTGGTGAAACTCTTCATAGAAGATCGATTTAACATTGACTGCATGAATCCAATAGCACCTTCGTTTGTTTCTGCATTACTATTTTCGCAAGTTGTGTGAAAGTGCGCGACGCATCGGATGCGTCGAACGTACCTGAGGTGCCAGACGCATCGGATGCGTCGCACTAGTGTGGGAGGGCCTTTACTCTGCCTCTGGGTTATCAACAGCCTGTATTTGGTCTTTTCGAACACTGTTTCTTCGGGAAATGGGAGACAGCCAGCCAGTCTGGCTATGCCATCCCCCTGGTGTGTACATTGCATGTCATCTTATTGAGAGTCTCGTTCCACCGAGAAGGTTATGAGGCAGATTTTTGAGGCAAAAGAAAATATTTTTTTAGTTTTTTAAGATTTTTGCAAATGTCGTATTTTAGTCGTGTAAGAGTTAGATTTATTTTATAGGAAACTTTAGGTCAGAAATATATATCCAAAACGACATGACCCTCGGTGTTGAAACAGTCGTTCTACACCAATAAAAAACAAACGAAAATTAATATGTATTTATTACACACCTGTCCTATAAAATCCTCATCTCCGGCAACACTAAACCAAGCGGAAAATGAACATCCATTCCGCACATATGTGAGGAACAAAAATCGTTGACGGACTATTTTTAAATCGAAAGCACAATGTCACTTGAATTTTCTACAATCGTGCGTTACAATTTAAATTGCTAGCGATAGCTAAACAATGTAATACAGGTTCCCCTCGCAAATTAGGTTGGCGATAATATGCGTTCTTTTTATTGATAGTAGGTTGTCAAATGAATTGCTGAGTGCCCTTCTAATAACTGCTTTCATAGACGTGAAGGCGTGTAATAAACACAGAACGACACACGCACGTGAATGGGCTAATCGATATGGCACATATGACATTGCGGAAGGATACGTTCCGTGTTTATGTATTTGGCTCAGGGGTTAGACAACTGAACTTTAAATCGAAAGGTTGATGTTCGGTCCTAACTGACGGTTACTGTATTGTGCCGTTGGACAAGACACGTAATCTCGGTTGCCCACGTGGGGCACGATGACCCTATTTCCTAAAGCGTATTGCATGTGAATTGTGCCTTTGTCCTCAACCGCTCCGAAGTTCGTCAGTTGGAGAGTTTGGCAGTTGCCCGTCTCTGCTAGGTGGTTCTCTCAGGGTAATCTGTTTCCCCCACCCGCAAAACTGTCCGACATGATGTGACAATGGCTGTTGGAAGTTTCATTAAACCCCAGTAAACAAACAACCAAACAATCAAACAAGCAGTGATAGGTAACTTGGGGTGTTCTTATTTATTCAGACGTTTCCACGTGTAATTCCCACAAACAGCCTGTTACTATTTACATTTTGACCCTTTTTGCATTTTTTTGTTTTTTCGATTTAATTTCTTTTTCGACGTTTTTACGTCAATTTCGGGGTTTTGACATGAAAGAGATAGTGACACCCATGTGGCCAGAACTTACAACATAGAGGTAACAAATCCCCTATGTAGCCGCGAAACGATAACCAATGGTGAACACGGCATAATATGCTTTCGCTACCGACAAAACCCCTGCAATTACAGCCTTAGTAACGTCAAAAACACCGAAAAATGGCTAAACATTAAATTTAACTGGATACAGCTGAAATTGCGGTTTAAAACCGGGAACGGGAATTTAATAGCTCTGTGGCTCCTGGTTCTGAAAGTCAATCACGATAACCTGGAATTTCATAGTCCAGGGTATCAATGACTTCATATTATGGTTTATGAGATCATGGCGAATATCAATTTCTTTGAGACCAATATCACCGTTGGAGCTATGGTTTAATCTCTCGAATGGGAATTTCACGGTTACCGGTTCTGAAAATCAGTCGTACTGTCCAGCAAATGCATAGACTGTAATCGGGAATCAACGGTTGCGGAACGCGGGTATAGGGACTGATATTCACAAACGAGAACTGGAGAATTCCTTTTTCTAGCACTTTCGTTTTGAGCCATTTTGAGTCTCACCCTTCTGGCATTTGGGAAATTATCTTCAATAAAAAAACATATCTAATATGCATTGCAGTTCTCAGAACTTTTCAACGATAAGCGCTGAACTAACCCACCACGTAAGAGGAGGTCAATGTCCGAAATTTTAAAATACGTTCGATTTTCACGAAATTTTAGTATTTTGTAGTGCTAGAAAAATAAAAGAATATGAATGTTTGGATTTTTCTATTTAATTTCCATTTTTGACGTCTTCATGACATTTCATGTTTTCACATATTACCTTCCACACCCTTCCATCTTGTGACAGTCCAACCTTAGAAACTGCAAGAGATTCGGCTTTCAAATCTTACATGCACGTAAAGGAGCACTTGGTTTTATACAACACATTCGTTTTCACATTCAGATAACATATTCAATGGTATCATGTTCAACCCGACTGAGTGTCGAAAAACTTTAAAATAAAATTTCATTGTATAAAGTTAAATTTAAGTGACATTTTTTTCTCGACATGACCTTGACACCTTCTCCATGAAGCGCCAAAAATTGGCATCAGCCCTGCTCCGTTGGGTGGTACTTGGCGATTCGCTGGCGATCTTGAGTAGACCATTGATGTTTTCCCCGGGAAACACGGGGAACGCTGTTCCTCTATTTTTTCTGCAAGGGGATGGGGACGCCGTTCCTCCACTTTTTTCAAGACCTGGAATTGCTTGCTGTGTTCAACACAGTGAGCACGACTTCGTCTTGCTAGCTGTGTTAAATACATTTTAGTTATCAGTAAGTAAATCGCACTTCAAGCTATAATATAATATATATATATTGTTCTCATGAAAATACACTAATAACGTCACGAAAGTGGCATCCTTGGTAGGTTTCAAGTGCGTTTGTTTTGTTTTGCAACTCAGTCATGTTTTACCAGAGCGACATTTCCACGTCCTTCTTATCGGGTGAGTCGTCCTGATTATATATGACTACCAGAGTAATGAAATTCACTGCGACAAACGAGAATGCGATTCTCAAATTTCAAAATATTCCAGGAAGACCCCCTCCCGGTAAATCGTCAATGATTGCTGAAACGATGATCCCTATTCCCCTACCTCTTAATTTTGGAAAGCAGACCTCGAGTATTTTTGTTGTGCTGCACAGTATATCCAACAGAATAAAGTAATCACTTTCAACAACGTTCGTTTTAACATTTTGTTCACACAGATTCCTTTTCTTGAGTTCTTTTTGAACCAGGAAGAATCTTTGAGCGGTTTTTTAACCTCGTGAATATTATCCAACACGTCTGCAATATGAGTTCTGCCAGTTCTGACAACGTTAATATGCTGGCGCCCAAAAATAATCCCATTAATCCACCAAGAGTTCCTAAAAACGAAAATAAAACAGCAATTTATTAGCGGGTTATCATTATCATCAGCTTCTTCATTCCTGGTATTACGTTACAGTATCGGCTATACAGGGGCGTCGTTAATGTGGTTTAGGGGTGTGTGACCACCCCTTCCCCAATAATTCTCCTGTCGGAGTCTGAGATATCACTTCTCTCTTGCAAGTAAGCATGTACTTTTTTACCAGCCTACATTTGCAAGTTTGACTTTTGTCACGCACATAATACAGGTCAAATAAATGAAGGTGTGTATTACCGGATTCGGGCTGTTATAGGCCAGGCATCGCTAATTTGGAGTACCGGGACGGTGTGCGTTAATTAAATAAGAATTTGTCGCACGACTGGTTATTCTCTAATGAATTTCTAAGAAGTCGGGAGCTTTTAAACTATAATCCCACAAAAGAAAAAAACGTTCATCTCCGCGACTCCCTTGCAGCTAAGTTAGTTCATTGACACGTCAATTCAGGGTACATGTACATGTTTAATGTTCTCTAAAGATTAGGCCCCATTCTCGAACTGTTCGTGAGAGCTCGCCAAAATGTCCGAAATTGAAATTTTTGACTGCTCTTGGTCTCTTGACTCTGTGATGTCACATGCCTGAACCACCTACGAATTGCTAAGCATTAGCTACGAAGTTGTGGGATGTTACCACTCCGCTACGAACTGTGCCGAACTCTGGCGAAGCATCGTGAATTGTCTATGAACTGTCATGATTGATCGTCACAGTATCTACAACACCTTACGACTTGCTACGAATTGTCCAGACTTTTCAAGAACAGCTATGTCCCACGAACCTCGTACGACTTGTGAAGACTTGATACGATTTCTAGGTCATGGACCATATAAAAGGCAAAACAGTTTCATTCGTGTCTTTTCAGCTGACCTGTTAACAGCGACCTGGATATCCCTGTTTTGAATAGTTGGCCACAGAATTTAAAAAACTGACACGTTTTGGAGAAAGGCATTGTACCCTGTATTGAGATTGGCCTTAACATCACGTTATTTAGCTACAGGCAATAGTTATACAAGCCTGCAATATTGATTTAGGGTGGCGCACAACACAATCGGAGAAATTATTCCTGTGTGGCAATCATAACAGAATATTTGGAAGAAGTCCTGTCCTACCCAAGGACACCTGAAGGATGGTATGAAGTAGCTTACCGTTATTCAACAAGATGGAATTTCCACAATACTGTTGGCCCCTTGGATAGGAAGCATTTGGTCATAAGGTGTTCACTCAATGGTAGCTCATTGAATTACAACTACAAAGGATTTCATTCCATTGTTCTGGGCTCTTTCGTGTATGCTGACTATAAGTTCCTTTATGTGATAGGGGTGCTAGTGGGTGCTCTTCAGATGGTGGTATTTTTGCTGCGGCTGCACTTAGGCAGGCTTTGGTGGGAGAAGCTGTTGGCCTGCGGGACGATGAACCTCTCTCAAATGATGATAGGCCAATTCCACACTACATTGTTGGAGATGATGCTTTCCCTTTGAGGACCCGGCTAATGAAGCCCCTCACCCGCAGAAATATAAGTAGAGAAGAGATCTTCAATTACAGACTGTTCAGAGCAAGGCGTGCGGTGGAAAATGTCTTTGGAATATTGGCTAGTTAAGTTAGCTACGGAAATGTCATTATTTCCTTTTTTCACTCTTTATTTTGCATCCCAAGAGAGTGTACTCTCTTCGTCAGCTTCACTTCCAACAACTTGTCCCTCAACTTCTGTCTCCTGAGTCTCTGGGATAACTTCTGTCTCCCGAGTCTCTCGATTGTGTCCACATCTCCTCAGATGTGACCATAGAAACAATAATTTCAGAAGACTTGGGTAGTCTGGCCTTCGGCTCACACTTCAATCTATCTGGTGTCATCTTCGACACGATGTATTACCGAAATGATGTGTGCCGGTCAAGATACGGATAACTTCTTGTCAAACAATCGAAGTCTAAGGTATTATGTCTCATTAATTGTACTTTACACTTATTTCACAGACGACAATTCACGTGAATGTTTACAGGGTTGTGTATAAGGTATCAAGGCAGGTGCTGATATAATAATTTATAGCGATAATGTCTTGAATAATTAATTCGTACAGAATCTTTGTTCAAAAGGTTCCAATTGTGTTGTCAGATTTTTCATTTATAACCTCGAAATAGCTTGGTGTAAAGCGAATTTGGAACACAATTTGTAAAATTATATGGAGCAAACATTCACCCCTATCGATATATTCTCCACTTCTGCCGTACAAAAAAAACAATGTGTAAATATAGGACATATTTCTTCGAAGGGGTATTTAAAAATAGGAAACGAGTGTGTGTTGGTGAAAAGAATGGATTGATACAGATCACTGCTGTGGTGGAGTACGGATTGTTGTTGGCTTTCCTGCATACTAATACGCGCTCTGTGTGGTGGGTATTTCATTTCTGCTTGTAACCTCGATTTATCACTCAGTTTATAAGCAGAAGCAAGTGGATGCCATTTTACTAGGAATTCACTCCAGTGAACTGGCTGATTATCTGTTGATCGCGGTCATTCAAAATAACATGAATTAGAAAGGTTTGAGTTTCCAAAGTCCATACTATAAACATAGTCAACCTGAGAGAGAGGCGGAATATTATTGGGTAAGGGGTTCTTTTTCGTTGTAACAATTTAGCTTGGCTGTCGTCATTTTAGCAATTCTTATGTCAGACACTGGTCTTATTTACAAGGATGGGACTCTGAAACTGGAATCTGAAAAGTTGGTAGACCGTCTTATTTTCGATTATGAGCTTACACCCGGGTCAATACAGTAAAGGCTCCTGGATTGACGTTTACTGTTGGTTTAAATGAATTATACCCATGCGTGACAGAATCAATTGTGTTCAACTTTAGTTAGATGTAAGAGTGAGTGTATAAGATTAGCCTTTGTTCTAGTTGGACCCTGCAAAGCCACTTGAGGTCCCCAAATATTCATTTTCCCAATGCAACTTTCACATAACATATAGCCCCAAAATTGTCTCCAATATAGGACTATACATGCTATAAATGGTCTCCAATATAGGACTATACATGCTATAAATGGTCTCCAATATAGGACTATACATGCTATAAATGGTCTCCAATATAGGACTATACATGAAGGCTTTCTTCGGAGAAACCTTCCAACGCTTGGGGTCCAAAAAACACGTTTTTGTCAATATTGCATCAAATTACCCCGTTATTCCCAGTACTATGCATTGTTATTTACACAGGCTTTTTAGTAATAACCAAGTTTTTTTTTATTTTTGTTTTAATATGTTAATGAGCCCATCAACAGACTGACTCGACCACTCTATATATGTAATTCATTAAACCTTGAAGGACCTTCATATAGAGTGGTTAGGGGTATCGTGGTTGGTCCGAATCTTTTCGTCTTATGGCAAAGCTAGTCTCGATCTGTTACATTGGTGACAGTGACCAGCCCTCCGTAGTTGGTGACATTGTGAGTGCTGTGGCAAAACACTGCGGATGTTTCACGTACTCTGAGATGGAGTCTGGGTGCAATTCAGCAAAAAGAGATTTTAGTTCGAAAAATTCATATATTAACGGAGAAAAACGATCAATTATTTTTTTTCCCAGCAAAAATCCGTATCCACCCTATTTCTCCAACCAGCTTGAATCCGTCCGTATGCTATGCCAGTGCACATCCATACTCCGAAAATAACCCTTCGTTCTGATTTCACGTTTTTGTTGACACATTAAATACTAATTTAGAGCTTTTTGTTTTTCACTGACAACAAAGATAATCCATACTTAGGGCCATGCCATTTAAAGACCCATACATTTATGTTAAACATTGCAAATTTATGATTTAATCTATATCGGAACAATTTATTTTTAATTTACAGAAATAACACCTCAATAAATGATTAAAGTTTAAACACAAGGTGATAATATTTATAACGTTGTGAAGATCATTTCTTTGGTGATAAAATGTGGACATTCAAAGTGACAGGAACCCAATTAAAATATCAAAAAGTGCCTTCTGATGTTCCTTACGTACTTTGTTGCCGACAAATACGCCCAGGTATGTTGACCGGCACACATCAGTTCGGTAAATTAGCGTATTCAATGCGTTTACAGTACTGGAAAACGGGTAGAAATCATTGCCGAAGGTCGTGCCCCTAATATACGACTGCTGTCGTCAAGTGATCGCGAAGGAGCACGTACTGTCGTTGCAGGCCAGTAGTAGTGCTCGCATGTTTGAGTACTCATTGGCAGGACCCCGGTGCAGGACCCCGGAAGTGACGTCATGTCTCGTGACCTAGTGCCGCCATGTTGTGTTGTCATGGTAACCCGCGTGAGCGGCCATGTTGTGACGTCATCCCCATAGTGATACGTAGTGTTAGTGCGCATAGGGTGATACGTGTTTCCGTCGTCCATTTTGTATACTGGAGGCCGCCATCTTGGTTTCTATGGTAGCACGTGGTTGCTATGTTACCAAATTGTTCTGCAATAAGACGGGGTATGTTCGATTGTAGAAGAGTAAATCTAATTACCACAAACAACCCGACAATCCTTCCAAATCACCAAAATCCACCCAAAATCAACGAAATTGACTTTATTTCCCCAATTGATCGGCTTAGCACGTAGTTCTATGGTACTAAGGTGTACAAAGAAGTGCGTTCGATTGAACAGGAGTAATGTTCTGGCTTAGAATTCTCCCATAATCCCTTTTTGGATCCCTATCCCATGACGTTTTCCCCATTCAAAGACACGTTCCTTTGGACATTACCTAGAATTATCTGCTTCTATCTATATATGCGATAGTTTACGTCTATCTGGCCATGTTCCTTTGTTCTAGAGTATACTCCAGTAGCGTAGAAGAGCCTATCAGTTGGAACAGCGTTGCTTATTGTTACTATATTTAGCTATTTCTGGTCTATTCTTGTTAGTTCTGACCCTATTCTAAGTACTCTTGTTGTTTCATTTATCTAGATCATTTATATAAATTATAACTAATCAATCAGATTGCTTGATTTCCCATAACCTGTATGCAGAGTTATCTCCCCTTATTACAACGAAGTTGTATCAGATTTTCATCACATCGATATCCAATGGCAATATCCCCGGGGACCCCAATTTAGGCACCCCTTTTTTGAAAAACATATGACCTTCGGCACCCCTTTTTTGTCATATGTGCTTATGTGAAAAAGCACAATGTGACACAATGTGCCCTAGCACATAGGCACATGATTTATGCGCCGACATGTGCTTATGTGAAAAGGCACAATGTGACACAATGTGCCCTAGCACATAGCACATAGGCACATACGGGTATTTGAGGATACCTATTGCCTGGTATTGTATTATTCGAGGATACCTACTAGAGAATCCCTTTTTTGTCATATGTGCTTATGTGAAAAGGCACAATGTGACACAATATGCCCTATCACATAGGCACATACGGATATTTGAGGATACCTATAGCCCAGTATTGTATTATTTGAGGATACCTATCTAGGATACATTCTGGAGAATCCCTTTTTGTCATATGTGCTTATGTGAAAAAGCACAATGTGACACAATGTAACCTAGCACATAAGCACATGCTTTATGTGCCGATATGTGCTTATGTGAAAAGGCACAATGTGACACAACGTGCCCTATCACATAGACACATACGACCAAAATGGGATTCCATAGCCACAGGCGTTTTCGAAAAGGGGATTCCACAAATGGGATTCCAAAAAAAGGGATTCCACAAATGGGATTCCGTTTCCATCTTGTCGTCAAAGCTCCAAATCCACTACAGGTCTATGGTCTATCTGTCCTATCATTAGCTTCTACAACAGTCTTGTTCCATTGCGGCCTTGTACCAGTACTATTGGCTTCTGTTATTCTGCCCCATATCTCATCCATTAATATTGACTTGTATCACTACTTCCTAGCTATACCTTCGCCCAAGCCTTCAAAATGTTAAATCACTGTATACATATAAAGCATTCCGTAACTGAGATTCCTAGCCGATTCCGTAAAATATGGATTCCGTGTTTTTACATAAATTATCGAAAAATTCTACCCTCCATTGTGTACTACAGGACGCTCAATCCTATACGATGTGATCCTGGTTGTTGAAAGTGTTGTTAACCCCCAATAACTACTTCAGCTCCTAGATGGTTGTATGTTAAGAGAATGATTCAGTTTTGCCTTAGTACTGGTGTCTTTTACTAACGAAAGTGATGTTTTTCATAGTACCTCTTCTTTCTTAGGTCAAAAAAGATGGGTGACCGACGGAAAGGGGGGGTCATACGTGACCAGGCTTAAAAAGTAATCGGAACACCACTGTGGTGACCTGAATACTTTTGAATGTGGGCAATGGGTCTATCTTTATATTATTGAGGCGGCCCTAAAAAGGGCCTTGGGCAGCGATCTATGATCGCTGCCCAAATTTGCTCACCCTTGGGAAACGCATCGGATTTTCTCCCAGCCTTTTTTTTAGAATTTTCATAGGACTGGGTCTATAGACCCAGTCCCGTCACCCCCCTCTTACTTGTTTTAACACTTCCTGGTGGTTCATGCGAACCACCAGTTTATAAATTTTTTCTTGTAGTTCCCCTGGAAGAAAATCCATTGTTTGGAAAAAGGTAGCCTGACGAACGCTTCCAGCGTTATTTTATAAACTCCTGTCGGACGTCTAAGAAGGCCTTTGTTTACTTGCGAGTATCGAAGCAGAAATAATTTCTTTCGGTTCCATACATTCGTGTTTCATCGTTGACACTAAATGTATTGGCGTTTCATTATTTGGTAATGCTTTCTAATAAGTAATGTTCCAAAATAATCCTTAGACATCGCTTGCTTCATAAATATTACTAGGGTGTTACTAACCATATTTCTATGTTAGTTACACGCAATTGTTTTGAACGTAAAATCCTTTGGAAATACAAATTGTCACTTCAACAGCTTTCGGGAATTTCTCGTGTACAACCTGTTATACTTTTTTGTTATGATATGGACGCGCAGTCATAGTAATAGATTTTAATATACAATATTCACACACAAAGCCAAAAATTATTGTATACGTGAAACATTTGCAACAGAGGGGAAAACAGACAAAACTCTCCAATGTTATAGTTCGTGTCAGACGCTGGCTAGGTTGGGTAGACTAAAAAATTGAGAATGTGTGGCGGAACTCAGTGTCCAGAATCTATCATAATAAACACAAATTCTCAGTTATACAACAAACTATATCATTATGTTGTATTATACACGTTAATACTAATATAGAAAGTTTATTTAATACCCTCGAGTGTTGATGAAAAAACACGGAATCCATATTTTACGGAATCCATATTTTACGGAATCGGCTAGGAATCTCAATTACGGAATGCTTTATATGTATACAGTGATTTAACATTTTGAAGGCTTGATCGAAGGTATAGCTAGGAAGTAGTGATACAAGTCAATATGAATGGATGAGATATGGGGCAGAATAACAGAAGCCAATAGTACTGGTACAAGGCCGCAATGGAACAAGACTGTTGTAGAAGCTAATGATAGGACAGATAGACCATAGACCTGTTGTGGATTTGGATCTTTGGTAACAAGATGGAAACGGAATCCCATTTGTGGAATCCCTTTTTTTTGGAATCCCATTTGTGGAATCCCTTTTTCGAAAACGCCTGTGGCTAACCCATTTTGGTCGTATGTGCCTATGTGATAGGGCACATTGTGTCACATTGTGCCTTTTCACATAAGCACATATCGGCACATAAAGCATGTGCTTATGTGCTAGGTCACATTGTGTCACATTGTGCTTTTTCACATAAGCACATATGACAAAAAGGGATTCTCCAGAAGGTAGCCTAGATAGGTATCCTCAAATAATACAATACTAGGCTATAGGTATCCTCAAATACCCGTATGTGCCTATGTGATAGGGCATATTGTGTCACATTGTGCCTTTTAACATAAGCACATATGACAAAAAAGGGATTCTCTAGTAGGTATCCTCGAATAATACAATACCAGGCAATAGGTATCCTCAAATACCCGTATGTGCCTATGTGCTAGGGCACATTGTGTCACATTGTGCCTTTTCACATAAGCACATATCGGCACATAAATCATGTGCCTATGTGCTAGGGCACATTGTGTCACATAGTGCTTTTTCACCTAAGCACATATGACAAAAAAGGGGTGCCGAAGGTCATATGTTTTTCAAAAAAGGGGTGCCTAAATTGGGGTGCCCGGTGATATTGCCATTGGATATAGATGTGATGAGAATCTGATGCAACTTCATTATAATAAGGGGAGATAACTCTGCATACAGGTTATGGGAAATCAAACAATCTGATTGATTAGTTATAATTTATATAAATGATCTAGATAAATGAAACAACAAGAGTACTTAGAATAGGGTCAGAACTAACAAGAATAGACCAGAAATAGCTAAATATAGTAACAATAAGCAAAGCTGTTCCAACTGATAGGCTCTTCTACGCTACTGGAGTATACTCTAGAACAAAGGAACATGGCTAGATAGACGTAAACTATTGCATATATAGATAGAAGCAGAGAATTCTGTGTCATGACCAAAGGAACGTGTCTTTTAATGGGGAAAACGTCATGGGATAGGGATCCAAAAGGGGATTCTGGGAGAATTCTAAGCCAGAACATTACTCCTGTTCAATCGAACGCACCCCTTTGTACCCCTTAGTACTATAGGACTACGTGCTAAGCCGATCAATTGGGGAAATAAAGTCAATTTCGTTGATTTTGGGTGGATTTTGGTGATTTGGAAGGATTGTCGGGTTGTTTGTGGTAATTAGATTTACTCTTCTACAATCGAACATACCCACCGAACATACCCCGTCTTATTGCCTAACAATTGGGTAACATAGCAACCACGTGCTACCATAGAAACCAAGATGGCGGCCTCCAGTATACAAAATGGACGACGGAAACACGTATCACCCTAACAACACGCGCTGCGCATGCGCACTAACACCACGTATCACTATGGGGATGACGTCACAACATGGCCGCTCACGCGGGTTACCATGACAACACAACATGGCGGCACTAGGTCACGTGACATTACGTCACTTCCGGGGTCCTGCACCGGGGTCCTGCCAATAAGTACTCAAACGTGCGAGCACTACTACTCAGGTCGTAGCGATTCTTGGCATGGCAGATCGTAGCGAATCGTAGGTGGATTGTAGCGTTTCGTGGCCGTTCGTTGGTGAATTATGGCAATTCGTAACTAATCCTGAGTTGAAATCGCGACAGGTCGAGAAGGTTCGTTGCAAAATCGCAGCACAGCAAATCGCAGCAACATCGTAAGCAAATCGCAGAACGAAGTTTTTTCTTCTGGAGGGGATCAAAACCGTGACGAGTTCCTACCAGTTCGCAGACATTCGTGGGTGAATCGATGGACTTCGGCATATTTTTAGACTCTACGATCCATTACGAAGAGGTACGAACCATCTTCGCAGATTTACGAACCTCTACGTTCAGCGTATGATTAATTTACGAACTGCTACTATTTTTTTTAGTCGGCAACTAAATTTCAAATTTTAAAGCATGGACCAAAATGTTTTTGACGTCTACCTTTTCTCTAGATGCGTGACTAGCTGCACCGAACTCTGACAGCCTTCCTGGTGATTTCCCTATGGTTTCCTGCAATATCGAGATCGCAGCGGTTCGGGGTTAAATTCGCGAATGTGTGAAAGTGGATGTACAGTACAATACCTGTAAAACGTTATCTGTGTTAGACAGGTTGCGTCACACTTAAGCCTTTACTCAAGGTAACGGTAAACACCGGCCAGCACTAATCACAAAATTCACCATTCAACTTTCATTATTTTTTCATTTTTTTGTCGCAAAACCTAAAACAATGGAAAGTATCGTCTGAGACTCATTGATTTCCATCGCTTTCCCTCAGCCATGTGGGATACTATAGAATTGAATTACTACTGAACTTTCCTGCAAAGGCAAAAACATTCGGCAATATCATTAACCTTTTGAACCCGAGAGGCCGCTTTTCCAGCCCAGGGACATGCTACGTTATAATGTCATTGGGTGGGATGGCTAGTAAATTAATGTATGGAGTAGAACAATCAATATTTTCAACGTGCAGGCCTACAGCTGTCTAGCGAATTGTGAAGGGAATAATACATGAGGACAGAATATGGATCGGATCCTTACGGAACATCGCCATTGACATTCTGTAATTAAAACAATATGTCGTTTCTAAATGTTTATTATAAATTAATTTAAATGTCAATTAGATAGGTACTGTCTGCACTTACCAGCGATTGAGGTTAATGTGTTTTCTAGAATTTGTTCAATCTTTGTGTATTCCATACTTTTGTAGAATACTCTAAGTTCTAAAACATTGTCTCTGTACAAAAAGAAAATAGCTGATATAACATAACATCTCTGGAACTAGAGAAGCAGAATTTACTTTTATCAGTAACTTTAAGCCTGTATTTGATATTGTGAGAGGATGGCAACCCTATCGTTTATAAGCAGAACATAGACTCATACAAAGGAGGGGAAAATAATATTAAATAAAATCACACAGTTGATCGTCGGACCTTAGAACCAACTGGTTTTCCAGGCATTGCCACCCTTGTTGCAACGATTATTGAGATATCGTGCAGATATACATAATTATTATATTAAACACTAGCAGGGTTACCCGGCGTTGCTTGAGAAAATGCAGGGGTCATATGAAAAGTACTCCCAAAAAAACAAAAAATAGGGGCCACGTATTTTTCGACCCAGCCCGGCCTACGGGCAGCACACTCGGTCCCGCCTTCCGGGCGGGGCCTACGATCCCGTCACTTTTTAAACCCACACCATTAGATTCCTGGTAAAAAGTTACCCCAAGTAGACCCCTTTGAGGACCTATATCGTGAAATCCATCAATTTTGCCCCTCCCCACCCCCAATCCCACCCCGCCACTTTTTTAAACACCACCATTAGATTCCTGATAAAAAGTTACCCCAAGTAGACCCCTTTGAAGACCTATATCGGTAAAAAAAAATTTGGTCATAACATCCAGTGCCCCTCCCTGCCCCCACCTCTACTCTGCACACTTTTGTAAACCTGACGAGGACTCCGCAATAAAACGTGCCCCTAGTAGATCCATTTTGGGCACTCTGGATGGCCCCATATTCATTTCTTTAGCGGACAGACACAGACAGTCAGACAGACAGACAGACAGACAGACAGACAGACAGACAGACATTCTAAAATATAGATATAGATACGAATAGACAGAGAATGTCGATCACTATTTTGCTACCCCGCTTACACTAATATGGCCTCTTTAACCCTTTACCCAACCCAGACGATATCAAAATTTATTATTTTAAATATCATTTCTTCAAATTTTTCAAAAACTTTCAACAATACCATATCATGTGACCCCTCGTTGGAACGAGCTCATCGAAGCGTCATGTAACCAACGAGGGGCCACCTGATATGGTTTTGTTGAAATTTTTTGAAAAATCTTCTTTTTTTCAACTGCTGATTTTGCCTATTATGCGCGCGGATGCTCTCGATTCGTTAGGTAAAGGGTTAACGGCATTTCAACCTTCATTTGAAATGCTGAAGGTGTATTTTTAAGATCGATAGTGTGAGAATCTGAATTCTGAAAAATCACTGCTCTTTCTACCACGGGATTGCTATAACTTCTCTTAACAGATGATGTTTCGTGACGTGGGGGCTGTTACTATGTAAGTGTTGTTACAGGCACACAGACTCGTAACATTGTATCAACTTTCCAATCTCAGTATGAATTTTTTTCATCAGATTATTTATTTATTTGGGTTTAACGAGACTTTCGACAGGTCGCCTTGTGCTGGGAAGTTTTACGGGTCGGGGAAGCCGGAGTAGCCGGGGTGTACCAAAGAGCAAACACGGTTGGCTTTTACGGTTTTACCTTAAGATCAATGGGAAAACGGTATGGCTATCTCCCTTAAAAATGTTGTTTTGGGGATTGAAAATAAGCATGGCGGAGATGGGAAAGTTTTACAATTCCTAAAATTAAATAAAATGTTCAAAAGTTATATTATGGAAACTCATGGCACCTGAAAAGTCAATATATTTTCTTTATAGTGATAGTTGAATGGTGCCAGTCACTCATTCAAAAAATGTTTGAAAACAGTGTTGTTTCCCTTGACTTTTCGTCATATATGTGCTCTTTTTGGTCTGACAGATGAAAAGGAAGCGCATCAATTAAAAAACATGATAGTTTGTCTACTGTCTGGTGGAAATATCTCAGACCCAAGCCTTGACTTTTATTCCTTTGATGTCCAAAATCTGTACAATCTGATTACATTTCTCACACCTTGACCGATTATCTGTCAAGCAAGCAGCTGATGGGTTCTGATAGTCGATAAGGGGAGATAACCGTCCACTTGAACCAGTCACTTGAAGTCGAAAGCTTGGTATATGGCACACTGCCCAATGTACTAAGTCCGCACAAGCAGGGTTAGCAGACAAGTGAAGACAAGTGACCATCGACGCGCATTTCGCCCTAGTATTATTGCACGGACGCAATATCAGAAAAAGTATATACCTTTCAAAAGGTCTAAGATTGTCCTTGTATAGGAAACTATAGTTTGACGACTTGTCTGTGTGCTTGTCAACATTGAAGAGAGTGAAGATTTGTTCTGTCATCGGATCGAGGGTGATGGATACATTCAGCTGATCTCGGTATTGGTTCTGGATCAGGAACGGTAGAATAGGAACAGTCGGCGCTGGAATGAAAACGGTCGGTGCAACACTCCTCCCCTGCATATTTAAGGTTCATTCTTACTTTAAAGACAGAACAAAACTAATCAAAGATTTGCTCGGTGCTAATGTGGCAGATGTGTGGTACAGCTATGAATGTAATGAACCCTAGGTGCTCAGAATTTATTTTAAAGTACTTGTGTGTTGCAAGGAAGCAATTGCAAAACCTCCCTACAGACAAGTAAAAAAACGAATGTGGAGTAAGGAAGCAGAAAAATACCTCCCTACAAGTTATTTTTCTTGCAAATAAATGAATTGCTGATGAGTTACCTCTGAGCAACATGGTATACATTCTCAATAAAAGCTATTTACAAATATACAATGCCAATCTCCAGAGTTAAGGCGTCCGATCAGGCACAAAGCAAAACGTCAAATCAACTTAAAGTAAGGAAGCAATTATTAACCTCCCCACTCATAATAAGGAGAATAACATTCTTCATAAAAGGAAGCAGTTAACACATCCCTTCCAGAATTCCTATTTACACTTATTAATTTATGTGTTATGCCTAATCGAACGTCACAAACAAGGAGTAATATTTACAACTTGTACAATTTTGTTCACATATGTTACAAATTATATAATCTGCTGGAATTTTCAGAGGTTATTTCCAGCAGATAGGATACTGTCATATTCTTGAGGGTTGCAACTGTTTTTGCAAACCTAAAAATTTCCCAAGGAGAGCTTGATTTGGCATGTGGAACTGAGGATAGGTATGGTGAGTCAGATTCAAGTAAAAGTCTTTTGGAGTTTAGCTTACAAAGAGCCTGCTGAGTTTGTGGATATCAATGGATTTTGAAGTGAAGCCAAAAGATACATTTGGTAGCACGGTTTGCCAGTGACTTAGTTCATCTGCAGAACCAACGAAACAGTGGCGATGAATAGGAAGATGGGTCAAATTTAGATCAATTAAAAGTTCCAGACAGGTATCAGCAGCTTCAGCAGTGTTGTTATGCTTCAGTGCAAAATCAAAACCTTTTGAAATTTATCTGCCAATGGTAGAATTAATCTCAAGAAATCTCTTTGAGCTTCTATTTTATTCTCCTTACATTTGATTTTCTCTTTACACTGTGGCCTACACTTGCAGATAGTGGTTAAGTATATTCCGACCGCACCTATCCCCACACATGGAGTAATTTGAATCTGATGTTCCAGCCTCTTAGCAAATTTAAGCACAAACTGTGGTAATATTAAATGGGGATGAACACCAAATGTTGGATAATATTGGGTGCTACCATGGATTTTTTCATAAACATACCATGATTCTGGAAAGACAAAATTAGCTATTGCATGACTTAAATGAAATTGAGTGTGGTTAATAAGGGATTCTAATTCTTTCATGTTACCACAATTTGATCGTTTCAATAGCTGATCGGGATGAAAATGTGAGTCTGCGAAAATACATGTACTGGCTAAGTCTGGAACATCAGAAGACAAAATTACACATAACCCTGATGCTAACATTGGAGAAGAGAGCTTTTTGAAATCATCAAAAATATTGGCACGTTTGGATTTCAATTTTGATAGAAGGTTGCATAAAATTCTCCAATGGAGCATACAGCTGATGTGATTTGGAGGGGGAAGTGTGAACACATTCTCTTTGACAGTTCGAAGACAGCCATGATACTTTTCAAAATATGCCATAACATAGCATTCCTCTTGGCTGAATTCTACAGAGGATTTTTCTACTGGGAGATACACATTTTCACCCAACACAAATTGAAAAAAGATCCATAATGGAAACTAAACCCAACATGTGGCAAAAAAACAAAAACATTCCATTAACCATATAACACCAGATATCTAATGAAATGACATTGACATCAGTTTCCTGACTTCTGGGGGCCTTCATGTGCCAACATGCAGTTTGAGACCCAATGAAGTTGGGTAAATGGCTCCTGGTTACATGACGCTTCAGATGATTGGAGCTACTATCACAGTGAGGACAATTTTTCTTTGTACTGCCCTTTTCAGATTTTATGTTTGCAGCAGTAACATTCCTGGTGTCTGGACAATGTTCAGAAATATCTTCAGGTCCCTCTTCAATCTCATCATTTATACATGCAACTGATTCTTCACCCTCACCATCTTCATAATCAGGAACAAAGAATCTTTTATCAAGATCATCCAAATTTATCTAAAATAGATAATTCGAACCAATTGAGGTGTCATTCCTTTCTAATTGTGATTGTGGATGGTTAGATACTGTTGGAGAAGAGAATCAAATGAAGTGCTGGTACCAAATGAAGTGGTGGTAGCAAATAAGTGCTGGTACGTGTAGCTAATGCAACTGATAATCACTGTATTTTTTAGGTAGCTTAATTTTCTTGCCAGTAGAGGTGTGTGTGTCCTCTTTGAATAATGCTGGTAGGTTCAGTTGATCTAAATTATCCAGCATATCTGTTTTTTCGGTTAGAGATTTATGAGCAAGCAGTAGGTACCGCCCCAGGCAAATCTTCAACTGCCGCATTTCCAGATTTATCTGAGTCAGCAGAAGATACCGCCCCAGGGGAATCTGGAAACAAAACATTTCCACCATTTGCCACTTCAGTTATGTTATCAGAGACAGGAGGAGCTACAGAGCTCAAGTCAAGTTCATGTTCATTTGAGCATCTACTGAAGGGATCTGTGAAAATGGCATGTCTCAATCTTCTCATCCATAAAGGCAGCTCTTTTTCAGGACAAATTTTTAAATGGTCGTGATGAAGTAAATACTCTCCTTTCCTATCTTTTATTTTGCGTAAAGGTGACCTACATTCTATGACTAAATACGGTCCTACCCATGGTGGCCGAAGCTTTTTACTTTTTCCTATTTCTGAGGTAGAATCTCTTTTGAACACAATATCGCCTGGTTCGAACTGGTTTTCGTGAACGTGAAGATCATAAGTGCGTTTCTGACGTAGTTGCATCTTATTGATATTGTCCCTTGCAAGTTCGTGGGCAGTCGAGAGAGATCCCTGTAACTGAGGTACCCATTTGTCAGAGGGTAATTTGGTGTTTTGGTTGGTGGCGAATAACAAATCAGCAGGTTGCAGTAGCTCCCTACCAAACATCAATCTATTTGGCGTGTATCCTGTGGTTCTATTCACTGTAGAGTGCAGGGCCATAGCCAGTAGAGGTAGATCCCTGTCCCATTCCAGGTTTTTATTCTCTATAGAACACCTTATCATTTGTAGAATAGTCCTGTTATAACGCTCAACTTGGCTATTTGATGAAGGATGATAAGGCGTGGTTCTTTTCTTAGCAATCTGTAACATGTCACAAAGAGCTGAGAACAAGTTACTTTGAAAATTACTGCCTTGATCTGTAAAAATTTCCAGTGGACATCCAAAAGTGATGATAAAATGAATGATAAATTTCTTAGCTACACTGATGGCTTGCTGATCAGGAAGTGCTGCAATTTCTACCCATTTAGTGAACTGGTCAATCATGAGTAGTATATACTTATTTCCATTTGTGCTGATGTAGAAAGGGCCTAAAATGTCCAAATGAATTCGCTCCAAAGGAAAACCAGCATGAAATGATTTAAGAGGAGCCTTAGCTGTCAGCTTAGCTTTCTTATTGAGATTACAAGGATTACAGGATTTGACATAGTCGATACAGTCCCTTGCCATGTTGTACCAGAAGAATCATCTTTTCAGCCGAGAGAGGGTCTTATCCTGCCCTAAATGACCTGAAGATCTGATGTTGTGACACATGTGTAAAGCCTCTTCTTGTAATTTTTTCGGAGTAATCAAAAGATTATAGACTTCAGATGGTTTTTCCCATTGATAAAATAATATACCATTTTCTATTTTAAGTTGAACCTTACATAACCACATGGCTTTAGTTGCAGTGCTTTGAAGGTATAGTTCCTGATGGTTGGGAGGGGTACCATTTTCTTTCCATAACAAAACAGTTCTCACATCTTTATCAGCTAACTGGAATTCTCGAATCTGTGTAGGTGTATAGGCATTCAACCAGTTAATTTCTAAAACGTTGACTTGTGTACCTAAATCAGGTAAATCTTCAGAGTCTGATTCAGGATTTGAAGATTGGATGTGTCGCAGAGCTAGTGGAATTATATCATCCATATCATCCTCAAACCGACTCCAATGATTATGAGCCCTTTGGCAGTGATGACAGCCTCCACATGGCAATGATTCTAGAGATGAGCCAGCTGTATAGCATTCACAGTGATTGTCTGACAATGGTAATCGAGACAGCGAATCAGCATTTGAATGCTTTTTACCATCCCGATGAACTATCGTCATGTCAAACTGAGAAAGTTCTTCTAGCCATCGTGCCAATTGTCCCTCGATCTGCTTAAATCTCATTAGCCATACAAGGCTTCCAGGATCAGTCCTTAAAATGAATTTTCGGCCAAGCAGATAGTGTCGAATCTGTCGACAAAATTTTACCACCGCCAATAGCTCTTTTCTGGTGGTACAGTATTTTCTTTGTTGCTTGAGCAAAATGTGACTTGCATAACAGATTACCTTTGTTTCTGAACCTTGAATCTGTGACAATTCAGCTCCTATTGCATCTCCAGAGGCATCAGTATCCAGAATAAAAAGGCCATTGGGGGATGGATAAGCTAACACAGGGGGTGATGTCATTACAGATTTCAGAGTGTCAAATGCTAGCTGATGTTCAGAATTCCAAAGAAAGTCCCCTTTTGTATGTGACAACTCGAATAATTGAGTGGTGAGATTAGCAAACCCCTGAATATGATCCCAGTGGTAATTAATGAAACCCAGGCATGACTGTTGCTGTACGTGAGTTTTTGGAATAGGCCAGTTTAAGACAGCTTCAATTTTCCTTGGGGCAACAGACACTCCATTTTGGCTTAGTTTTTTACCAAGAAATTCAACCTCTTTTTTGAAAAGCTCACACTTTTTTGGTTTGAACTTTAGGTTTGCTTCTCGGAATCTTGAAAACACTATTTCTAAATTTTCGAAAGCACTATCAAATTTTTTTCCCAGGACAATTATATCGTCCAAATACACTAATAATTTTTGCCATGTTAAGCCCCTTAAAACAAGTTCCATAGCCCTCTGAAATGTGGCGGGGGCATAACAGAGACCTATGCCTATTCTAGTATGCTCACACAGTGCCAAAAAGTGTGTCGAGACAATCCTCAATGTTCGGTAAGGGGAAGCAATCTTTCACTGTTTTCTCATTTAAAGCCCTATAATCAATGCACCACCTGACCGAACCATCCTTTTTCCGAACTAGTACTGGGGCCGATGCTCAATCAGAAGTTGACAGCTGAATAACCCCAGAATCGAGCATTTTTGAACATGTTGTTTTTCTTGTTCTTGGAATGAAGTGGGAGTCCTTCTTAATTTATGTTTCACAGGTGGTCCATTGCCAGTATTTATTTCATGCCACACCTCTGGAAAAGAACCTAAATCCAAGTCATGCCTTGCAAAAATGTCACCATAATTCATCAAAAGAAAACCAACACGTAAAGATTGCTGAACCGAGAGATTTCCTATGCTTTGATCAAATAACTCTTTTAAATGAGAAGGCATGTCTACTTTCATTTTTGTTAAAAGATCTTGAGGAACCTTAACCTCAGAACTACTTTGATATTCATTGAAGTCTACCGAGAACACAGAATGAAAATCCTTTTCAGTTGAATCAAAAATTTCATGAGCCGATTCTGCATTACCAATATGTAAGCCTTTTTTGAATCGAACATAATGATTTGTGTCATTGATAACCAGCATGGCAGACTTTTGACCTGTTCCAATCACAGCGGACAACAACGTACCTTTGTATTGGGAAATTGGCTCAACAACAAAATGATCTGGCAAAGACTGTTTTATTGAAACTGACACTGACCATATGAATTTGGTGGAATAACAACACTTTTAGATACTTCAACTCGAGAAATTGTGCTATCTGAGCCAACAGCACCATTATTTGTTTTCAAGGAAGCAGAAATGACCTCCCCTTCCACATCAATGGTATTGTTCCTCAGATTCAAAATACAATTATTCTCCACTAAGAAATCCAATCCGAGAATCATCTGATCCCCTGGAAGTGACGTAACACAAACATCCCAAAAAAAGTCCTACTACCCACTTGAAATTCTACATCAGGAAATATTTTACCTAACCAGGGTTGACCCGAAATGCCTCTGAGTCGAACACATTTGGTGGGTAATATACCAGGGAAACATTCATAAAAATATTTTTCATCCATGAGGGTCAACATGGCAGCAGTATCTACAAAGGCTGAAAGTTTGCAATTATTTACAAGTACATAACTAAGGTGTTACCATTAACTCTCTGAATGACAATTTCCTCTAAAGCTTCAAGATTTAAGAGGCCTGATGAAATCAGGTCAAAGCTTTGGCCTTCACACATAACCCTGGCTCGTTTCCCACTTTTGAAAGACTAAACTGACTTGTTTGCACCCCCCTGGTTTGGCACAGGGAACTGAAATTTCCAAAAGGCTGCTGGCATGACTCCTTCCAAGAAGGTGAAAGTTTCAACGGTGACGGTTGTCTCCAAGTCGCTGAAGCTCCGCCTGAACCTCGAGGTGAACCAGTCATTCTCAATGGAGGTGCTGAATTATATTGCTAACCAAAATTATTGTAAGGAGTGTTAGACTGTGGGCGTGGAAATTGCTCCCATTTTTTATTTGGACCTCTATAAGAATTGCCCTGAGAAAATCTATCAGGATTTCTGAATTGGGGATTTTGATTTGAATATTGAGGATGTTGATTTGGACTTTGTTTGTTATTTCGCATTACTATTTGGGCAAGGTCCTCTATTAATCCTCTCATTTGTCTTAATTCTTTTCCCATATCAATAGAATCAGAATTATAAGTGGCTTGATCTACATCATACTCATCAATTGGTGATTTAGTATTGTCATTGAAAGAAACATGTCTTTGAGAAAATTTGAGCTACGGTAACCAAATAAGGCTCTTTTATTGGCTATCAAAGTCTTAACACACTTTAACGCAGCATTCATAGTCATGGGCTCCTTTTCCATGGCTGACTTTGCTGCTTCCTTATCTTGACAACCCCTAAGAAAGGCTTCTTTTGAGATCTAGTGGATGGTGTTCTTATCACTATTTTTGTAACCATCCATAGTTAAGAAATGAACACGTTGTGAGTATTCTTCTAACGTTTCATTTTCGTATTGCTTTATGAATTGAAGCTGACGTCCAGCTGAGACAGGAGCTTCTTTACGACTAAATCGTTGTTTAAGCTCATCTTTCAATGTTTTGAAATTAAAATCTAACTGCATGGTGTGTACATATTCCAATGCAGTATCTTTGAGGCAACCAATCAGTCTATTTACCTTTTTATATCTATTCCAGCCCCTCCTATCAACAATTCTCTCAAATTGAAAAATAAAGGGTTCCCAATTTGAATTATTATCACCTGAAAACACAGGCATTTTAGGCCGTAATGGACTCTTACTTCGATCTTGACGGTGACGTCTGTTAGATCGTTCCAAGGAAGAACAATCCTCGGATCCTGATTCAGAAGAACTGGAATTGTATTTACCTCGGATAGGTCTTTTTTTCTATGACTACGATGCGAACTTGAACTGTCATATGAATCCGAACTTTAATCATACGATTCGTCTTTACGATGCTTTGATTTATTATGATGCTGGTGGTGATGTGATTTATCCCTTTTGTAGTCTGTGTCGGGTGGAATGTCTGATTTTGAGGTGGATTTTGATTTTGCATATCCATGTTTTCTGTGTTTAGTATCAGAGTCTGACAGATTAGTATTTGACACTGACTGAGATTTATCTTTTGATGTATGTTTTTTTGAATGTTTATGTGAATGCCCCCCACTCTTTGAAGATTTATCAGAGTTGTATTTTCTGTCCTCTGGTAGAACATTCAATACATCGTCAAAAAAATTTGCCTCTTTTGTTTCTTGTTTTATGTCAAAAGATTCATCAATACTCAGCTTATCTAATTCGAGGTCTTCTGTATATTTTAAGAATTTCTCATTAAACTGATTAATTTTCTCTTGAGTTTCCTGTTTAACTAAGGCTTGAATGTTAACTTCCTTCGGCTGAATACTTTCAAATTTGTCCTTAAGTTGGGTATTGTCATCTTGAATGTTTTTAATTTTGTCAGACAGAAAATCAAATTTTTCAAAAACCTGTTTTTTGAAACTCTATTTGATGCTTTTGATGACTTTCTGAGTCAGATGTATCTGGACTTGAAGTTCTTAGTGTTATTCTTCCCTCAATTAACCAACGAGACAATATATCAAATGAAATTTCAGTTTCTCTCTGCAAGTCAGATAATTCCAAAACCCCTTTTGTCTGACGGCATTTAATTAATTTATCGGCTCTCGCCCTCCCAATATTTGGTAATTCTTGAAATTGAGCTACCGTAGCTGTTTGTACATTTATTTTGACCATTATTATATCAACTAATGTGAAAGTTTGTGTTGAAAAATAGGAATGAAATAATATTAAACCGTCACCATGAACAAACAATCAGTAAGTGTGTGTTTCTTAATCATGCATATGAGAAATATTAATTTCATAATTATTTGAATTTCAAAAAATACATAACACATTTGAAAAAACGAAATTAATTTTATCATTTTTTATTCTAAATTTGATTAGATATTAGCTGTTATTTACTAAACAAAATTAATAAAATGTTATTTTATATGAAACATTTTTCGATTGAAAAGACACTTCCGGTCATTGTTGACATTGACAACCGCGAGAAAATAACAATGAAAGAATTATAATTCAAAAAATACATTTTTTAAATTTGGTTCTCCATATTAATCGTGATTAATCATGATGAGTCTTCATAAGGAAGCAATATTAGAACCTCCCGACGAAGATTTATTTCTTAAACACTTTGGAGTAATTTATTTGTCGAAGTGGTACGAAAAAAAGAAAAATTCAAATTTGGCCGTTTCGTTTTTTTGAAGGTTGTTCCCGCTAACACTTTCGTAGCGACGCCAAATAATGCACGGACGCAATATCAGAAAAAGTTTATACCTTTCAAAAGGTCTAAGATTGTCCTTGTACAGGAAACTGTAGTTTGACGACTTGTCTGTGTGTTTGTCAACATTGAAGAGAGTGAAGATTTGTTCTGTCATCGGATCGAGGGTGATGGATACATTCAGCTGTTCTCGGTGTTGGTTCTGGAGCAGGAGCGGTAGAATAGGAACAGTCGGCGCAGGAATGGAAACGGTCGGTGCAACAGTATACACCCCCACGGGTGCCCAAGGACAAGAGTAACCGAAAGGTTCACGGTTCGATTCCCGTCAAGAGAAACTGCATTGTCTCACAATTGATCGAACCGTGGACCTTTCGGTTTTAAGTCTAAATTGTACCGACTAAGCCACGTGCTTCCGTTTTTATCAATAATAACTACAATAGGCCTATGTTGTAAATATTCCATTTGTAATTCCGCGAAAAATGTGCACATCGTCTACATAATTCATGTTCTCTGATATCAAAGTATATTCTTTACAAAGCGATCAGTGATTCGAGGGCACCGATAAAAATAAAAACCTCAGAGAATTTTTTTCTGTTGTTGAGTATTGTTTATTTAAAGCAACACCCGTCTACCATAGGCGTAGCTACAAGGGAGGGGGGGGGGGGGTGCGGGTCCTGGCTCACATAAAAGTTTCGTTGGCCTCCTCAAAACGACCAAATGCAAGTTTCACACAACATAGAGCTCTCAAAATGACCTCCAACATAGGGGTTACACACGCTGCAAATGCCTCAGATTCCTTCTTACATCATTAAATTTTGCAAACTTCTCTCGGGGTTTGGGCTAGTATTACCTAAGACCCTCCGGTTGTTGTCCTCTCCGACCAATTCCCTTCAGGGAAATGTAAGGAAGCACCGACCGGAGTGTCCTCCTCAAGATTAGGAGAGGCATCGATGGCGGCAGCTGAAACCCTTTTCTATATATGACCAATGGGGGTTCCAGCAATCCAGTTACGTAGTAATTAGTGTTAAAACTTGACTTATTGACTGCGTAACTTTTGGCTTGGACCAATTGCTCAGTAAATACAAAATTGACAAGAAGGCCAGAACAGCATCTACATGTCCAAAAGTAAAAGGGCCAACCAATTTTGAAAATTTTAAAGCAATTTGTAGTAATTTTGTTTAAATTCCTGAAAGGTATGTGAATATGGAACGATCGTCGAAAAGCAAAAACTGATATCGACCTATCCAGGAGAGTAATTGCTCCCATTCACACCATCCCGGCAGAGTCAAAGATATGGGGAGCTGATAGCGATTTCCAAGCAAGCTTGGTCGCGTTATAACATAATGCGATTTGGCCATTTTCCATCCTTATACCAGGTTACTAACGTTGCAGTATTTTCCCGTTTGTTTGGCAACCGTACAATTATGGATGTCAATACAACAAACTCAAAAATTTTTGTTTTACAAACATCCATTTCTGTGTGTTCTCAATGCAAAGCTAGAAACTCTGAAATGAATTGTTTTTCAAACTGTTTTTCGCAAATTCGGCTTGTCTTTATACACGTCAGTAACAAATGCTTTCAATTCGCGCATGAAAACGCTTATGGTACAATCTACGGTGAATAGGTATCGCAGGGCCGTAACTAACATATAGGGGGTGCAGGACATCGGGGTCTCCGATGGCTATGTCATATCGCCCAACTGTTTGGAACATATCTAACTGCTTCTACCAAAGACTTATACCTTATAAATATGCTGTCCATTGATAAATACTTACATGCCAAGGAATTTATTAGCGTTTTATGACAGTGCTGTCAATTATACACCATATAGGTAGAGCTACCCGACTATCTGGGTGCTTTCAATAGATCGTGGTAATAAACAAAAATCATTTGTTATCAGTTACTCTCTCCCTGTAGCCGGACATTTCTTGCAGTTTCCAATCTGTTAATATTTTTGTCGGACAAGCAAGCAATTTTGCCCAACTGAGTACTCCAAACCAAAACGTGTGTATATTTTCGTTGGACAAGCAAGGACGTCTGCCCAACTTGGTATTTCATAATTTTTTATCCAACATCTGCCCGACGAAACCCATGATCGAGAGATTTGGAGGGGCGACACACCCCCACCCCTAGAGGTTACACCCCTGAGGTATCGCTACCAACCACTGATGCAACTGGAGTGCTGGAACGTTAGCGATAAAAATCACTAACTAGAGGCTCAAAAGAGCCTGTAATCGCTCACCTTGAAATACATATAAAAATGTGATTCCCCGTAGGCTTTCCATGGTACCTATGGGCTGCAATTGTGGCCATGTTTGCAACATTACATAAAAATTACATGAGGATCATTGGTAGAAGGTGTCGCAGTCTTCAGTCACGTGAAGTTTCAAAACATTTGAATCCATCAAACAGGATCATAGAATGTCTCTGGTGGCCATATTTTCCAGTCAAGGGAAACAAAAAGAGGATCGTGTGTAGAGGGCCTCCTATAGACCATTCTTGCCAACTTTTGGTTCACGTCAGCTTAATAGTTCCAGAGAGAAGATGAAAATGTGATTTTCTTTTTTTTTTTCTATAGTAATTATAAACCGCAATTGTGGCCATGTTTGCAATACGATCAACATTAAAATGAGGAACGTTGGTGGACGGTGTCCCAGTTATCAATCGTGCAATGTTTCAATTCACTTGGCCCTGTGGTTTCAGAGGAGAAGAGTTTTCAAAACTGACCAATCAGAATCAAAGAATGCTTCTGGCGGCCACGTTTTTTCACCCAACAGGAATAAAATGAGTAACAGTGTAGAGAACCTCTCATAGACAACGCCGGCTCAGTACTTTCAGTGAAGATGGTGAAAATGTGATTTTCTACAGCGTTTCTATAGTAACTATAAGCCACAATTGCAGCCATACTTGCAACCCGATGAAAATTAAAATGCGGATCATTGGTAGAGGGGGTTACAGTCATCAGTCACACTAAGTTTTCAAACCACTTAGGCTTGTAGTTTCAAAGAAGATTTTCTTGAAAATGCACACATTTATGAATTCTGTTTTCAACAAAAAAATCAGTAAAAGAAGGTTAAATATTTTTGAAAAATTTCAATTTTTTCAGACAGTATTCTCTTTTCCAAATAGCTTTGGATAGGTAAAGGGGTTACAGGAAACACATTAGTCCAATTTTTATCAAATCTTAAAAGATATACAATCATTACTGTCATCTAAGCTGACATGACTGCAAGAGAATGTTAGCAAAAACTTCTCCTGTTTTTCCAAACACATGTCAACAATCAAGATTTTCTGATAAGTAACATGAGACTAATGAGGATATATTAGCATCCATGTATGGTTGCAATGGTTTACAGTTAAGTCAAAATAAGTTGTAGGATAATCCTATAAACTATGTACCTTTTTCTCTTCCTACACTGATAAGACCAGAAGCTGACATCATTTTCTGGAGAGTTCCCCCTGATAGCTTTCCAGAAAATGTCATATTCTGATCTTGTCAGGGCAGGAGCAGCAGTTTACTTAGTTTATTGCAGTTATGCTACAGCTTATTTTGACTTGTACTATATACACAATATTTTGGGTTTTTTTCCCAGTTCTCAGGGGAGAAAACTGGGTCCAACCCTTACCAGATTCTCAAAAACACGTATTTTGCTGACAGTACCGATCTTCATGCAGACAGGAGAGGCATTGGGTTAAGCACTAGAATATAGCCTCTGGTGGCCACATATTTACATCCTCTCATGGACCATTCCTGCGAAGTTTGGCTCACGTCGACTCAGTAGTTTCAGAGAAGATGAAAATGTGATTTCCCATAGGGTTTCTATAGTAACTATAAGCCGCAAGTGTAGCCATGTTTACAACCCGATCAACATTAAATGAGGATCGTTGGTAGAGGGGCTCCCAGTCATCATTTATGTGAAGTATCAAAACATTTGGCCTGGTAGTTTCAGAGGAGAAGATTTTTAAAAATCTACCAATCAGAATCAAAGAATGCCTCAGGCGGTCATGTTTTTGAACCCACGGGAATAAAATGAGGATCGTTTGTAGAGGATCTCCCATGAACTATCCCTGCCAGGTTTGTTTTCACGTCGCCTCTGTTTTTCCAGAGAAGAAGAGGAAATGTGATTTCCCATAGGGTTTCTACAGTAACTATAAGCCGCAATTGCGGCCATGTTTGTGACCCAATCAACATTAAATGAGGATCTTTGGTAGAGGGATCCCAGTCATCATTTATGTGAACTTTCAAATCATTTGATCAGGCAGTTTCAGAGGAGTAGATTTTTGAAAATCCACCAACCAGAATCAAAGAATACTTCTGGAAGCCATGTTTTTCATCCGACGGGCACAAAATGAGGATTGGTTTTAGAGGACCTCCCATAGACCATTCCTGCTAAGTTTGGTTCACACCGGCTCAGTGGTTACAGAGAAGAAGATGAAAATGTGAAAAGTTTATGGACGCTGGACGACGGACGACGACGGATGCCAAGTGATGAGAAATGCTCACATGACCTTTTAGGCCAGGTGAGCTAAAAACTAGTTTTTAAAAAATACTTACAAGGTGTCTTGTCCAGAAATATATCAGAAAGAAGTGTTGGAATTGATCATTGAACAATAGCACGTGTTGATTGTCAGAAGAATACCGGTTAATGTTTCATCTAACATGGATAATTTTCTTCAATAAGTAAAAATGTTGATGTTTTGCGTCACAAACATAGCTTTATGCTCCTTCGTCGGAACGAGTTCGATGAGCTCGTTCCAATGAGGGATCAGCAGCTATGCTTTGATGGCAAATGTTGAAGAATTTGAATGGCAAGTTTCGAATCAGTTGAATAACATTGACCTAGTATGGTCACATTTGGTAAATGATCCAAACAAAACGAATTGGTTAGTCTGTTATGATTAGTCTCAGACAGATATATGTCTCTCTGTTTCAAAGTAGTTATTAAAGTTTGGGGATCTGTTGGCAGGACCGAAGCTGTTGGTCGGGGATTCTTCATCCCATGTTAAATGGTAAATGGAGATTTAATACCTGGATGTCAGTTTTTAAACACCTACCGCAGGCGAGGTGTTTAAATGAGACATTCAGCTATTAAATCTCCATTTTCCATACATGTTGGCGGAGATAACGTTTTGTCACGTTTGAAACACAATACAACTTAGTGGAAATGAATTTATGGTCGCACTTCTCAGCTCCACAATTATTTGGAACAAATTCGTGATAATAATTTTGTTTTAAAAATCGTAGAAGACAACAGATAGAGTTACATCCCTTGGGTCGTTAAGGAAACGAGTGAACAGTACTTTGTTTGCATATCGTATCCTGAGTTCCAATGTATTCTATATGTGCCTACTGGCACATAGAACACATTGGTACTCAGGGGACGAATTATTTGCTCTTATTTTATTTTTATGTTTGCATTGTCGGAAATCTGATGATATTTGTGACTATTTTGGGGTTTTTTGGCTCGATTTTTGTAATGAGGCGAGCGGAAGCGAAAAGCTTTCATTGAAACCATACACCTCCTATGTTTCGCGTGCCTTTATACCCTGGATGTTGCACGCTCTCATATACCTTGGATGATGCTCTTTCAAGGCAGTTTGACCAATCAAAGAGAGAATATATGGGGATAAATGCACCATATTCTCTGAAAGTTGCTAATTTGAAAGAAAGTTGACCATTTTACGAAACAACAGTTTTACTACTACTACATCAACCACTGCTACTACTAATAATAATAATTATAATAATATGGTGCTATATCGCAAACCCCGAATAGGCTGATAGCGCTTCACAAAATGTTTTGAGCAACTGACGGTAAAATGGAAGCATTAGACTTACAAATTATACGTCATCGAATTTTTTAACTGAAAGCTATCATCCTCATAATCTTGAAACGACCTCCAGTTCCGAATGTGGAAAGGTGGGCCATTCTAGATTTTTGGTGCACGAAAAAAGAAGGTGCGTTAACCAAAGCATTTTATCTTCATTTTGCAAAACATTTTTTGGAGAAAACCCAACGCTATGTTCGTAGATTCTTTATACGAAATCATTCATAAGTATATAATGGTCGATTTGCCACGCACACGAACAGTTTCGTTTATTATTATTGTTATACGAAAGTAATTATTCAAAATAACAATAATAAATTAATGTTTTTGATCTGTTTCGTTTATTATTGTTCCAAACTTGAATCTTGAGTTAGGATTCAAGTGCATACCGACGGCCAAAACGACCCGGGAACATTGTCGGAAAATTATAACTCTCACCGAACTCTGTCGGAAAGTTTGAGATCCTTGCTTCAAGTTTACCTCACTCGGGAAGTATGCCATCGATATCTTTTGGTCATATTTCATATTTGTGCAGAGATAAAAGCATCCACATCCATTAGTCTGGTTTCTTAAGAAGGTGTCTGTGAAAAAATAATGGTTCATAAATAGAGTCAATGAAAGGAAAATAGGAGCGTGAAAGAGATTTAGAGAAGGACTCAAAATATAGATGACGAGAACAGAAAAACGAAAGAATATTGGAGTAACAAGTGGGAACTACTTTACCCCGCACGCAACACCATCATTCAAAACAAGAACGTTTTAACTTTTAGTGAAGAGTTAGAGGTCTTTATAATCTCATTCCGGGTCTATCAAAACGAAGAGCATGTTTGTTTTGAATTTTTAATACCTGGAATACGAAGAGCATCTTTGTTTTGAATTTTTAATACCTGGAATGGGAATTATTTCACGGCTCTCCATCTCCCTTTTCTGAAAGTCAATCACGATACCCGCGAAATTCACAGACCATGGTATCAATGATTACGTATTAAAGTTCGTGAGATTACTGCGCATATCAATTCTTCCGAGACAAACATTGTCGTTTAATTGGTTTAATTTCGGGAACGGGAATTTCCTGATTACCGGTTCTGAAAATTAGTGCTAATGCCCGGGAAATTCATAGACAAGAATCGGGAATCAAAAGTTGTGGAACGCAGCATTTGATTCCAGGTTCTGTTCTATGCATTTCCGGGTATAGGGACTGGCATTGAGAAACGAGAACCGGAAAATTCCCAGCATCGTGACTGGCTTTTAAAAACGAGAACTAGAAAATTTCCGTTCCAGAGATTAAACCCTAGTTTTGATACTGACATCCATTTTGGACACCAGTCTTCCTGGTAAGGAATTGAACACGTGATTTGTTATCGCCACAGTGATATTTACCTTAGCCCTTAAAACACGACTGTTGTGTATATTCAGCGTTACGCGCAACAATGCATATATTGAGAAATGTTCTAGATACACAACTCGTGGAATCCGGCCTACATGTAAGAACGTCGTGGAAGAATCATTTGATTGGTTGTTACGCATCTGATTGACATTATAACGTGAATGTAATACTTCGTCACAAAACAGCGTCAAGCCAGAATGTAAAGAGACCACTGAGGGGGATATTTTTCTTTAAAACTGTCAGCTTCATTGACTTAATTCAAGTTTAGTCGTGGTATAAATACAGAACACTACTCAGGTAGAGTATGAGAGAAAGGGACCATCGACCCTCGTTATAGTTTTGCCTGTATTATTTCACATGCACCGAACAGCAAAGTGGATCGTTGATTGCAGTCCTCGGAACTCCACCTTCGTTGTATCTCTCTTATTACACAACACGGAGAGAAGACAGCACTTGCAAAAATATTTCTTGAACTACTAAACATATTCACTTGTGACCTAGGCCCTCTCCGATAAATTGTAACAAGGCAAAGACACGTGTACAAGATTTGATATTCTAAAATAATTTAGCACTCTACCCGTTAATTGGTGGAGTAGTAAAAGCTACTATCAGGGCTTTTAGAAAAATGATGGTACCAAAGCAAAAGCCATGGTTTTCTTTGCTCGTGTTTCATATTCAGTCAAACATCAATACTATTTTGTTTATATAAGTTTGTTTTATTATAAATTTAATTGGAGAGTGTCTGTTACGCACTCTCCAATAATTTGTAATAAAACAAATTTTGATGAACAAATTATGACCACCAAAAATAATATACCACTCAACCAGTTAAAAGAGTATTTTTCAAACTTGGACTTGTGTCGGACACACACACACATAATCGGTCATACAAACGGAGGTCAGAAGTGCCTGATTGTGGTTGATGGTGGGGTTGGTAGGGAGGGGGGGGGCTAACTACCGGTACTCAGGATTGGTCATGTTGTGCATAAGTATGTGACCTTAAACACCAATTAAGGTATGTGACCTTAATTGGTGTTTAAGGTCACATACGTATGCACAATGGCTAATCATGACCGTGACAGTTTTACGGGTGGAGGAAGCCGGAGTACCCGGAGAGAAACACCGAGCATCGGCAAGCAACTGTCAGCTCCTCAACAGTCTTAACTCTGCTCAAGGTCCTCTCAAGCAGGGTTGAGCGGTTGAAGACATTTGCACCATTAGGCCGCAGTACACGGCGTCATCGTGCCCCCTGTAGGCAACCCGGATAAAGTGCCTTGCCCAAGGACACAACGCGGGTCGTCCCGGACGGGGATCGAACTCGGGACCTCTAGCATAGAAGTCCAATAGTCTACCACAGAGCCTGTGCTCTCCTACGGTACGTGTTAATTGAATAAGAAGTTGAGTCACGCCTACTACGTATGTATTTTATTAATTCACTGACAAGTTTCCAAAATATTTTGAGGTTTTTTATTAACTTTAATACCGACTAATATTCCACCTTCATCATCAAGGCATGCCTTTATCGAAGGCATGCCTTGATGATGTAGTTGAAATATTTGTCAATCGGTACTTGAACCATCACAGTTGGGACAAATCACATTTTCACCCCACCCCTCCTTCCCAATCGGTTATTTTCGCGTTTCTGTACTATTCTGTTTCATGAGCAGACAATGTAAAAACAGTTGCGGCTACCTGATACGCAAATCAACACAGTGGCGGATTGGGCCAAGAAAAGTTACCGGGAAATTCATCAAGGGGGTGTTTTCACAAAATTGCATGCAACAACGCGTTTTGGGTTGCATCAAACGGGGCGGGGCAGCGGGTATTTACCTGGTGGACCATATGGTCAGTCCACCTTTGAACCAACATACATGAAGTCACCCGGAATAAAAACTTCCACACGTAGTTATCTCAAATAGGAAATATTTCAGCCGTTAGGAGGTATTGGACAAGTCCATCCATTTAATTGTAATGAACTGGTTTGTGATGGTTGTGTGCCTATATGTTATGTGTGAGAGTCGTAGCAGTGTAAGAGACACATTTTCTTTATTATTTCCGTCTCTTATATATTTATCGGGATGTCTGTAAAACATTTTATTACACATCCATTCAACTTTAAACTCTTGCATTTAACGGAATAGCCGCTATGCCATAAATGATTCTATATTCAATGGGTGATGTACAAGCCGGAACTTTTTTCCCAGCACCGTTCATCCTACTTCCTTTCCATCGAGTCATTAATTACGCTTCGAAAAGTTTCCAAATTTCGTTATACAATTATCGACAGTCTGTCGCATAGTGTGAAAATGAAAACGTCCATGAAGTCGGTTCATAAAAAATTTAGCCAAAAATGAGATAATATTTAAAAAAAAACAACAATCATTTCCAACCAGAACATTAACCCAGTCACGTGGCCGTCTCGTTTTGTGGATTCGCTATATCTAAATTCTTCGAACTTCTTTTAAAAATGTTTCTCCCAGCTGTTTTGCAAATCTGCACAAATTTCTGCTCATGTTTTTACTAACAGAAATAGCCACCAAATGGTTAGGCGTGAATGGGCACCAACCGAAGAGATACAGCGATACGAATTTCAACAACACTGGTTCCGAAAAGGTTGTTTTGATTTTATCGATCCATTTGATCAGTACAGCTTCAGTCAAAACAAACAAACTCTTCACCTTTAGGTGTAAACATCGGAATTAAAATTTGTTTATTTAAATGAAGTTTAATGCATGGGCTGTGTAATAAACACAGAACGCGATGTGTGTTTGAATCGGTGAATGTTTTACATAACTAGTTAGAATGGCGTAATCATATTTCGCTCGAATCTATGGCTATCGCGAAATATGACTACGCCATTCCAACTCGTTATGTAAAACACCCACCGATTCCACCAAACATCGCGTTCTGTCCACATAGCTAATTTAGTTACCACCCACCGTGTTTGAGTATTTCATGTGTCATGGAAATTTGACTACTTGTAAGTTATTTGAACTCGAGTTCTAACACTTATTACCTCATTTACACATTGTTGACAATATGAGATCATACCTCAAAATGAACAAATAAATTAATGAATAATTCATATACATATAGGATTTTCCGCACTTGATTGGGTAATCTATAAATGTGCGACTAAACCTCTCAGAAACATGTGAACTATATTTTAAGAAGAAAAGAGTATTTATTATATGAATATGATATTTTTACCCTAAATACCACTAATGTTTGACGATTTTATCCAGATTGTCGGATCACACTAGGTAACATTTTCCCCGATCTAAAATCCATATCACACTCCTACGGAAATTGCCGAGAAGAATAACGTCGGTCTATTTATCCGTTAAAAATAGACTTCGTGACTAGGGAAGCCATTGCCGTTTTTTACAAAGTTTCGTCTACTATTTTTATGTTCGGCTTTCAGGGGAATAAGTAAATCGAGGTAAGCAAATTAAGTTACTGTTAGTGTGTCAGTCATATAATAAACCTCTCATCATAATTGTGTGTTAATCCGTATCGTAGTATCACGTCTCGTTGAGGTGACCAGACTGTCTGCGACAGCTCGTGTGATCCGACAATCTGACCACCTCAACTCAACGTGATACTACGACACGGATCAACACACTGTTATGATAGTATATATTTACTTCAAACTTTGCAAGTATTCAGCAATGGTTTTGTTTCTCAACATTACAACAATGTCGGTATAAACGCTATATTTAGACCCCCCCCCCCCCCCCCCCCCCACCTTTCCACTTTGAATGGGCTATACTATATATGCTATACGAACAGAATTAGAACACAAACTTCTCACCGCTAAAAGCCCTATAGCATTCTATTTTTTTCTTGAACGAGCAGATAGACTCTTCACCTTCTTATAAAAATTGAAATATCGAAATGTTAGCAAAGTTGATTGATTTAAACATTATTTATTTCGTAAATGCGACGTTATAACAATAATTACATAGTACATTGATGTGGATTCGGCAGAAAGCTATAAGCTTATGGAAGGCCGTTTCCACCAACAGCAAGATTACAGAGTCAACTTGGAGACAATGACAAGAATCAGAAACTACATGATTAAGTTTGTAAAGCCAAAATATATTTGACAGCTAGAATATAAGGTACATTGTCTTCACACAAGGTAAGGAACATGGAAACAATATCGCGTGACTCGCAGTAATTTTGTAGTCATGTATATTCGCACCAAATTGATGGACGATGGGTAAATGGAGTGAATCGTTGTGGTATGTGCATGTACTAACACATGCATATATGCATGTATACATGCATGCGTATATATCCAGATAGGTACACACATACAAGCATATACATACACACAGGCACAAACACACGCCCACAGATACACATTGACAAGTATTCTATAATATTGGCAATTGGTTAATGAAATCTCTTACTTAATAAGATATAGTCTTGTACAACCTCGAAGACGAAACAGTTCTCATCATAGTTCAAGAATTCTGATCCAAAGAGTAGTATTAATGTGTCAACTGCAAACGGGAGAATGTTAATTGTTTGATTACGAGCATCGGTAAAAATTGGACAATGCAAAAGGAAATGCTCGGAAGTTTCATTTTCACCACACTGACATGAAGGGCTTGGTGATAAATGGTTGGCATGTAAATGAGAATTGAGATTGCTACATTCCAATCGCAATCTACAGTGATATATTTGGGCAGTGCGAGATTTCGCCTTAATGTAAAATTTTGGGGGTCGTAGGTTACCCTTGTTTAAGAAGATCTTGAAATTAACCAAGGACGCGTTCTCGCGGACAGACAGTGGCAAATTATTCCATAGATCGGTGACACTTGGGATAAAGGATTGCTTGTACAGTTCGGTACGGCAAAAGAGGATACGATGGTTCTGACTTGATCGAAGACTAACCGGCAGCCCTGTCGAATGAGCAGGTGGAGGGACTTTACAGGAGAGATATGGTGGCGTCATCCGATAATATATTTTAAAATACTGAATTAACTTATGTTTGCGACGTCGATCTTGTAGTGGGTCCCACTGCGTTTCAGAGTAAAGAGAGGACTTACAAGCGCTGACGGTTGCTCCTGTAATAATCCTCGCTGCTGCAATTTGTATTCTTTCTAGGTCTGCTGCTTTCGTTGCCGAACAATTATCCCAGACAGTATCCGCATACTCAAGGAGGGGTCTAATAAAGGCAAAATATATTTTTTCTAATACACTGCGATCTAATATGAATTTGTGCTTCCTCAATAAATCTAAACGAGACCAGGCTTTGGCGCAAATGTGTTCAATGTGATCATTCCACGTACAGGTACTATTCAGTATTACTCCTAAATGTTTGTGCTCGGATGCCTCAGTTATCTGAGTGCCACCTAAAAATAGTGGCGGATGTGAAATGGGAATGCTTTTACGCGATATTAGCATAGTCTCAGTTTTATTTGAATTGAATTCTACCAGCCATGTTCTAGCCCAATTTTCAATTGTGGCTAGGTCATGGTTGATTAAATTCGCGGCTTGTATGGGATTTTCAACAATTAGATATAAAGACGTGTCGTCTGCAAAGAGACGTATACTACTCAGAAGGTCTTTGGTAATATCGTTAATATAAATAAGAAACAATAAGGGACCAAGGATCGACCCTTGTGGAACTCCGGCATTGATGGTTCTCCACGATGATACCTCTGACGATATCACCACTCTTTGCATTCAATCTGCCAGATATGATTTTATGAACAGCAGGAGCTCACCAGAAACACCTATGCTCTCCAGCTTGTAAATAAGACCGGCGTGCCATACCTTGTCAAAAGCCTTGCTTACATCACAGAACACGACCCTAACATCTTTGCCTTCATCAAGAGCACGGCAAAATTCATCATATATGTCTGTCAGTTGAAGGACGGTTGAGTCACCCGGTGTGAATCCTGATTGGAATTGACTTAGTACATTATTGTCTACTAAACACGCCCACAGACGTTTGAACACACATTTTTCAAGTATTTTACCGACACAACTGATCAGTGATATTGGGCGATAATTTGAAACCAAATTGGAGGGGTTTTTTTTCAAAATTGGAGATACATTGGCTTTTTTCCACAGTGATGGAAAGTATGAATTATTTATTAATATGTTAAATAAAATCGAAAAGGGCTCACACAAAGATGACTTACATGCTTTGAGAAGACGCGGACTTACTAGATCTGCCCTGTCGCTTTGGACGCCTTTAGCGACTTAAGTGCGGTATATACTTCGCTGCAGTGCAGAGTAATAGAATCAATACCTCCAGAAGCTTGGGGTTTTGCGGTTGGTAGGGAAGCATTCGAGTCATTGACGAATGAGATAGAACTGAAGTACTCATTCAACACTTCAGCTTTCTCTGCATTTGAGCAAATTGTTTTGTTCGAATGAATGAGAGTAGGAATCGCTGCGTGGTTACTGTTGCCAATAAATGTTTTAAGGGTCTTCCACCACTGGGCTGGTGGAGTTTCTCGGCTACTCAGAGTGGACTGGACTTTAGACAAGAATGACGCTTTTGCCTTCCTAATGGCCGATACAACTTCATTGCGTTTCAGTTTATAATTGTGCCAGGCCTGTGGAATGTTGGTGCGTTTAGCATTGCGGTACAAGCGTTTTCTCTGTCTGATCAATAATCTTATCTCGTTATGCATCCATTTAGGTTGGTTTCCTCTTATGGTGACAATTTTGTTAGGTATGTGAATAGATGCCGTGTCAATTATTTTATCTGTAATATTAGAAACTATGGTATCAAGACAGGGATTATCAAAAAGAGAACTCCAGTCGACGTTCCTAAAAGCCTCGTTCAACAGTTCATAATTACCTTGGGAGTAAAGCCATATTCTTCTTTTAAATGAGAGGGGTGGAGATTTTAAAAACTCAACTTCAAGTGAAATTGGGCAGTGATATCGGATCATGTCTGGGATAATCGGTTCTAAGACGTCACAAGCTTTCATGTTAATTGTATCACTGAGAGCAAAGAGATCCAGTAATGAGGCAGACGATTCGGTAAAACAAGTCGGCTCATTGACGACCTGTCTTAGATTAAGATAGTTTGATATTTGTGAAAAACCACTTCTTGCAGGAGCCACTTGGTTATCATTGAAGTCGCCTGTGACAATTAGGTCCGCGATTTGCGTATCTCTTGCGGTTTCAATAGATGCTGATATGGCTTCCCATGAGTCCATAGGACTGTTGGGTGGCCGGTAGAATACTCCTAGAAGTAAAGATCTAGTCCGTTTTGTAAAAACTTCAGTCCATATGCACTCTATGTTCAATGTGTATAGATCAGGTCTCGGTCGGAACGAAATACCGTCTTTGATGTAAATGGCGACTCCACCTCCCCTTGATGAACGGTCATATCTTAATGGTTCATGGAACCTTTGAAGAAGAACTTCAGAAGTGAGATCGCCGCTACACAACCATGTTTCAGTCAGGGCCACAATATCGTATGATGCAAATTCATACTGAATTGTATCTACTTTAGGTTTTAAACTCTGTATATTAAGGTGGACGATTTTTAGTGTATTCTGACTTTGGCTCGAGTTAAAAGAGTTTGGGCCAGGATTAAGTTCAATGTCACCAGACAATAACAGATTTAAGGCCAAGTAGAACAACAAGATAGAGAATCCTGTGATCAGTACTTTCAGACTAGAGTGGAGGTCAACTCCACAGAGATATTGTAACAAGTAATGAGTAATACACATGTTACTCTTATTCCATGAACATCGTTTGAGGTCATTGGAGCAAATCTTACAGTTAAAAGTGCCTATTCGGGCACGATATAACTCAAGAGAACACATTTAATGTGCAAACAGATAAGAGTACGGATGCCAGAATATATTCAAGCTGTCAAATAGAGAAAATTTAGATATGAACAAACCTGAAAAACAAAAATATATATACAGATAATCAACATATAAGGTTAACAAAATTAATGGAATTTAACTAACTTAGTAGTATAAAAGGGGTATTTGGAAGCTATGCGGGAACAATTCAACATTTTTAAGCATTACTGGGCTTGTCATGGAACTATTGGTGTGGACTATCAGTTGATATGAAAAGCAGGGAAATGTCTAATTGATCATCTCACTTGGGCAGGGGCAGTGTCAGCTAGTATGCGTCATCACATGTACTTTTTTAGTATTTTTGTATTTGGGGGAGGGGAGGGGGGGTGGGGGGAATATTTGGCATATTAGAATACCTAAATTATTATAGGTTGTAGTACAGCCGACAATAAATTACTGTTGATTTAACTTCACGCGAATACGGAGCCCAGGCTTACCTAAACACTATCTACAACAATAATTGGAAACTAAGATTGGACTCTGTAAGTAGAGGGTTAAAATTGTTTATGCTAAGGTGATTCAATCGGTGTTAGTTTGGTTATGATTTGTTAAAGTCCGAGCTTAGCTTAGTTCTGCTCGAATACAACTATTATTGCAATCGATATAGTTACTGTGGACAAAGCAAGTTAAATAAAACTAAGTGATTAACAGGTTGGAGGGAACAGACGACGTTGATTGCTCGGGTATCATAACTGATAAAACCCAGAGACCAGTTTGAATCAATTACGAGCCATGCAAAACGTGCTTGATCTAATTTCTGAAAGTAAACATTTCTGTTATTTTCTGGGTTTCCGTGACACTTTCTACAGCTAAATAATCTCATACGTACTGTAAAACAACGACAGAGCACTGGCCAATTGTGTTGTGAGATGGCCAAGGGCACTTACAATTTTAATTTAGAATTTAGAATTTCGTTGTGCCTGGGGGGGGGGGGGGGGGGGGGGGCTGAGGTACAGCACATATCTAAATCAGGGTAATTTTGTAAGGCAGGATTCAGGCACAGCTAAATGGACAGTTAAAGTTTAAATGTTGAACCTCCACTTGTCAGTACAATATTTACAGTCATTGAGGGAGTGATTGTTCCTGGAGAAATGTAATGCCAGAAGTAAATTGTAAGGCAGGATACTGGCACAGCTAAGAGGTCAGTTATAATTTTATAATTCAACTTTAAACCTCTTGGGGGGGGGGGGGTTATTTCAATAAGTACGACATATATCTAAATCTGTGTAAATTGTAAGCCAAGAAATCTGACACAACTAGATGAGATAGTTAGCTGTACTGGCTATACCTCAGCTAGGTGGGCAGGTATAATTTCAACTTTAAACTTCTTGTGCCAGGGAAGGGGGGGGGGGGGTATTTCAAAAAGTACAACATATATCTTAATCTGTGTAAATTGTAAGCCCAAAAATCTGACACAGCTAGATGGATAGTTAGATTTTCAATGTAAAACTTCCACATGTCATTACAATAAATACAATCATTGGGGGAATGATTGTGCCTTAAAGAAAGTGTTGCCAGAAGTACAGCATGTATGCGAATCTGGATAGATTATAGGACAGGACTCTAGCACAGCTAGGCGGGCACTTGGAATTTCGATTTTAGATTTACATATTAGTGCAGTATGTACAAATGAATAGGCAGTTAGTACTTTTAACATATGTTTCAAGATGTCAGGCCACTAACCCTTCTCTGAGTTGTGACATATGGAAATGGACAGCCAAGATCTATAGGCCAGTATTATGGTACAATGTTTAGCATAGACTATGCTTGTCTGACCATTGACCCTTCACTGCCAAGTAGCAACAGCAACCTGGCAGTAAAAGGGCATGTCCTGACATTATTATGGAATTATTTTTTTAGAATTATTAGAAAATGAATCTGAGATGAATTTCCTGAGCTTACCGGAGTTTTTAAGTTCGGGAAGATCATGGGGAGTGGTAATTCTTACAACAGGGTCCTTCAAGCATAGACTGTGTGTGTCAGGGCAATAGCCCTCCACTGCCAAGCAGCAATAGCCACTTGGCAGTAACGGAGCAATACTCTGGCATTGTTGTGGCTTCACAGTGGCAGAGTGCAGTTAAGTGGCCCAATATTTAGCATAGATTGTGCATGTCATGCCATTGACCCTTCACCGCCAAGCAGCAATTGTACCAATGAGTAGGAAGTTGGGATTTTCAACATATGTTTCTAATTGTCGGGCCACCGCCCCAGCACTGCCAATTTTGCAAAAACAAACTGGCAATAATGGGGCAATGGCCCAGCATTGTTATAAAGATGGTAGTGCCCAGTGGAGCACTGTCTCACATGTGCAAGATGTGCTCCAATAGGCTATAATTTCAACTATACATTTCTAACTGTCAGGGCATTGATTCATTATTGGAGAGATATTCACTCTTAGTGATGAACTTATCATATATAAGTGTTCGGACATAGTAAAATTGCAAAAAGGAGTTATGGCACATGTAAATGGACAGCTGAAACCTGCAGGGCAGTATTATGGCACAATTTTTAGCACTGCCAGGTTAGCAAAGTTGTATCATCGACGTGCGCATCATTTCACAAACTTCATGCATTTTCCTGAAGAGTAATATAAAAATACAATAAAAATACAGAAGGTGACTTTTTACAATTTTTTTCCAATCAGTTTAACCCTTTACCTAACATGGAAAGCAGACGACACTTCCAAAAAAAATCTTGAATAACTAATTTTAATTTTTTGTCTCAAAAACATAAATTATGATCCCTCGTTGAACGAGCTAGACGAGCTCGTTCCAAATAGGGTCATAACCCATGTATTTGAGACAAAAACTGAAAAACTAATGGAAATTAATTGGCGATTTTTTTTTAGAATAGCGCTGGTCGGTTTTGGCCGTTGTGTTGGGTAAAGGGTTAAATGTTTGAGTATTATTCTCTGTTTCAACCCATTTAAAAATAAGAAATCGGCGCTTTTACCTTCTTTTGATGTTCTATAACTTTTTTTCTGTTCATTATGTCAACAGTGTGCGAATTGTGACATATAATACAAAGACTATCCTTTCCATTATTAAAGAAAGTATAGGATGTAAGATTCGATAATTGTTTTCTGGTATGAATAAAAACTTGCAAATTATTGTAAAAACACATTCGCTGAGCAGAGACAATGCGGACACTTACTTAGTTGCTTCTAATTGGCTTGCCATCAAAAAGCTGAGTTTCCTTATCTAACTGTTATTAAACGAAAACAACAGACAGCTCCGAGAGCTGTCTGTTGTTTTCGTTTATTAAAATTAACAAACGGAAATTCCGCCTTATTTTCTGTTGATGTCATGGGTGTTTTCTCAGCAATTGCATGTCTCTTAATTGGACCTCTCCCCCCCCCCCCCCCCCCCAGTCTAATAATTCCAGTGTAGATAACATAGAATAACTTTTGGAAGTCGATTTTATGACGAGATAAATCAGGGATGTATTTTCGTTTGTTGTTTCTCGATTGGATCTTGATTTCCCATCATTTTATTCAGAAACGCTCACTAATGGAAGTATGCTTGGACCAGATCGCGATCTAGTCTTAAAACATACCACACTTCTGTGTGTCGAAGAGAGTAGACGATTGTGAGAACTATGCCATCACACTATCACAAACGATGGCATATGTATTATGGTTACATACCAATCTATTTCCTTTGTGTAAACAAATATATACATATGTTGAGGAAACATGAGGATGCTGCTAAGAGACCAAACTCCCATAAATGCGCCTTATTAGAGGGTAAGAGGTGTTGTACGACAAAGAATAAAAGACAATTTATTTATTTATTCATTTATTTATTCATTTATTTTTGCCTATTGCCACACCAGGATCCACGGCTATATTGTGGAGCGAAAGGTTATGTATATGCAGGGTAAAAATATGAATATCTGTTACAATGTATCAAGTACAATATGTCATTCAAATCATGAGAGAATTATATTATGGCAGTGAAATGGGTAATAAGAGCAGTAGCGAATATTCATGCAAATACCTTAATGAATACCATGTTAATTAACATGTTCATCAGAAAAGTGTTGAAGTTGAAATCTAGCTAAAGGAATAAAAACAATTAAAATTTACGAAAGGTTGATTTTCTTGAGGAACGATACAATCTGAGAAGAGTTTTTCCTGTAAATAGTTGTCTCAAAGACGGTAAAGTTAACATTTAGAATAAATAGGTACTAGGGCCAGTAATTTAAACCAAGAGTAGGGAAAGGGTTTTAACCACTCGGCTTGCCGAGCGGCTAAAATCCTTATTCTACGAGTTTTTTAAATCTGATAACCGGCCCTAGTACCTATTTGTTTTATTTACTCCATGCTCTTAATAAATAATCGACTTTGTCACTTACAATTGATAAATAGGACTCTTTCTATCGCAAACACACGAGCTTGTTTTGTTTACATATGAGCCGGTGGGCATCACTATGGGCTACAAGTGACAGCTTGATTGACAGCGAGATACATCGTCAAAGTTGATTGAATTTACCTTGCTTTTTCTGTCAAATTATTATTAACAATTCTTAAATTTTAATTTAAATACTTAATTGTAGGTATTTTAAACTTAATAAGTCATTTACACGTAGTAGATGGTACCGCAAAATGTCGTATGTTTGAATGAAACATCACGAAGCATCGAAGTTGGCAAATTGCGTCATGCCATATGTCAAGTTGGATGAACTTCCGACTGTAGGTGTAAAAATTCTGTAACCACAGAAGAAGCTTTACATCGGTTTTGGGGTTAAAAGCTAAAGTTTAGCTTACTCTTCAAGTTACTCTCACATACTTGTTTTGGTAAAGTTGTAGTTTGTTTTGTTTTTTATTTTGTTTTAATTCAATACCCTTTTTCTTTTAGGTTCTGTCGCTTATCGCCACGATATAGCCTCGGTTGCTGATGTGGCGTTGGGCACAAATAAATGATAATAGTGATCCATGTATCAATGTATCTGTGAGAGAATGTATGTGTATGTGTGTATATGTATGTATGCAATTATTGTACAGCCATTGAGCACTGTGTGTGCATTCTATTATTATTAATTATTATTAGTTACACAGGCGAGCATGGTATAAAAAAATTATACGGAAGAAAACAGGAATTAAATTCTAGGCTTCATTTATTTATGACAATCAATTTCGGAAGGTTTCAATTTAAAATACAAGCTGGGGCGCGGTGGCGTTGCGGTAACCGGTTCTCGTCAGATAACCGAAGTTAAGCAATGTCGAGCCCGGTTAGTCCTTGGATGAGTGACCGTCTGAGCGATCGATTCGGACTCCCGCGTTGTGTCCTTGGTCAAGGCACTTAACCCAGATTGTCCACATGGGAGCACGGTGACGCCGTGTTCTAAGGCGTACGGCACATCGATGGTGCGCATGTCTTCAACCAGTCTAACCATGCCTGTGCTGCAGTGCGGAGTTACGATGATGGGGAGCTGGCAGCTGCTCGTCGTTGCTCGGTGGTTCTCTCCGGGTGCTCCGGTTTCCTCCATCCGTAAAACTGCCACCGACACGATATGACCTGGACTGTTAAGTGTAGTTAAACCTTAATAAATAAATAAATAAATAAATAAATAAATAAATAAATAAATAAATAAATAAATACGTCGGAGAAGCTAAATACCTTTAATGACTTAAAAGTACAGAGGTATGCAGAATTAAGTATATAAACAGTTCAACTACATGTAGTACAAATATCTCCTGTTCGACGAGGATTTCCTACCACCAGCATGGGGGCAAGTCACCACAGCTGACAACATTTCAGACGAGGCTGCAACTATTCCTGATCTCACACGACAAAATGTGAAATACTTCAACACTGAATTCATTTCAGTTTTTAAATTTATTTTCAAATATCGCGAAGAAAGCTACACAAATGCAATTGTTGGTTGAACAAGCTGTTTCATCTTGCTCCACTGGCGTCCATATTTGTATTCTTAGCGAGAAATGTTAAAATGATGACGTGGTTTCTAAATAAAACGATTTTTGATAACCAGATATAGTTATTAGGTTTAAAAACTTATAGTGTAATAAGTTCCAACATACCCATGTAAGTAATATGCGAGGGACGTTTCACCTTTGGGTTACTGATCTCACCTATTGATCTAAAGTGGCGTCATACGGTGGCGCATGGGGAGCGCGGTGGCTCAGTAGGTAGAGGTGCAGGCTGCAAGCCGAGAGGTCCTCGGTTCGAATCCCACCTGTGGCAACCGCGTTGTGTCCTTGGGCAAGACTCTTCATCTCCATTGCCCACGTGGGGGCACGATGACGCCGTGTACTAAGGCGTACTGCACGTCGATGGTACGCATGTCTTCAACCAATCTAACCCTGCCTGTGCTGCAGTGCAGAGTTACGATGTTGGGGAGCTGGCAGCTGCTCGTCGTTGCTCGGTGGTTCTCTCCGGGTACTCCGGCTTCCTCCACCCGTAAAACTGTCACGGTCATGGTTAGCCATTGTGCATAAATATGTGACCTTAAACATCAATAAATAAATAAATAATAATACGGTGGCGCATTGTGAGTGTCTAATGTGTTGTCATGGCAGAGCCCACGATAATCCACATGCGCCGTCAAAGCTGTTCATGGGGCAGATAGCGTTCTCTAAGGTGCGAGCATGTAGTAATGTTATTAGCAGTAGTGAATTTCCCTCGCTATAGCTAATGCTAGGTCCAAGCAGCAGTAGTGATACTACAGTACAGTCGCCGTGGGCAGTCACTTTTCCACATGTCCACAGTGGGCGCCCACTGATTTTCCACAGAAATCAGTTTAATACCAATTTCTGTGGACTTCTGTGGGCATGTGGTTCTGTGGGCAAAAGCCTGTGGACTTTCTGTGGAAAAGATTACTGAACGATGATAAAGCCGGACGGCAGTGTCCACATAATTAATCTGAAACACGTCTGCCCACAGAAATGTAACTGGAAGTAATTTTTAACACGTCTTGATAGAATATGACTCTGATTAAAAATATTTATTTCTTCATCATTTCAATTTGTAAGCACCGGTATATTGTAATTTTTGTATTTACAAAAAGGAAAAAATTGATAACTTGTTAAAATTACGTCACATTTTCTCAATCTGAAAAGTGAATAGCACAAGCCACATTGTGAAAACAAGACATACAGTGACACATGCTTCGAAAAAAATGTGTACAAAACGCAAAAAATAGTTGAAAATAAAAGAGTGCACCTGCGAATATCGCTGATATGCAATTAAGTATTGATATGATCTTTCTGTTAAACCGAATCTGATTTTCGATCGACTGTTGAACAATTCGTTCGCTTTCGTTGACAACTCTAAGCTCAGGCGGGAAGGGGAACATTCGGCTTCTAGAATTTTCGGAATGGAAATATTTTGACAAACGAATATCAGCCCGGTGATATTAGCGCCGAGTACTCGGGCCCATTTATTTATTTATTTATTTATTTATTTATTTATTTATTTATTTATTTATTTGTGTTTAATGTCATATATTTATGCAGAAAGAGGCTAATCAGGACAGCACCCGGAAGCCTTGAACCTTTTCTAATTCTGATTGTTCAGCGTACAATACAAATGCATCGTCAAATTAATTTCGTTTTTTTTAACCTGGCCCTATCAATAAATTACTTCGGAATTATTCACTAAAATGTGCAATATGAATGTCGCACTTTTTAGTGGATAATTTCGGAGGAATTCTGATTGTTCAGCGTACGATAAAAATGCATCGTCAAATTAATTTCGTTTTTTTAACCTGACCCTATCGATAAATTACTTCGGAATTATTCACTAAAAAGTGCAATATGAAAGTCGCCCTTTTTAGTGGATAATTTCGGAGTAATTCTGATAGTTCAGCGTACAATAAAAGTGCATCGTCATTTTAATTTCGTTTTTTTTTTAACCTGGCCCTATCGATAAATTACTTCGGAATTATTCACTAAAATGTGCAATATGAATGTCGCACTTTTTAGTGGATAATTTCGGAGGACTTCTGATTGTTCAGCGTACGATAAAAATGCATCGTCAAATTAATTTTTTTTTTTTTTTAACTTGACCCTGTCGATAAATTACTTTGGAATTATTCACTAAAAAGTGCAATATGAAATTCGCACTTTTTAGTGGATAATTTCGGAGTAATTCTGATAGTTCAGCGTATAATAAAAATGCATCGTCAAATTAATTTCGTTTTTTTTTAACCTGGCCCTATCGATAAATTACTTCGGAATTAATCACTAAAATGTGTAATATGAATGTCGCACTTTTTAATGGATAATTTCGGAGTAATTCTGATTGTTCAGCGTACGATAAAAATGCATCGTCAAATTAATTTCGTTTTTTTTAACCTGGCCCTATCGATAAATTACTTTGGAATTATTCACTAAAAAGTGCAATATGAAATTCGCACTTTTTAGTGGATAATTTCGGAGTAACTCTGATGGCTCAGCGTACAATAAAAATGCATCGTCAAATTATTTTTTTTTTTTTAACCTGGCCCTATCGATAAATTACAATGTATATTTTTAATTGTTAAAGTGAAAGAATGAAAAAATATAAACCAAACATTTTTATTCTCTTGGTTGTTATTATTTTTCTCCAAGATTGTTTGTTATTCATCAGTGATTAAATTAATTAACTTGATTGACTTATGTTGATCGGCAATTAATGGTGCTCTTGTGTTTATGATTTATGACCTGCTATAATCCTTCTGAAGTAGTTTTACAGAAGTTAATGACACGTGCATACTATATACAGCAGCGTTTGAAAGGATTAAAAACTTCAAACGACTTGTGTTCACGAGACTGATGGATCTATCTTGTTTGACGCAGACCACTGGGGCTAACTTTTATTAATATGGACGGGGTAGGGTTAAAAACCAACATCAGGTATTGGTAAGCGAATACTCGAGAGGTGCTTATCCCACTTGTAATGGACCGCCCCCCGTGGGGATCCCGGGAAGTGAAGCAGTGCTTGTTCATTGTGGTAAACAAGCCCTGCTTTACTGGTGGATTATGACCCAGAAACCAATGGTTGGGGTAGAAGTTGTTTTTCGGAAATTATACTCTCAACTCGTGATTCGAATTTCGAAGACAGCCGGTAGCTGTCGCGAAAACGAACCGGAACTTTGCGGAAGCGGAAGATAAAAATGACGCCGTGAGGGGGAACTGGAGAGGCCTTATTTGGGGACGATAAATTCATAATTAGTGGAAATATCCCTCCTATACACGAAAATCGCCATTCAATCTATTTTATATTTTGACTTTTTGTTCCCAAAACATAGGTTATGACCTCTCATTCGAACGAGCGCGCCACGCTCGTTCCAATGAGGGGTCATAACCTATGTTTTGGGAGCAAAAAATGAAAATCTTTAGTTACACAAGAATTTTGTTCACGAGTGTCGTCTACTCCTAGCGTTAGGTAAAGGGTTAACAAATGGCAAAGAGATGAGTAGATAAATATCACATGGTCCACAAGCTTTTTAGGTCTGGTCATTGGATATCGCCATTCGCCATCATCATCACATTCACATCATTCGAACCTCTGACTTCAGAGTGTGAGCACCCGATTAATCAATCGTGGATACACTGGAATTACCAGAAAGACTCGTCAGAACCATCTCACCTCTGGGCATTTCTTGCCCTGTCACCTGGACTGTCCAGGAGACAGGTAAGAGAGCCCACCTGAGCCTGGGATTTGAAACAGAGACAACCAAGTCACCGCCCTCTTCGGGGAGAGGTAGTACCTTTGGCGAGAGGATTCCCTCTCCCACTGGCCCTCACCCGAAGGGGCACGGAGAAAGAGAAAGAACAGGAAAAAGAGTCCATCGACCAAGTGCAGGGACGCCCAGCGCTTGGAGGCCTTCCGGAAGGGGAAGAAAGAGGTGAGCGAGAGGATGGAGGTTCTGGAGGCAGTCGCCAGTTCCCCTCCTAGTCCCACTAGTACACCCAACCAACTGCCAGCTCCTGAGCCGGTACTGTTGGATGAGGAACGTCTGGTGGAGACTGAGGAGGAGCTGGAGGTTGCATTTTCACCACCTCCCACCCCTCACTCCCCACTTCCTTCTCTACCGGACAGCCCGGGTGTGTCGATCACAGCAAAACAGCCACCCCAGTCTGCAGCCACCATCGAAGACAAAAAGAGAGCAATAGAACGAGCAATTGAGATAGGACAACAAGCCATCTGCGAAACCCGCGAGTTCAGGGAAAAATCCAAGGCAAGCTCCAAAAAGGCATTAGACTCAATCGAATCACTAAACTCAACATCATCGACTTCCACATCACCATCTCAACCACCTCCAAAGAAAAAGAGCCGGAAGAAGCCCATGCGGGGTAAGCCTCCCCTCCTTCCTTTTCCTCCTCTACCACGCCTTGACATCCAACAAAAACGAACAGTCAACGAGGGTCGAAAGGGGCTTGCCCCAAACCGACCCTGCTCGCCTTCAGCGCGCGAAACCATTCCGTCCGAGCTTTTTAGTTTCTGCATTTTCGTCAGTTGGATTATCCTGGGAATGTGTCGTGACAGTGGAGAACAGAAACTAATCTGATATTTTGACCTCGTTCCGATGTTAACAGATTTTCTTTCTTATTGCTATCGTGTAGAAAAATTACGTAACATAAACTTTAAAGTAGTGTAATAAAAAGTCAGATCATGTGGACTCCACGGGAATTGCCGTGTTAGTTATTAATTCCGTGGGCAAGTAGATAGCATGCCCACGGTCTAGAAAACTCTCTGCCCACAGAAATTTATGTGGGCAGTTGAAAGGTAATTTGCCCACGGTTTTCCACAACCACTGTGGACATGTGGAAAAGTGACCACCCACGGCGACTGTACTGTATGTTATAGTGAGAGGGAATATAGACTACAGTTGCGCTGTAGAAGCCAGGAAGCATCTACTAGCTAAGAGACACGAAGATTGTTCTATTAAAGTAGAAGCCTTGTAGAATTTCGGAGCCATATAGGGATTTGAAATCCCTCTTTGAATCCCTTTCACAGATTCCCTTCCTATGATTATAGAACCCTTTTTCTTCGAGGCGAGTCGAATAACGTTACAGCGAGTCACACTTTCAATACTTGTTCGATAGCTCATTTGCTCGACAAGATTCGAATCGTCCGTGCAATGCCTCTTCCAGTCACAGCTCCATTGACAATTGGACGTATTCGTATGAACCATACATGCTTTTGTATCAAATAATGCTGTTACAATGGGCGGGGGCGTGGGTAAATCGAAAGACTTGAATGTTGAAAATTGTAATTCATCAGTTAAATTCGACCCGTAATTTGATTGGCTGGGGGCCGGTCGGCTCTGTGCTCTAATCTCAGGTAAATTCACTCTTACCGTGCTGTAACTGCCGGACGCGGGTCAATTAGAACATGTTTGTTTCCACGCTACTCGTGACCAACGGCGCTAAACCGCTCATATCACAAATCGAACACACCCCGGAGTTGTTTCTATGGCAACGGTTGTCAGCGTCAGTTCGAAGTACATCTTGTAAATTGTAAATTCGATTATGGCAAATAGACCGAGGTCGAAAATGACATTTTTTTATTGTTTTTCTTCAAATAAAACGGGTTTGGAGAATGTTTTTACTTCTAACGATGACAGGAATTACAAATGGAGATAAACCCCATTATCACGTTCTAAACCCTTCGGGGCTCGTTATCAAATGGTTTTCCACAGTCAATTTCCCGAATGTCTAACTCAACAAGAGACGTTTATCTCCTAATCAGCGATCGGGTCCAGAGAGAACCAGGAGTAGCTAAGACTACATAAACTCTATGGTCGAGTGTAGCCAGGTACAGACAATAAATGAACAGGTGTTGGCAGAAGCGGGAATTCTGAAAGTATTTTAGCCAACAAACATACTTTTATGCAATGGAGCGACACCCGACACAATTTATGACCAGAAAGCACTACGTGCTACTCATTTCGGAAGCAATCTGGAAGAATTCGATCCAAATAAAATCCGTTTCGGAGATCTAGGTTGTTTCCGAAACACACCCCACTATATTAAAGCCTTTCCAAGCTCATAGCAACCACGTGATATGAAATAAAACTAAATGGCGGCTTCCAGAAAACAAAATGGACTACTCAATTACGTATCACCTTAACAACACGCGCTGCACATGAACACTGGAACTATGAATTACCGTGACAATGATGGCACAGCAAGGCCACGAGAAACAATGACACCCAGCAGGACGTCACTGGGCTACGCGATTATGACGTCGGCCGAGATCAGTAAACCTGGGAGTGAAAAGTCACTTACATACCAGGTGTGCGTATCCTTCGCCACTCATCATAGTTTTCTTTTCGACGGAAGTAAGATGCACACGATTGGTCACTCGCCTTTTCTGGAAATATCATCTTTTATAGAACCAATATTTAAAAATATAACTAAACTGTGTGTGTTCTCATGCTCCGAACATATTCGTCGAGGCGCTCAGATTGGTTGGTGTATTGTAAAATAACTTTACTCTTACCCCTGCAAGTGTTTGAGAATTACAATGGTTTAGAACGTGATATGTAAGCTATATTTAAAACTGTATACAGTCAGTTTCAACCAATATACGTCTCACTGTTCAGAGATATCTCCCCTTTATTTATTCATCTTTTAGAATCTTGCCATCCTAAAATGAAAATACGTGACACCTAATGGTGCACACCCAATATTGTTAATTTCGGTAAATATTGCAGGCCCTAAGCAAGATTTTTCAGGAAAGAGATGGTATATATCGCAGAAATAGCAGCGGTTATGTGAAATATAACAATTTGCCAAAACGTGTTGTAGAGCGACATGCAAATAAACACAGAACCACACATGTATGTTCATATGTTAATGTGGCGACAAATATGGCAATCGGGAAATTTTGAAAGATTGCGGAAGGATCAAACTCGAGACAAGCTATAGTAAAACAAACCTTCATTTTTTAAACTGACAAAAGATCATAATTCAATGGCAAATTGGTTCATTAGAGTTTAACAACACTTTCAAAAACCAAAACTATATTATGAGCTGGATTGTACGTCAATCTCAATAACTAAGGTTATTATATCACGTTGTCAGTTCCCAAGATCCTTCCCATCCTTCAATACCTAGACGAGCAGAAGAGTCGTACGTGGAGTCACTCGTTCAGGCAATTACTCTTTGGCTCATTTGTTCGATTCTGGTCGTTCGAGCAATCTGAGATGGTTAGGAAGCCTGTACTAGTGCTATTAATGGTACAAGGCTGCAAGAGTGGAAGAAGACTACAGGTTTTGGTGACTACTGTAAAAGCTAATCATAGGACAGACGATGGCAATATTGGGAAAATCAGTAATAGTGGTATTGGAGATATGAAGATCATGGAAAGGTTTAGAACTGGGCAGATGCTAGGAGCTAAATTATCATCAAGTATATATAGTACTACGTCATCATGTCATAGGTATCATCCTTTTCCCCGATGAGCATTAAGAGTCGTAAAAGAAATTGCTCTTTCGATACTCATTTGCTCAATGGGATTTGAGTCGTTCGAGCAATGACTTTTTCAGTAATTGCTGAAAAGCTTATTCGCTCGATAAGATTCGAGTCGTTCGAATAATACCTATCCCTGCTTGATTGTATTTTGGGTTTGAGGATTATACACAGGGAAGGCAAAAACTGAGACGTCTAAGACAAAATAGACTGTTGGGATAGGCAGAAATGGGCCCAGTAAAAGGCAAAACAGGCCAGGAAATAGAAGGATAAACCATAGAATATATCGGGATTGATAAAATACAGAGACTATGGTGCACATTCGAAACAATAAAGTCACAAAAAGAAGAATTCTAGGGGACAACAGATAGAAACCGAATATTTAGTGGGAAATCCGCACTAGTAAAAGAACTGTTGGATTTATTTGGGTAATTTTACAAAGTATTCGAATAAATACAATTACTCATACCAGGAAACGCACCTCAACTTAAAGCACTGCATGCTACTCTTTTAAGCCCAAAATTGAGGAATCCGTTCCAAATAAAGTTGTTTTGATGGTTTAGAGGATTTGTCTGGATGTTCGTGGTAATTCGATTTATTCCAGTTCACGTAAAATCTATCCACATGAGACCTCTTATCATTCATTTAGCACTACGTGCTACTATTATAAGCCCTAGATGGGCGTTTGGTAGTTTTGGATTATTTAGAGGGATTGTCAGTTTTTTTGTTGTAATTAAATTTACTCCTGTTCAATCGAACACACCCTCCGAACACACCCCTTTCCTATCAGAAGGTTTTGGGTCACATAGAAACCATGTGCTGCCATAGAAACCAAGATGGCGGTCTCAGATATACAAAATGGACGACATACACTCGTCTCACCTCAACAAAAACGCGCGGCGCATGTACACTAGGACCACGTATCACTATGGGGATGTTGTCACAAGATGGCAGTCACGTGGGCTACCATGACAACAAAAAATGAAGTAACTGGGCCATCTCACATGAGATCCGGCTAATGTGGGTCAATCGGGTACATGATTTACTACTAACATCAAGCCGAGAGATACACGGTTCGATCCCCAGCAGGGGTAACTGCGTTGTGTCATTGGGCAAGGCACTTAATCACGATTTCCCAAGTGGGGGCACAGTGGCGCAGCCATGGGGTGTTCTGGGGGCACACCCCCCCTCCAAAAAAAAAATAATTCCGATAGGATCACCAATCCAATGTCGAGTTGTGACGGTACAAAAGTGGGTTTAATCATTATCAACTTATCGTCCGGAAACCAGTTGTTTACAATTTACTATGTGAAGGGTCACTATGACCTTGACCTTAGACCTAATGATTCCAAAATAAATAGGGCTCCTTCTTGCAACAACGACAACCTACCTGTGAAGTTTCATGACTTTGGGTGGAACCATTGTCAAATTATCATCTGGAAACCAATTGTTTACGATTTATTACGTTCAAGGTCAATGCGACCTTGACCTTTGACCTAGCGTGTCCAAGATAAATAGGGGTCTTCCACTCACCTAGGCCAACATACCTATGAAGTTTCGTGAATGTGGGTTCAAGCGTAGTCAAGTTATCATCCAGAAACCAATTGTTTACGATATACTATGTAGAAGGTAACTGTGACCTTGACCTTTCACCTAACGAGTCCAAAATAACTACGGTTCTCCTCTCACCGATGCCAACCATCCTGTGAAGTTTCCTGAATGTGGGACAAGTTATCATTCGGAAACCAATTGTTTACAATTTACTATGTTCATAGTCACTGTGACCTTGACCTTTGACCAAGCATGTCCAAAATAAATAGGGTTCTTCCACTCACCGATGCCAACTTACCTATTGAGTTTCATGAACGTGGGACGAACCATTATCAAGTTATCATCCGGAAACCAATTGTTTACGCCCGCCCGCCATTCACCAAACTATAAGACCAGCCGGACTTCGTCACAACTTGACTAAACAAGAGGCCCCAAGGGGCCTTAATCGCTCACCTGCCAACGTGGTTCAAAGAAGTATTGTAACGAAATGCCCTCCACGGAGCGCGTCGGGTTAACCTCCGTGGGGAGCGTCGGAGTCATATGATTGCACTTGGGAGTCGTGGTTCCTGAAGTGTTAATGTGTTAATCAGAGTGGCCAAGTCCTACTTGGTAATAATTCTCTGTTGTATAAACTTTAATAAGTAAACGCTGTTTTCAGGCACAAGTTATGTAATTTTATTCATATTCCTAGTATATTTGCATTGCATAACATCAGTGCAACTGACCTAAAAAGTACTCTGCACACTTACTATAGAAGTGGAGCACGAGACACGAAATTAGACAATAGTCTGACCTAAAGTAACCTTACTAAGGTGTTTTCGACAGAATTTGCAATTATGACTGGCATATTAGCTAGTAAAAGCCTAACCTATAATAACCCCATCAGAATGCTTTTGACAGATTTTAGCATTGTATACTGACCCGACCTAACCTCAACACACCCAGTATCACTTTCAGCTCTGAGAATTGTGCAATCTAGCACGTTCGCTAGGCGGCACTGTCGGTTTTGAAATTGTAACCTACCAAATGCCAATGTCCTTTTAAATGCGAGAACGCATACTCTTAGCAGAGGATACCCGCAGGATGCCCTACTATCCCGGAATGGAAGTAAGGGGTTAAGAAATACCTCTCCGCCATCTTGGGGTATAAGTGGTGTTCTGTGGTGTTTTATGACGTCAATTGAAACAAGATCTGCCCGAGTAAGCACGAATCAAACCGTATTTAAACCAACGGAATCACCCGAGACTTCGCTTCTCTCTTTGGTCTTCCGTCGTGTAAGAAGTCACTCTCCTATTCTCGTGGAAGAACGCCGCCGAACGCTGCCAGGCCAGACAACAGTTCCAGACACAGGACGCGATGAGAGCGATGCGATAATTTCGACTTAGTCTCATTTCGTATTTTATATATTTTATAAATTTACCAGAGAGAGAGAATATTTCAGTTTAAATTATAGGAACTTTATTTAGGGTTTAGTGAATAAACATAGAAAACTGTAAGTAACTTTTATGTGTTTTAAATTCACCCTTTCGCTGCGGCTGCAGTATCAAGAATTGTTGCAGACTCTACAGAAACTGATTGCCTCCTAGACTGAACACTTCAATTGTCCTGTGGCCACTTGCCACGATTGTAGTCCTAACCCAAATCCACTAGACGATCATTTTTCCGGGGTACTTAACCCTGCTATGCCACAGGCCAGTTTATATGGTGCCGCTCATCAGGATGTAGACTCTGACTTCTAACTCTCTTGAAACGATCGGGTGAACATTCTAGAAACATCTATTAACCCTAACAGACCCAGTGAAGCTGAAATTGACTCAAAACGTTGCCGCTGGGGAGCACAGTGAACTTGTGAGAACTTTTTGCTAAATATTTATGAGGGACAGACATCCCTTAATTTTACTGGTAAATTGAACGCCTGGCAGCTGAAATTTCTAAGGCAGCAGACGCAGACAGTGCCCTCTGAATCTAAAACTGGTACAACTCCATGGTAGAACTGGTTGCATGTCCAACGTACCATTATTTACACTGACGCCGACCGCCAATTGCTATCACATCCAAACCACGCTCGACTGGTCGCACCGAGCGTTGCTCATCAGATATATCGAACTTTTGACTGAACATCAGAGAAAAACGAAAACTCAGGGAACGGTGAAAAATCTCGAGGAATTCCAGGAAATTCTGAAACGACAACCGCGGGTGTTTCAACAGTTATAGTGCTAGCAAGGTAGGTGCAATTTTCTTCATTTTACGTTCATTAACAGCAGAAAAATCCAATTGTAAATTATTTTTCATAGTAATAAAATTCATTAAAAATGACTACGCCGTTGACAGACAGAGAGCAATGGTTAATCGATGAAGTTACTCAAGTGAAACAGGAAAGGGAAGGTCTTGTGGGTCAGTATGAGCTGCAAATTGCTGAAATGGGCTTTCAAGCTCAGAGCTTGTCGCAGCAGCATGCTGCCTCACAACAAACCCTTCAGCAAATGCAGACCGCCCTCGCCCAAGTTAAAGCGGAACTGGTGCAGCAGAAAGCTGATTTCGAATTACAGTTAGCTACTGACAAAGCCGATGCACAAGCAAAACTACGTCGAGTCAAAAATCAATTGGCAGACGCTGAAAAACGAGCAAACGACCCCACATCTTCTGCCATAATCGACCTGCATGAAACCGTGCGCCAAAGTGAAAAGAGTAATGCAAAGACTGCGAACGCCACTCAGGTTCAGTCTATTCATTCCCATATTAAAAAATCCCGCTCAGGATCACAGATCCAATGTCGAGTTGTGACCTTGACCTTTGACCTGGCGAGTCCAAGGTCAATAGGGTTCTTCCTCGCACCAAGGCCAACACACCTATGAAGTTTCATGACTCTAGGTTGAACCACTATCAAGTTCTCATCCGGAAACCAATTGTTGCGATATACTATGTTCAAGGTCACTGTGACCTTGGCCTTTGACCTGGTGAGTCCAACATCAATAGGGTTCTTCCTCGCACCAAGGCCAACACGCCTGTAAAGTTTCATGGCTCTAGGTTGAACCACTATCAAGTCATCATCCGGAAACCAATTGTTGCGATATACTATGTTCAAGGTCACTGTGACCTTGACCTTTGACCTGGTGAGTCCAAGATCAATAGGGTTCTTCCTCGCACCAAGCCCAACATACCTATGAAGTTTCATGACTCTAGGTTGAACCACTATCAAGTTATCATCCGGAAACCAATTGTTGCGATATACTATGTTCAAGGTCACTGTGACCTTGACCTTTGACCTGGTGAGTCCAAGATCAATAGGGTTCTTCCTCACACCAAGGCCAACACACCTATAAAGTTTCATGACTCTAGGTTGAACCACTATCAAGTTATCATCTGGAAACCAATTGTTGCGATATACTATGTTCAAGGTCACTGTGACCTTGACCTTTGACCTGGTGAGTCCAAGATCAATAGGGTTCTTCCTCGCACCAAGGCCAACACACCTATGAAGTTTCATGACTCTAGGTTGAACCACTATCAAGTTATCATCCGGAAACCAATTGTTGCGATATACTATGTTAAAGGTCACTGTGACCTTGACCTTTGAAGTAGCGAGTCCAAAATCAATAGGGTTCTTCCCCTCACCAAGGCCAATCTACCTATTAAGTTTCATGAATGTGAGTTGAACCATTATCAAGTTATCATCCGGAAACCAATTGTTTAAGATTTACTATGTTCAAGGTCACTGTGACCTTGACCTTCGACGTAGCATGTCCAAATTCAATAGGGTTCTTCCTCCCACCAAGACCAACCTACGTATGAAGTTTAATGAATGTGAGTTGAACCACTATCAAGTTATCATCCGGAAACCAATTGTTTACATACGCCCACCCGCCCGCCCGCCCGCCCGCCCGCCCGCCCGCCCGCCCGCCATTCACCAAACTATAAGTCGAGTTTGACTTCGTCACAACTCGACTAAAAATTTGACGGGAACCCCTTGAATTTTCGGGGTTGGATAAAATCTCTTGACCTTTTCTGTGAGACAAATG